>JARQOC010000005.1:42691176-43141819 GCA_033576535.1 Allobates femoralis
AGGCAGGGTTTGCCAACACTGTGGAATACCATCTTCACCAGTGCCACAGTGGTCTACCATAGCTTGGCACAAACCACAGAGATGTCATACCCACAGGCTGGTGGCTTCAAAGTGGTTTCATATTTTATCAGCCAAACCAGAATCAAAATGCTCCATGTTTATACAGACCATACCTCAACATCTAACAGTGTGCCCTTTGGTGCGATGAAATGTGTTTTTTATTTGCCAAGTAGTTTGGGGTTTTGGGCTGAATGTAATTATACACTATGAACCTGGGTATAAGAGAGGGAAATGTAAAACATTAAAAAACAGTTACCAGGTGAATAGATGACTTCAGAGACTACATTGTAACTGTAAGAGTCTGGATGCCTGTCTTGAAAAATATCATATTGCCGGTTATATACCCTACTAGATTTGTTGATCCAGTGAACAAGTCGGATTGACGTATGTGGAGTGGGGAAGGATTTTTTACCCTAATATCAAGCTTAGTGTCTGCCCCATGGTGTTTTTGCCTTCCTCTGAATATACATGTTAGCCTATAGATTGAACTTAATAGACTTAAGTCTACCTTGAACCTTAAAAAACGATAAGGTATAAAGTAAACCAATAGGCCTACTGTTAAAGCAGTTTCCTCATTATTAAAGTCAAAAATTGACCATGAACTTCAGAATGAAACAAGCTGTCACAAACCAGGACAAGATGATAGAAAACCCAAGAATTGAACCAGAAGAACTGGACCAAAAGTTAGTCACATGGCATGATGAAACATGGAGGCAGGAATAGAGCATGATCACAGGACTAAAACATGGACAAAGGTTGGAAAATTGCCACTTCACCAGCAGAAACATTCAAAGATTGAAATATGGTCACAAAGTAGACTAGAGTGTGGAGACCGGACTGTGATTATAAGGCAGATTAGAGTGTGGAGACCGGACTGTGATCACAAGGCAGACTAGAGTGTGGAGACAGGACCGTGATCACAAGGCAGACTGGAGTGTGAAGACAGGACCATGCTCACAAGGCAGACTAGCATGTAGAGAGAGGACCATGATCAAAAGGCAGACTAGAGTGTAGAAACAGGACTGTGGTCGCAAGGCAGATTAGAGTGTGGAGACAGGACCGTGATCACAAGGCAGACTAGAGTGTGGAGACAGGACCGTGATCACAAGGTAGACTAGAGTGTGGAGACAGGACCGTGATCACAAGGCAGACTAGAGTGTGGAGACAGGACCGTGATCACAAGGCAGATTAGAGTGTGGAGACAGGACCGTGATCACAAGGCAGACTAGAGTGTGGAGACAGGACCGTGATCACAAGGTAGACTAGAGTGTGGAGACAGGACCGTGATCACAAGGCAGATTAGAGTGTGGAGACAGGACCGTGATCACAAGGCAGACTAGAGTGTGGAGACAGGACCGTGATCACAAGGTAGACTAGAGTGTGGAGACAGGACCATGCTCACAAGGAAGACTAGAGAGTGTAGAGACAGGATCGTGGTCACAAGGCAGACTAGAGTGTAGAGCCAGGACTGTGATCACAAGGCAGACTAGAGCGTAGAGAGAGGACCATGGTCACAAGGCAGACTAGAGTTTGGAGACAGGACCGTAGTCACAAGGCAGACTAGAGTGTGGAGAAAGGACCATGGTAACAAGACAGACTTGAGTGTGGACACAGAACTGTAGTCACAAGGCAGACTAGAGTGTGGAGACAGGACCTTCGTCAGACAGCAGACTAGAGTGAGGAGACTGGACCATGGTCACAACTTGGTAGATCAGAGTGTGAAGACAGAACTGTTGTCCCAAGGCAGACTAGAGTGTGGAGACAGAAGTTAAGGATGGCCAAAGGACTGGGATGTAGTCACATGTCAGAAGAGAGCATGGAGACAGGATTAGAGCATGGACAGAAAACTGAAATGTAGCCACAAAGTAAACTGGAGTGCGGAGACATGATTGGAGCATGGATTGGAGCATGGTGAGAGGACTGGAACACAGTTACAGAATAGAATGAACAACGGAGACTTGACTAGATACTACTGGAATATGTCTGCAGAGTAGACTAAAACATGGAGGTATCACTGAAGCATGGTCAAAGGACTAGAATATGGTCAAAGGGTAGACTACAGAATAGAAACACAACTGAAATGTGGTCAAAAGGCAAAACAGAGCGCGGTGGCTTGACTGTAGCAGTGCCAGAGATTGGAATATATTTGTAGGTCAGATAAGAACATGTACGCAGGTCTGGTGCATGGTCACAGAGTAGACTAGAGCATGGAGACACAATTTAAATATGGTCATGGAGCCAGAAACCATTGATCCAGGATTGGAACTTTGAGCAATGACAGGCTGAAATGTGGTCATAGGACTGAAACAGAACAGAATATAGTTACACTAAAGGTTTCATTATGGTCAGGATCACAGGACTGGAATGTGAATAGTCTGGAACAGAAAGCAAACAACAGACTCATGGCAGCTGTGGAACTAGGAACTTGGAGATGAAGCCAGGAGTGTACAGGTACCAGATGGCTTGAGACAGAGACGAGACAGGAACTGGAATGCAACCATTAACTGTAATGAAATTGAGGTATTGGGGACACAAAGACCAAGATCAAAAGGACCTGTCACCAAGTCAAAAGTGGCACTTTTTATTATTTCCTTCTTTCTGCTCCCCTGAGTATTTAGCTTTTTTTTTTGTAAGTAAATCCGACAAATTGTTCCAGAGATATGAGCCTTTATATTTAAGGCTAACGTTAATGGTCTTTACCAAGGGGATGCAATAGTTCACAGGATTCTTTGGAGTGTGCATTTAGACTGTTTTGCATTCTTATCCTGTGAGTCATGCCCCCTTGGTAAAAGCCATAAAAATCAGTAGTAAAAAAGAGGTCCATATCTCTGGAACCATAAGTTGGATTTCCAAAACAAAAAGCAGAATACTCAGTGGAAAATCTGGAACAAATTACAGTAAAAACTGGTGTGGCGCCCCTGCGGATCCAGTCACCACAGAGCAACTGCACCCTAGCCAGAGGTGTAGTACCCCACTCTCGGGTAAGGAGGGAATACTTACGGTATCTAGACACCCAGACACCACACCCCACTCCAGGTAGGGTTGGGACGACATTGCTCCTATGGGAGAGCACAATCCCTGATCCTGTATGGAGGGGAGGAACCAGGGTAGTAGGGTTGGGTGGAGAGCAGGGTTTAGGGGAGAACACGGGAGAGAGTGAAGTCAGGGAGGACACACGTAGGTAACGTGGGACATGTGATGGACAATGTAAAAGGACAGTAGAAACATCCAGAAGTAATTGGTTGGTTGGAGAGTGGCTGGCGTGAGCAGTGGAAGTCTATGAAAGCCATAGTGTCTGTCAGAAAGAGGGGTAACATCTGGAAAGAGAAGGCCAGAGGACTGGAGTTAGAGGGAGCTCATCCTAAGACTTGAGAGAAGAGAGAGAGAGACAACGAGGGTGCTCCAGAAGACAGAAGGGGTCCCAGGGGACCGGGCAGTGAGCAATCCACCTGGGTGCGGCCACATCCACAGTGACAGTGACCATGTGGAGAGAACAAGCCGCAGAGTAGGGGTACCGGGCCCTAGACTAGTGGAGTACAACCAGGCTCAGCTAGCAACTCGGAGGCAAGTGCTGCACACACCCGCTGAAAAGGTGGCCACATAGGGTTAAGGGACAGACAACATAGTAACCCTAAGAAGGACCCCCAATCACTGGCTCAGGGCACTGTGTGTGAGGTGCAGGGCAGGAGGGCGAAGCAAGCACAGAAGAAGAGTTGACCGAGAAAGGACAGTAGAAAGGGGTACTGGTTAGTGCCACCACGTTACCCGGGAGTTAGCTAAATCCCCTTATCCACCTCCAAGGACTCAGCGCTCCGCGGGTTGTTGCAACGGCAACGAATGCTGTAACTAGGAACAACAAAGCTGTGAGTAAACATCTTGAGACTGCTCCCCGCTGTGTCTGTGACTTTCTTGCTGCGCCCCTGCGCTGTAACATCAGCACCAACTCACCATATAACATCTGCTGCCCTGGGGGTCGGCCCTACCCGTGGAGGGATTTGCTATCAAGCTGCCTTATCACCAATCCCTTCAGTGGAACTGTGTAGCAGCAGTGGCCATTGTTAGCCACAACCCACAGGTGGCATCACGTGAACAAGTATCCTCAAGTCTGATAACCCGATTCCCAGAAGCGCCTTTCCTAATCTCCAATCCCTGAAACCGAATCCCTATTAATTCTCCCCCATTGATTGACCACTCCGGGGTTACGGGCTGGGTCACGCCACCGTGACATCCCCAGCAACGACACCGGCAGAGCCCGGTTCTGCGTACCGCGCGGCCCCCACGGGGTGAGTCAATGGACATTTTTGACATGGTGATATGTCTGCTTAACGACATGTATTACTTTTTTTAAAGTTGAACTGACCCTCATAGAATTTCCAGATATTTTTTACTATGTATTATATCTCCGATGAGCAGCGGTCAAGATAATTCTCCTGCAAGAACAGTCTATGGGTGATTGTTCTAGTACAGTGTTCCCAAACTCCAGTCCTCAATGCCCACCAACAATGCATGTTTTAAGGATTTCACTAGCAATTAACAGTTGGATTCATCACCTGTGCATGAGATTAAATTACCACCTGTCAAATGCTAAGGAAATCCTGAAAACATGCATTGTTGATGGGCCTTGAGGACTGGAGTTGGGGAACATTGCTCTAGTAGGTAACCAAAGGCTTATATCCAACTATTAGACACTTTTTTAGCATTGTGAAAAAGTTAAGCATTAACGCTCTTCATTAAGGTATTTCTGTGTTTTCAGGGACTCCTGGCAGTGACACCATTTGTTTTCAATGTCCGAAGGGGATGTTCTCAAACATAACTTCATCCACAGCTCCGTGTCAGACACGAACAAACTGCAGAAAGCTGGGCCGCAAAGTGCTGCACAAAGGAAGCGCTACACATGACACCGTGTGTAAGGAAGAGGCCGACTTCTCATGTGAAATAGGTAAAATACAAGTAAAATCTTGTACTGATATATATTGTTATACATTGGAGCAGTATAATAGTAATTATATTCTTGTACATAGGAGCAGTATTATAGTAGTTATATTCTTGTACATAGGGGCAGTATTATAATAGTTATATTCTTGTACATAGGAGCAGTATTATAGTAGTTATATTCTTGTACATAGGAGCAGTATTATAGTAGTTACCGTATTTTTCACTTTATAAGACGCACCTGTTTGTAAGACGCACCCCCAATTTTGGTAAAAAAAAAGAGAAAAAAAATAATTTTTAATGTTAAATGGGGTCCGTCTTATAATGCCAGTGTCCGTCTAACAAATCATATAGGGTTTATGTCCCACATAGCCCCCTCATCCTATTACATGGTCCTTCATCCTATGATATAGCCCCCCATCCTAGAATTAGCCCCCTTAATCTGGATATGGCACCCTTATATTGGATATAGCCCCCTTGTGCTGGCACACGTCCCCCAGTGATGGCAGATGTCCCCCATTGATGGCACACGTCCCCCAGTGCTGGCACGCAACCCCCGAGCTGGCGCACAACCCCCAGACCTGGCACACATCCCCTAATGCAGGCACACGTCCCCTTTTGCAGGCACACGTCCCCTATTGCAGGCACACGTCCCCCATAGATGTCACACGTCCCCCATGAATGGCACACGTCCCCCATGGATGGCACATGTCCCCTATTGCGGGCACATGTTCCCTATTGCAGGCACACATCCCCTAGTGCAGGCACACGTCCCCTATTGAAGGTACACGTCCCCTATTAAAGGCACATGTCCCCTATTGAAGGCACACGTCCCCTATTGAAGCCACACATCCCCCATGGATGGCACACGTCCCCCATGGATGGCACATGTCCCCTATTGCAGGCACACATCCCCTATTGCAGGCACACGTCCCCCATTGATGGCACACATCCCCCATGGATGGCACACGTCCCCCATAGATGGCACACGTCTCCGATTACAGGTACACGTCCCCTAGTGCAGGCACACGTCCCCTATTGAAGGTACACGTCCCCTATTAAAGGCACATGTCCCCTATTGAAGGCACACGTCCCCCATGGATGGCACACGTCCCCCATGGATGGCATACGTCCCCCATTGATGGCACACGTCCCCCATTGATGGCACATGTCCCCTTGTGCTGGCACACGTCCCCCATTGATAGCACACGTCCCCCATTGATGGCACACGTCCCTCATTGCAGGCACACGTCCCCTTGTGCTGGCACACGTCCCCTTGTGCTGGCACACGTCCCCTTGTGCTGGCACACGTCCTCTATTGATGGGACACGTACCCTACTACAGACACATGTATATTCCCATGTCCTGCATACCGCCGCCCCACATAATACACCCACCCCCTCCATATGCTGAGCCCCAAACCCCCCCCCCTGTAATATGCTGCTTCCCCCTCCATTAAGAAGATGGTCCCTCGCCCTGCACTCCCCAGTCATTAATATGCCCCCCACGCTGGCCAGCAGCAAATAAAATAAAAAAAGCCTCCTTCCTCACCCTCTGGCGATAAGCGACAAGCTCACAGCGTCACCGCTGACTCCCGGTCTCCATGGTGCTTGGCTTCTTCCGCTCATGTGATCGGGCATACAGCGATGACATCATCGCCCGATCACATGAGCGGAAGAAGCCAAGCACCATGGAGACCGGGAGTCAGCGGTGACGCTGTGAGCTTGTCGCTTATCGCCAGAGGATGAGGAAGGAGGCTTTTTTTATTTTATTTGCTGCTGGCCAGCGTGGGGGGCATATTAATGACTGGGGGAGTGCAGGGCGAGGGACCATCTTCTTAATGGTGGGGGAAGCAGCATATTACAGGGGAAGGGGGCAGCATATGGAGGGGGTGGGTGTATTATGTGGAGCGGCGGTATGCAGGACATGGGGGGCATATGGAGGGGCTGCAGAGAGAGCGGGAGATCTCTTGCTCCCGCTCATTTAATATGCACTGCTCTCCCCCGTCCGTCTCTCAGTGCAACTTCAGCACTGAGAGGTGGACAGCGGTAGTGCATATTAAATGAGCGGGAGCAGGAGATCTCCCCGCTCTCTCTGCAGCCCCGCAGCCAGCCCACTCCAGCCCCGGACATGCTGCAGAGCTGCCCCCCAGCCTCCCCTGCAGTGTATAATCCGTATTCGGATTATAAGACGCACCCCCCACTTTCCCCAAAAATTTTGGGGAACAAAAGTGCGTCTTATAAACCGAAAAATACGGTATATTCTTGTACATAGGAGCAGTATTATAATAGTTATATTCTTGTACATAGGGGTAGTATTATAGTAGTTATATTCTTGTACATAGGAGCAGTATTATAATAGTTATATTTTTGTACATAGGAGCAGTATTATAGTAGTTATATTCTTGTACATAGGAGCAGTATTATAGTAGTTATATTCTTGTACATAGGGGCAGTATTATAGTAGTTATATTCTTGTACATAGGAGCAGTATTATAGTAGTTATATTCTTGTATATAGGGGCAGTATTATAGTAATTATATTCTTGTACATAGGGGCAGTATTATAGTAGTTATATTCTTGTACATAGGAGCAGTATTATAGTAGTTATATTCTTGTATATAGGGGCAGTATTATAGTAGTTATATTCTTGTATATAGGGGCAGTATTATAGTAGTTATATTCTTGTACACAGGAGCAGTATTATAGTAGTTATATTCTTGTATATAGGGGCAGTATTATAGTAGTTAAATTCTTGTACATAGGAGGCAGTATTATAGTAGTTATATTCTTGTACATAGCAGCAGTATTATAGTAGATATGTTGTTGCCCATGGGGCAGTATTATAGTAGTTATATTCTTGTATATAGGGAGCAGTATTATAGTAGTTATATTCTTATACATAGGGGCAGTATTATAATAGTTATATTCTTGTACATAGGAGCAGTATTATAGTAGTTATATTCTTGTATATAGTGAGTAGTATTATAGTAGTTATATTCTTGTACATAGGAGCAGTATTATAGTAGTCATATTCTTGTACATAGGAGCTGTATTATAGTAGTTATATTCTTGTACATAGGGAGCAGTATTATAGTAGTTATATTCTTGTACATAGGAGCAGTATTATAGTAGTTATATTCTTGTACATAGGAGCAGTATTATAGTAGTTATATTCTTGTACATAGAATATAGTATTATAGTAGTTATATTTTTGTACGTAGGGGCAGTATTATAGTAGTTATATCCTTGTACATAGGAGCAGTATTATAGTAGTTATATTCTTGTATATAGGGGCAGTATTATAGTAGTTATATTCTTGTACATAGGAGCAGTATTATAGTAGTTATTTTCTTGTACATAGGGGCAGTATTATAGTAGGTATAGTTTTGTACATAGAGGCAATATTATCGTGGGGGTCAACCACGAACCAATAACAAATAAAAAAGCCAAGAAGCCAGCGCTGCCTATGGTCAGCACGCAGTACAAAAAGTGCAAGTGTACAGTACATATTAATTTCTAATTGTACTTTAAAAATTAGATATTTTGCAAACAATATTGTATTATCTCAATAGTCCACCAAATGTTACCGTATCTCACCTTTATATTGCAAACCACTTCAAAACCACGCAGAATTCCCTCTAAAGGGTTCTTAGATGAATGATGAGTACAATTATCTTTTGAATAAGTGATCACTTTATTAGTTTAAGTCATATAATAATTCATAAAAACATTAAAATAATTACATAAAGGTACCCTAGTGATTACCAATAATTTATAACCAGGTCCAGGGCTGAGACCAATTGTATTAACATTATACAGTATACATTGTGTAATACCAGTAATACCAGGTTCATAAGGAAGTACTGCTTGTTTATTTAACACTATGAGTGGCTGCACTGTCTATTTAATCATGGGGCTCTAATATGCGATGTGCACCTATGTACTAACAGGTGAACCCTTCTCTGACCCAGGTTACACATGTATGGTGCTGCCCCCGTGCTCCAGTTGTAGTTGTCCCCACTTAGTTCACATACCTGGTATATAGCGCTGTACTGCTTGTGGTCTCAGTCCTAATACCCCACCGCCTCTAATCTGCCTACGCGGTGGGGTACTAGGACTGAGACCACAAGCAGTACAGCGCTATATACCAGGTATGTGAACTAAGTGGGGACAACTACAACTGGAGCACGGGGGCAGCACCATACATGTGTAACCTGGGTCAGAGAAGGGTTCACCTGTTAGTACATAGGTGCACATCGCATATTAGAGCCCCATGATTAAATAGACAGTGCAGCCACTCATAGTGTTAAATAAACAAGCAGTACGTCCTTATGAACCTGGTATTACTGGTATTATACAATGTATACTGTATAATGTTAATACAATTGGTCTCAGCCCTGGACCTGGTTATAAATTATTGGTAATCACTAGGGTACCTTTATGTAATTATTTTAATGTTTTTATGAATTATTATATGACTTAAACTAATAAAGTGATCACTTATTCAAAAGATAATTGTACTCATCATTCATCTAAGAACCCTTTAGAGGGAATTCTGGGTGGTTTTGAAGTGGTAAACAATATTGTATTTGTAAAATTGTATTTCTTTGAGCCACCCTGCCAGGTCACGGCAATCTCAAATAGGGTGGTCCTACCCTACGTTTTTTATGTACGTTGTGCCTAACGTCCTCCTAAATAGATAAAAAGCACAATCTCATTAATGCAATATGTACCTGAAACATTTCTGAACCATTCCCATGGAGCCAGAAGGGCAAGTGCAGATAAATGCAGACCAGGCCTAGACATGTGCAACAAATGCTACAGACATACGGACATTATCAGTTCTGACCCCCACACTGCCAAACTAGCAGACCATGAATGAGGCTGGATCAGGCCCAGATAAATGTGCATGCAATCAGATAGCGCCTATGGAAAGGCAGGGGCAGCTGTGTCTGAACAGCGACCAAGGCCAATCACCGTGAAGACAGAAAGAATGGCATACCGAACCAAGCACACACAGCAAAAAGTGGGGGTCAACCACAAACCAATACCAAATAAAAAAGCCAAGAACCCAGTAGGGCAGGGTGGCTCAAATAATTGATTAATTGTTTGCAAATACGGTACCTAATTTGTAATGGTCAGTTAGCCATTAATATGTGCATTTGCACTTTTTGTACTGCATGCTGACCATAGCCAGCGCTAGCTTTTTGGCTTTTTTATTCAATATTATAGTAGATATATTCCTATATATATAGGGACAGTTTAATAGGAGTTATATTCTTGTACATAGGAGCAGTATTATAGTAGTTATATTCTAGTACATAGGAGCAGTATTATAGTAGTTATATTCTTGTACATAGGGGCAGTATTATAGTAGTTATATTCTTGTACATAGGAGCAGTATTATAGTAGTTATATTCTAGTACATAGGAGCAGTATTATAGTAGTTATATTCTTGTACATAGGGAGCAGTATTATAGTAGTTATATTCTTGTACATAGGGGCAGTATTATAGTAGTTATATTCTTGTATATAGGGACAGTATTATAGTAGTTATATTCTTGTACATAGGGGCAGTATTATAGTAGTTATATTCTTGTACATAGGGGCAGTATTATAGTAGGTATATTCTTGTACATAGGGACAGTATTATAGTAGTTATATTCTTGTACATAAGAGCAGTATTATAGTAGTTATATTCTTGTACATAGCCGCAGTATTATAGTAGTTATATTCTTGTACATAGGAGCAGTATTATAGTAGTTATATTCTTGTACATAGGGGCAGTATTATAGTAGTTATATTCTTGTACATAGGGGCAGTATTATAGTAGTTATATTCTTGTATATAGGGGCAGTATTATAGTAGTTATATTCTTGTATATAGGAGCAGTATTATAGTAGTTATATTCTTGTATATAGGAGCAGTATTATAGTAGTTATATTCTTATACATAGGGGCTGTATTATAGTAGTTATATTCTTGTACATAGGGGCAGTATTATAGTAGATATATTCTTGTACATAGGAGCAGTATTATAGTAGTTATATTCTTGTATATAGGAGCAGTATTATAGTAGTTATATTCTTGTATATAGGGGCAGTATTATAGTAGTTATATTCTTGTACATAGGAGCAGTATTATAGTAGTTATATTCTTGTACATAGGGGGCAGTATTATAGTAGTTATATTCTTGTATATAGGAACAGTATTATAGTAGTTATATTCTTGTACATAGGGCAGTATTATAGTGGTTATATTCTTGCACATAGGGCAGTATTATAGTAGTTTTATTCTTGTAAATAAAGAGCAGTATTATAATAGTTATATGCTTCTACAACATATACAGGGCAGTATTATACTAGCTACATCTTTCTACCTATTACAATAGAAGTAATGTTGCACATTAGCTTACCAGTATTGTGGTTATACTCTTGTACACAGGGCAGTATTATAATACTTATATTCTTCATAAGAGGCAGACATTGAGTAGTTATAATCTAGTACACGGAAAGTAATATTAAAGTAGTAGTCATGCTTATTTAATATTTGGAATAACATTTTTCTTGCAATGCTCTCCATAGATGTTACACTTTGTGAAGAGGCCTTATTTCGGTTTCCAGCACCCCCAGAGAATTGGATAATAACTCTCATTCAGAGATTTTCTACCACAGCTATATCACAGCAAATAAATAAAATACAGGAAACTCATAACCCAAAGGAGCAGCCCTTCTACTTGTATAAATTATACAAGAGTCACAGCAAAGCAGACGACTCCTTCAGCCCTCTCATCAAAGGTAATACTATTAATGATTAAAAAAGGAGCAACAATTTTTTAATAATTTTTCACAGGCTCCTAACGTCAACATCACATACAAATATGAATATGATCATCCAGGTAAAAATTATTACCCCATGTCCATTTTACAGTGGCATGCAAAAGTTTGGGCACCCCTAGTCAAAATGACTGTTATTGTGAACAGTTAAGCAAGTTGATGATTAAATGGCTTTCCAGTCCTGTAAGATTCCTGGATCAACTTCCAGTTCTGTGAGATTCCTGGCTCGTTTTCCAGTTCTGTGAGATTCCTGGCTCATTTTCCAGTCCTGTGAGGTTCCTGGCTTGTCTTCCAGTTCTGTGAGATTCCTGGCTTGTCTTCCAGTTCTGTGAGATTCCTGGCTCGTTTTCCAGTCCTGTGAGGTTCCTGGCTTGTCTTCCAGTTCTGTGAGATTCCTGGCTTGTCTTCCAGTTTTGTGAGATTCTTGGCTCGTCTTCCAGTTCTGTGAGATTCCTGGCTCGTTTTCCAGTTTTGTGAGATTCTTGGCTCGTTTTCCAGTTCTGTGAGATTCCTGGCTCGTCTTCCAGTTCTGTGAGATTCCTGGCTCATTTTCCAGTCCTGTGAGGTTCCTGGCTTGTCTTCCAGTTCTGTGAGATTCCTGGCTTGTCTTCCAGTTTTGTGAGATTCTTGGCTCGTCTTCCAGTTCTGTGAGATTCCTGGCTCGTTTTCCAGTTTTGTGAGATTCCTGGCTCGTTTTCCAGTTCTGTGAGATTCCTGGCTTGTCTTCCAGTTTTGTGAGATTCCTGGCTTGTATACCAGTTCTGAGATTCCTGGCCCGTTTTCCAGTCCTGTGAGATTCCGGGCTCGTCTTCCAGTCCTGTGAGATTCCTGGCTCAACTTCCAATCCTCAGAGATACCTGGCTCGTCTTCCAGTTCTGTGAGGTTCCTGGCTCATCTTCCAGTTCAATGAGATTCCTAGCTCGTCTTTCAGTTCTTTGAGATTCCTGGTTCATCTTGCATGCTCTGCTTATTTGAGATCTAGCCACATATTTTCAATTATGTTCAGACGAGGGGACTGTGAGGGCCATTGTAAAACCTTCAGCTTGTGTCTTTTGAGGTCGTCTATTTGTCTATTGTAGGTTATGACGACTGTTTAAAATCAATCATTCTGCATTTGGAGAAGCCATCCTCTTTTTAACTTCAGCTTTTTTACAGATGGTGTTATGTTTGCATCCAGAATTTTTTTAAATTTTATTGAATCCATTCTTTCTTTTACTCATTAAATTTTCCCCAGCCATTGGCTTCAACACAACCCCAAAGCATGATTGATCCACCCCGGTGCTTAATGGCTGGCGAGATGTTCTTTTCCTGAAATTCTGTGCCCTTTTTTCTTGCCACACATAGCTTTGATCTTTGTGGCCAAATAGTTCTTTTTTAACCTCATCAGAACACAGGACTTGTTTCCAAAATGCATCACGCTTGTTTAGACGTTCTTTTCCATACTTCTGACCCTGAATGTTATGTTGAGAATGCAGGAGAGGTTTTCTTCTGATGTCTCTTCCATGAAGGCCATATTTGTGCAGGTGTCTCTGAACACTAGAACAATGCACCACAACTCCAGAGTCTGCAAAATTATTCAGAAGGTATTTTGCAGTCAAGCAGGTGTTCTGATTTTTCACTCTAGCAATCCTACGAGCAGCTCTCACAGAAATTTTGTTTGGTCTCCCAGACCTTATCTTGACCTCCATTTCTTAATTAAATTTTGAACTGAGCAAATGGCAACTTGAACACACTTTGCTATCTTCTTATAACTTTGTCCTGCTTTGGTGGCCTCCACCATTTTCATTTTCAGAGTGCTAGGCAGCTGCTTAGAAGTACCCATGGCTGTTGTTTTTTTGGCACAAGCTTAGAGGAGGCTGGGTGTTTATAAATCTGTGAAATTTGCATCGCCCGGCCTTTCCTAATGATGATATTTAACAATCCATAACCCTAACAGGCTAATTAAGGTCTGAAACCTTGGTCATGGTTATCTGGGCACACAAATCTTCAAGGGGCCCAAAGTATTGGATCGGCTCATTTTCCGTTTTGTAATATTTAAAATGTTAAACATGGAAATATTTTTTTTGAGTAAAATACAAAGAAAATGTGTCATCTTTAATTTTATGCCTTTTTGAGATAATTTCATCTTCAGCTTGCTAAAAGTGTAAATGTCATTTCATTGAAAAAGAAAAACACAATACTGCACTGGTTGTTAACAATGGGTCACATAGCAGCTAAGATAATGCTTTTTTTGTGCCATATGACTTCTTTTGTCACATTTTTATGTTCTCTTTTAAAAATTGCATTGTATGGCTGTGTGGGCATGGCCAGCAGCCGATTGGGATAAGTGCAATGTGATAGCAGAGAAGGGGTTAACAGAGATCATGACAAAGCTGTGTGGAGCCAGATGACAGATCAACTTGTGTCAAGGAAAGAGAAGTTTACAATGATCCTGACATTGCTTAGCAAAGGTGCTGTAAGCTGAGATAGTCTGATGTATTGTCTCCTCACCAGCTGCAGTCAGGATTGTAGGTCACGCCCCCTTTTGCTTATATGGTTACATGCCTTGTATTCAGAGTGAAGATGGATCTGACTGTTAATGAACATATGTCTGCTTCACACCCAGTGTAGTGGGAACAACTTGGGGAAGATTTTCAACCAGATTTCTCTTATTAAGTATATTTGAAAGTTTATTAAACTCAATTGCTTTACATTATGATTAAATAAAAATGTAAACGCGGTTATGCTTCAACTGTTCACAATAACAGCAATTTTGACCAGGGGTGCCCAAACTTTTGCATGCCACTGTATATGCTTTATATCAGACATGATGAGCTGTTAGGACCTACAGTCATTATTTCGTGATCATATCTACTCTTAATTGAAAGGAACTTGCAAAAGTAGTCTGTCTCCGGTAAACGTTAAAAAGAAAATGTCACTTAGATTACTGGGTACAGCTGTTCTGACACAATCAATGCATTTAGTTTTAGCAACACAGCGGAGCTGTGAGAGCTGCCCCCGCCCACACAGGCCCTCTATAGAGATTGTACATTAACAGTGAGGTGTCAATTACAGCAGGAGGTGTGTCGGACTGCCCTGCTCATAACAATGTAATCCAGTAATGGTAATCACAAGGTCATAAAGCATTTAGTTTATGTAAATGGGGCGCCCCTGCAGTCTGGTCATCACAAAGGGTACTGCACCTATGCCATAGGTGTGGTATCCCACTCCCAGGTAAGAAGGGGACACAAACCCGAGACACACACACAAGTACCCAACACCCATCCTGACCAGGAGACAGAATGGGGCAGAAGTGACCTCATATGAGGAACCTCATCTTCAAGCTGGAAGAGGGAATAGGCAGAGGGCGTTGTAACAGACAGTAGAAAATGAGACAGAATTGATCAGTCTCAGGTCAGTTAGTTGGAGGGAGACGAGTGAGTCAGGACAGAGGAGTCTGAGAGGAACACCTAGAAGAATGGAGTTCTAGGGAGGCTAGCGCCTGGGGATGAGTGGGACCAGTGGGTAGGTCGCCATGGCACCCTGGCCAGAGGGACCCCGTTCCAGCAACCATCCCAAGGTTGTTGCTGGAGGAACTAGGTTGCAAGAGGGGACCAGCCTCGATCTAGCAAAAACACTTTATGGTCGAGCTAGAAAACCGGAGACTACTGAGCTGTAGGCCCAGTAGCCAACAGCTGTGAACATTCTGAAAAATGATGGCCAAACCTAGGGTCAGAGGACGCATCGCCCGTCGCTCAACAAGGCCCGCGGCCACCTGCTTGGGACAATGTGCACGAAGATGCAGGGCAGGAGAGGAGGGTAGCCAGCATGGGAAGTCAACCTAGAGAGGCTTATAGTGGGGTGTCTCAGTGGAGTGAACCCGAATTGCCTGGGGGTTAACCGGACTGCTGAGCCAGAGGACACGATGCCCCTGGTGGAGCCTCTGAACTGTGAGTAAAAGTTCAAGATCTGCAACCCCGGGGTCCTCCTGTTATTCTGTGTGCCCTCCCTGCCGCCTATTACACCCTGACCATCACCATCCCAATAGACTATTATACTAACCCTGTGGCCCCGCTTCACCTGTGGAGAGTGATACTATCCCGGCTGCCACACCATCTGCCTGATTGGCCCAAATCAGCAGCATCAGCCATCCCTGGCCGAATATCACAGGTGGCATCATGAAAAGACTTTTAACATCCCCATTAAATTGCCCCCTTCACTGCTCGGCCAGGGCCATGGAACTAGGCCACAGCCACCGTGACCTCCCAAAGAATCAGCTGGCCCGGCTACCGAGTACCCACCGGCCCTTGCGGCTGTTCCATAAACAATAGCGCACAGCCTGATAAGAGAGGCTGCTTTTTTTGTTTTTTTAACTCTTACATCATGCTGTCCTCTGCTTACATAGCAAAAACCTGCTGACATATTCCCTTTAACCCTTCTCTGCTTCTCTGGTACCAAGAAAAAAAAATCACTATATATACAATCTGCATGGTACCATAAAGGGGTCATGGATTCAATACTGTTTTTCAGGGATTTAGTCTGAAAACCCAACACAGTGCTCAACATATAGAACTGTATGAATACAAACCTAGTCTAAATCAAGCTCCTTCTTAACCACCTCTGGAAGCCTCAGCTGGCACTTAACCAGTCTCATTAAAAAGCCCAAACCCACTAAGCTGCTACTAGAGAGGAACCTCTACTCCACTTACTATTCGAGCAGCCCAACCATGGGCCTATATTTCCACTTATCACCATAATTAACCATTGTAGTCTTCATTATTACTCCAGCCATATATATTAGAATTTTAGGAACCTATGTAAGGGTAGGTTATTTTTTTTTAAGTATTTGGTCGGTCATCAATATTCACATATTGTGGTTACAGGGAGCAATATACCCTAATGGCTATAGGACAGCTTCATTACTTGGTGCCTATCTACAACTCTAAAAGGGCCTATATACATTACATGGATGTCTATTGAACCCAATTTCATTGAGATCCGCAAATGATGTGATGTGTATCCTGACTAGTGACTATCCATCCAACAGCAGATGTCGAAATAAAGAAGTGTTGGGCAAGTTGAATTTTATCCTGCCTGCTTAGGCTGCTTTCACATAACGATTTTCAGTCATCCGATTGTATCCGTTTCAAAACGGATACAATCGGAATCCGAAATCGGATCCCATGTTCCCCTATGGGATCGGATGTGCCACTATTGGCATCCGATTTTGGCACCATCCGATCCGATCCGATTTAATTATGGGCACAAAATAGTAGCCTGCTACGATTTTGTGTCCGTGACTCAAATCGGACAGCATCGTATCACTGCTGATCCGAGTGCCCACAACATGGGAGCCTATGGACATCAGATCCGAGTTCACCTCGGATCCGATGTCGGCTCCGTATTCCCTGCTCCTGCCTCCTCCATCTTGTTCCCTCTCCTATTCTATTCTGTCCCCCCACTATTCTATTCTGTCCCCCGCTATTCTATTCTGTGCCCCCGGTCCTCTATCCTCATCTAATCCCTACCCTGTCCCCTCTTGTCTTCCCTGTGTGTAAAAAAAAATAAAACTACTCCCGGAGTATACATCACCTGTCACCGGCTCCCACGCTGCAGCACCATCAGGGCAGGAGAGCCTGTGATGATGTCAGAGAGCCGGTCACATGACCCGTCAGCTGACCGGCTCTGTGACATCATCACAGGTCCTTCAATCCCGATGGTGCTGCAGCGTGGGAGCCGGTGACAGGTGATGTATACTCCGGGAGGAGTTTTATTTTTTTTTTTACACACAGGGAAGACAAGAGGGGACAGGATAGGGATTAGATGAAGATAGAGGTGTGGGGGGACAGAATAGAATAGCGGGGGGACAGCATAGAATAGGAGAGAGAACAAGATGAAGGAGGCAGCAGCAGGGAAAGACAGGGGACCACAGGATCCACACGGATCCTGCATAGAATTGGATCAGATGGCTATTTGCCATCCGATTGCAGGGATCCGTGCCTGTCCGTGGGATCCTCCTTCAAAGTCGGCTCCCACGGACAGGCACTAAATCGTAGTGTGAAACCAGCCTTAGAAGATAATTGGCCACTAGAGGTGTATGGTAACAACTTACTCCCTAAGTATGGAGGGCGGGAGGAATAGCTGGCAGGAAAATGAGCGACAGATTTCTAAAGTGCATGGTCGGCATTAAAGAGGGGGCTTGTGAGAAGTGACATAGGAATGTATGCTGGGATGTTACTATAATGGGTGTGTGGGTGGTAGTCTCAACCGGAGCCAAGGGAGGTGCCAAAAAGTCCATTTAGTCCATATAAGAAAACTAGAAAAGCTAAACAACTGCGATAGCTCGGAGCCCTGTTGAAGTAACATTGAGAACAAAAGGTCAGAGTCCTGTTGTAGGACTATTGGGTCAAAAGGTTGGAAGCCCTATTGAAGGACCATTGGTTCCAAAATTTGGAATCCCTGTTGGAGGACTATTGGGTACAAAAGTTGGGAACCCTGTTTGAGAACCATAGGGTCCAAAACGTGGGAATCCTGTTTGAGGACTATTGGGTCCAAACATTGGGAGCCCTGTTTGAAGACCATTGAGTCTAAAAGTTGGGAGTCCTGATTGAGGACCATTGGGTCTAAAAGTTGGGAGCCCTGTTTGAGAACTATTTGGTCTAAAAGTCGGGAGCCCTGCTGGAGAAGAATTGGGTCCAAAAGCTCCAGATTATGCCAGTGACTGATAGGAAGCGGTTGGAAAAACTCATTTGTGACAATGACACAAGATAATAGAGATCTGGTGTCATCAACCTTATATACAAGAATGTCCTCAACAGATACCAGAACATATTTCCCATATAATTTGATATAACATTTATTTTCCTCTTCTTTTACTTCCAGATATAAAGGAATGTGAAAAGGGAGTATTTGATCTTCTAGGATCCCTAAACCTGACGAGCAAAAACATAATGACCTTTATGCGAAGTTTACCCGGGAAGCGCGTAAAGCAAGAAGATGTTGACAAAACCTTAAAGACTTGTGAACGACCAAAACATCTAATAAAACTTTTGAGTCTGTGGAAGAATAAAAATAATGGGAACACAATTGAGGGTCTCAAAGAGCTAAAAATGGGCCAATTCCCAAGAATATTACGCAAGAGGATGAAAAAACTGGGACAATTCCTAACCGGAGATTCCATGTACAGTCTGTTCCAGAAAATGATTCTGGAGATTAATGGAAACCAAACACAAGCGGTAAAGCTGGAGACGTTGCGATGAGTGATGGACAAATGACTTTCTGTCTTCTGACCATCCCGTCTTGTACAACACCTCAGACTGGAGCCCTATTCTGGTACCTGCTGTATAAGCTTTATTTATGGAAGTATTCTTATTATATCTATTTTTTTGTAAGGAACTATTGATGTTCCCGTTGGATTCATGCGTGGTATAGGAGACCAGTGCTTCATGGCCTGGTCTAAAGCTGTCTGTATGTGTATTTAATATGTCTCTATGTTGTAGTTACCTGTAAATGGTAGAAAAATTTTATTTATGCTAATTTAATCTGGAAATCTTCTATTTTCTATGTTTTTTAGAGAGATGTGTAATATATTTTTTAGTTATAGATCTGTCATGAATATGTAATTTGTAACTGCTGTAATTGCCCCCTGTTCTCCTGAAGAGTCATTCTTCTTTTATTCCTGCTCTTCTTTGTTCCTAAGATATGGCACCCTCTTTTCCCCTGAATATTGTTAGCCAAATGTGGGTGTGGTCTTCATGAAGACACCCACAGAGAAGAGTTCAGGACCACGCCTACTTGGCTAAAGAAACTAGATTTATTTACATAACGGTAAAAGAGGGCCATATCTCAGGAACAGAGAGGAGCAGGAATTAAAGAAAACCAATGCCGGATTCAGGAGAACACTGACATTTACACCATGTAAATAATAGATGACTTTGGCAAGTGATGGGTTCTCATTAATAATAATTGAAATCTGACTCCACCGATGTCTGTGCATACACACTTCCTTACTCTTATATATTCATATCTGGAGGAGCCGGGGTCTATTGATTCCCATTTATTAATTTAAAATGTCTGGTGATTGTGGAAAAAGATGGGAAGAGAAGAAGGAGATGTCATAGTCCAACATTTCGATAGATTTTCAAGCCCCGTAAAAGACCCTAATGGGAAATGCCCCCACTTGTCCTAATAATGTCCCAGTCTCCATGTGGCCGATGTATCCCAGGAATCCTCGGACAGTTACCAGCTAAAATATTAGTGACATAGTAAGAACTGAGCTCACACTTTCTAACTTGTGTTGTACAATTAATATATACAGGACCAACCATGAAAACTGGTGCCCTGTTTAACTTATGTGGTTTGTATAGGATAAGCTGGCATTTTGTTACATTCTATTAAGAGTTGGGAAGGGGTTAAAATAAAAAAAATACTTTATACTCACCTTTCCTCATCTGATTTTGGCTGATACCACCTCCAGTCCTCCACATCAGTCATCCTTTCTTCTATTACTCCAATCTGGAGGCAAATCTGAGACCTGTGATCAGTGTTACACCGTCATGTGGGGGAGGGAGAAGCTTGTACTAAAGTGCGGTGTCCACCCAGATGAGGTCAATCTGAGGCCTATGATTGGTGTCATAAGTCATGTGAGGTAGGGTGAAACGTGTACTAAAGTGTGGTGTCCACCCAGATGAGGTCAATCTGAGACCTGTGATCAGTGTCACACCATCATGTGGGGGAGGGTGAAGCTTGTACTAAAATGTGGTGTCCACCAAGATGAGGCCAATCTGAGGCCTGTGATTGGTGTCACGCAGTCATGTGAGGTAGGGTGAAACCTGTACTAAAGTGCGGTGCCCACCCAGATGAGGCCAATCTGAGGCCTGTGATTGGTGTCACGCAGTCATGTGAGGTAGGGTGAAACCTGTACTAAAGTGCGGTGCCCACCCAGATGAGGCCAATCTGAGACCTGTGATTGGTGTCACGCAGTCATGTGAGGTAGGGTGAAACCTGTACTAAAGTGCGGTGCCCACCCAGATGAGGCCAATCTGAGACCTGTGATTGGTGTCACACAGTCATGTGAGGTAGGGTGAAACTTGTACTAAAGTGTGGTGTCCACCCAGATGAGGCCAATCTGAGACCTGTGATCAGTGTCACACCGTTATGTGGGGGAGGGTGAAGCTTGTACTAAAGTGCGGTGTCCACCCAGATGAGGTCAATCTGAGGCCTATGATTGGTGTCATAAGTCATGTGAGGTAGGGTGAAACGTGTACTAAAGTGTGGTGTCCACCCAGATGAGGTCAATCTGAGACCTGTGATCAGTGTCACACCATCATGTGGGGGAGGGTGAAGCTTGTACTAAAATGTGGTGTCCACCAAGATGAGGCCAATCTGAGGCCTGTGATTGGTGTCACGCAGTCATGTGAGGTAGGGTGAAACCTGTACTAAAGTGCTGTGCCCACCCAGATGAGGCCAATCTGAGACCTGTGATTGGTGTCACACAGTCATGTGAGGTAGAGTGAAACTTGTACTAAAGTGTGGTGTCCACCCAGATGAGGCCAATCTGAGACCTGTGATCAGTGTCACACCGTTATGTGGGGGAGGGTGAAGCTTGTACTAAAATGTGGTGTCCACCCAGATGAGGCCAATCTGAGGCCTGTGATTGGTGTCACACAGTCATGTGAGGTAGGGTGAAACTTGTACTAAAGTGCTGTGCCCACCCAGATGAGGCCAATCTGAGACCTGTGATTGGTGTCACACCATCATGTGGGGGAGGATGAAGCTTGTACTAAAATGTGGTGTCCACCCAGATGAGGCCAATCTGAGGCCTGTGATTGGTGTCACACAGTCATGTGTGGTAGGGTGAAACTTGTACTAAAGTGCGGTGCCCACCCAGATGAGGCCAATCTGAGACCTGTGATTGGTGTCACACCATCATGTGGGGGAGAGTGAAGCTTGTACTAAAATGTGGTGTCCACCCAGATGAGGCCAATCTGAGGCCTGTGATTGGTGTCACACAGTCATGTGTGGTAGGGTGAAACTTGTACTAAAGTGCTGTGCCCACCCAGATGAGGCCAATCTGAGACCTGTGATTGGTGTCACACCATCATGTGGGGGAGAGTGAAGCTTGTACTAAAATGTGGTGTCCACCCAGATGAGGCCAATCTGAGGCCTGTGATTGGTGTCACGCAGTCATGTGAGGTAGGGTGAAACCTGTACTAAAGTGCGGTGCCCACCCAGATGAGGCCAATCTGAGACCTGTGATTGGTGTCACACAGTCATGTGAGGTAGGGTGAAACTTGTACTAAAGTGTGGTGTCCACCCAGATGAGGCCAATCTGAGACCTGTGATCGGTGTCACAATAATGTGAAGGAGGGCAAAGCTTGTATCAATGTGTGGTGCCCACCCAGATGAGGCCAATCTGAGACCTGTGATCAATGTCACACCGTCATGTGAAGGAGGACAAAGCTTATGTCAATATGCAGTGCCCACCCAGATGAGGCCGATCTGAGACCTACAATTGGTGTTGCACAGTCATAAGGGGGAAGTGGAAGCTTGTATTAAAGTGCGGTGCCCACCCAGATGAGGACAATCTGAGACCTGTGATTGGTGTCACACAGTAATGTGGGAGAGGGCGAAGCTTGCATTAAGGTGCAGTGCCGACCCAGATGAGGTCAATCTTAGACCTGTCATATCTCATGCAGTCACATGCAGGTACATTGCCTATCATGATGTGTACTGTCCCCAAAATGATCATGTGAGACCATCACAGACTTACATTGGCCTTAACAACAGAAGAAAAGAAGACTAATGAAGAAAACTGAGTTGCGGCAGCAGCAAAGTTGGAAGAACAAGTGAGACAAGGATATAGCAAAGGTTTTATTTTTTATCCCCCTCCATCCTCCACCATATTTTAATGATTGTACTCAATTTTTGGAAGATTCCATCAGCACTGCTGCTAATTTAAGAGCATGGGACCAGACCGGTCCATCAACCTCATCCAACTGGAAACCAGCTTTCCCACGTGCAGTATTTTCCTATCGGAGGAGGCTGATGGACAGGACCGGTCACATGTTCCTCCAATAGAAAAGGAGAGCTGTATAGCCTGTGAGGAAAGAGGAGAACATGAGATTCTAATATATATTAGTACGGGCTACAGTCATATCCCAACATATTTGTTAAAATAAAGATAAATTGTACAACTCCTTTAAAGGTTTCCGAGTGTGTCACTTCTTTAATAAGCTACTTCTATTTTTACTCCCGGTACTTAAACTAAGAGTAAAACTGTTTATACCTAAGTATTTCCTCTATCAAGTTGTAGTCATCCATACTGAACCTCAGCCGCTATTCCCAATGGTGTTCACTATAGCAGCTGTCCATATAGTGCATAGATGGGTCTGTTGGAATGGGAGCTGATCTTATACAGGTTATTTTGTTGTGGCCAACAAACAAGCTTAAAACTGATGGACACTATTGATGAGCAAGCACTACCATGCTCGGCACTTGACACGAGCAGTTGGATACTTGCACGGTTTCGACTTGAGTAGAGCGAATAATGGAAGTCAAACGGAAACTCAGGCATTTTTCCAGGAGACTCTTTGGGAAAAATGCTCGACTTCCATTATACTCAGCACTCGAGTCGAGCAAGTATCCGACTTGATCGTTTCAAGTACCAAGCACCCAAGCATGGTAGTGCTCGCTCATCACTCACCACTAGTGGACACCATTCTGTGATATCCATATAGCCCATGGCCAGTAACTAAGTCATAATCTGATTTTAGAGAGCAAAAAGAAATTCAGCAGAATCTTGAATGCAGCTCTGGACATGAACAAATAAAAGACAAAATGTAACTCATAGTAAGATGATAATTGGAAATATATGAATGTGATCTAATATTCAATATAGGTCAATGAATGGTAAGGAAAAAGAAAATTCTATAATATAAAGATAATACACAATCAAGAAGAAACATTTCTCTCTCTCTGTTAATACAATTTTTCTCAATCTATTTGGTAAAGTTGGGTTATAATTAGAGATGAGTGAATCTTTCAAAGATCTGTTCAGGTCGCTGAACTTCCCGGATGGAGCAAACCTGTTCAGGTTCGGAGTTTGGGTGCTTTACATTTACAAAGCTCTGGAACGAGAATCACTATGGTTGGGTACAGTTGCTTCTTGGCCCAGTGTAAGCCGCATGCAGTACTTGATCGGCTCGGACTGAGCTTAGAAGCACAGTTTTTGGGTGTAGGGTGTGTCCAAAGTTAATTTTGAAAAAAAATACACCCTCCCACCCCCGGAATTGTTTTACTTATGGAGGGCATATGTGTGCAGAGAACTGAACTGCCAATCAGTGACTTCCATTGAGATCCGGGTCATGTTCGGGGTCACTAACAGTGCGCCAAAAAGTTTGGCTGCACCGCCCAAACCTGAACTTCAAAAGGTTCGCTCATCTCTAGTTACAATTACAGGTCAGTAGATTTGGGATCCACATTATCCACTCTGTAACATTACAGATCCTCAGATTTTTCTGTTTCCGATCGTCTCCTCAGCTCAGACTCATACAGATGTCATATTATATAAAACATGAATGTTTGTTTTTCTGTCTTTAATGTGGTTTTATATTAAAAATCTGTTGTATTTATAAATAAATGTCTTTTACGCTTCATTGACGATGCCACGGTGAGAATGGACTTGGAGCAGTTGTGACCACTGTTAGTTTTTAAGCTCATAGTTAAAAAATAACATTGTCCTGGACAACTCCTTTGTGTATTTTTGGAGTCAGCAGCTGCATGGTGATTATAGGAATGGTGAGCTGTTATCAGAGACGTCTGAACTCCCCATATAGATAACTAGCTGTGAGCCCGATGCAAATGCATCGGGTGTCTAGAATATTTTTTTTTTTTTTTTAGATTTTCAAATAATAATCCAATATAGTAGATAGAAATTTTTTATTTTATTATTTATTTTGTTTTGTTTTTTTACTATTTTTATTATTATTAAATGTATTTATTATTTGTTATTTTAAGAAAATTTATTTGTATTAAAATTATTTTATTTTATTTAAAAACCGCATCTGCGGCGCGGTTGCGGTAATCCCCATAGAAAGTATAGGGGGACTTGCGGCAGGTGCGGGAAAACCGCACTTGCCGCACCTGCCGCAAGTCCCCCTATACTTTCTATGGGGATTACCGCAACCGCGCCGCAAGTGCTCGCACTCAGCCAGCGACTCGCAATGCGGCGCGGTTGCGGTAATCCTTATGGGATTACCGCAACCGCGCCGCAAGTGCTCGCACTCAGCCAGCGACTCGCAATGCGGCGCGGTTGCGGTAATCCTTATGGGGATTACCGCAACCGCGCCGCAAGTGCTCGCACTCAGCCAGCGACTCGCTGCCGCACCTGCCGCAAGTCCCCCTATACTTTCTATGGGGATTACCGCAACCGCGCCGCAAGTGTAGCGACTCGCAATGGCCTCGCGGCCATTGCTCGAGCTACACAGCGACTCGCAATAGATCCCCATTGAAAGTATAGGGGGAGTTGCGGCAGATGCGGCAGCTGAGGTAGCGACTCGCAATGGCCTCGCGGCCATTGCTCGCGCTACCTCAGCGGTAAATCGCTAACTTTGTAGCCGGGCCTCTGGTTCTATTTTCGGCCAGCGACTCGCAATGGCCGCTTCGCGGCCATTGCTCGCGCGTGGTGACGTCACAGCGTGACATAGCCACGGCGTTTTCGGGGTCCGACACGATTTTGCCTACGGCAATTATATAGTAGATAGAAATTTTTTATTTTATTATTTATTTTGTTTTGTTTTTTTACTATTTTTATTATTATTAAATGTATTTATTATTTGTTATTTTAAGAAAATTTATTTGTATTAAAATTATTTTATTTTATTTAAAAACCGCATCTGCGGCGCGGTTGCGGTAATCCCCATAGAAAGTATAGGGGGACTTGCGGCAGGTGCGGCAAAACCGCACTTGCCGCACCTGCCGCAAGTCCCCCTATACTTTCTATGGGGATTACCGCAACCGCGCCGCAAGTGCTCGCACTCAGCTAGCGACTCGCTGCCGCACCTGCCGCAAGTCCCCCTATACTTTCTATGGGGATTACCGCAACCGCGCCGCAAGTGTAGCGACTCGCAATGGCCTCGCGGCCATTGCTCGCGCTACACAGCGACTCGCAATAGATCCCCATTGAAAGTATAGGGGGAGTTGCGGCAGATGCGGCAGCTGAGGTAGCGACTCGCAATGGCCTCGCGGCCATTGCTCGCGCTGCCTCAGCGGTAAATCGCTAACTTTGTAGCCGGGCCTCTGGTTCTATTTTCGGCCAGCATGACATAGCCACGGCGTTTTCGGGGTCCGACACGATTTTGCCTACGGCAATTATATAGTAGATAGCTTTATCATCCTCTCTGCCTTTCTGATCGCTGTATACACAGTACTGAACAAGACATTTCTTCCTCTTCCCATCCCAGTGATTGTCCAATCACCATCTGCCAAGAGATCCACAGTGCAGAGGCTGAATTTACCCTGTAACTGTAGCTAACATGTCAGCCCCAGTTACAGGGGTAATGAGCAATAAAAACGTGTTAAACTGTTGAAGTGTCCTCAGAAGGCTTTTATAAAAAAAAAAAAAAGATAAAGCAAGTAAAGATCAGATAAAGCAAGAATAAATAAAAAGAAAAGAAATCCACCCCCCCTCCGAATCTCTGTTTTTAGCTTGCCCCGCCCAAAAAATAAGACATATGCCACAGAGAAAAATATTTGTTATATAAAGGAGAGCACAAATATGTTCAAGCCACAAAAAATAAGCCGTCACACAACCCCAGATCCCGAAATAATGAGAACTCTACAGGTCCCTGAAAATGGTGACAAAAGCTTAATTTTTTTCTTTAAAAACATGTGAAGATTTTTTCATTATTTAGATAAAAGTAAAAGTATACATGTTTGGTATCTACGAACTCATACCGACTCGAGGCATCATACCGACATGTCAGTTTTACCATATAGCAAACATGGTGAATACAAAACGCAAAAACTATCATGACATTGTACTTTTTTTTTGCAATTTCACTGCGTTTGGAATTTTTACCCCATTGTCCAGTGTACTTCTTGGTTAAAATGAATCATGTGATTCAAAAGTACAACTCGTCCCACAAAAAAACAAGCCCCCATATGTCTATATTGACGGAAAAATGAAAAAGTTATGGCTCTTGGAAGAGGGGAAGGAAAAACCAAAAATTGGAAAATCACCCGGGCATGAAGGGGTTAATTGTATTTTAGTGTCATTTGCTGCCATATAAAAAATAAAATAACAAAGATGAACAATAGACATAAAATTGCTGGATCTGGAAATAGATAATCAGCTGTTATTGATTAGACTGCAAGAATATCACAACTAATATAGTAGCTCCAAAATAGAAAGTGATATTCGTCAGCGCTAAGGTATCAAAAACCAAGACTCGGCTCATTTAGCAATTACCTCTAAACTTTAATGGATCAGTGTGAGGATCCCATTCGCCACAACGCGTTTCAGGGCTAATTGCGCCTTTCTCAAGCATCACTTGGTGAGAGTCAAGGCCAGGAGTAGAAAGTCGGGAGGTGAGAGAAGGGTTGCTGGGGATGGAAAAATGGGGAGAACCAGCAGCATAACTTGAAACTCATGAACCCAGTGTAAAATCTCTAACAAGGTCAGGATCGGACTGGCCAATTGGTAAAGTGGGGATTTCCCAGTGGGCCCCTGAGATGGGGTGTAATGATAATGGTCATACAACAACCGTCCCTGAAGCGGAGGCTGCTGCTGCTAGTTACAACCAGGGTTGTGGAGTTGGTAAGCCAGACATTCAATTCTGACTCTTCCATTTCCCTGAATTTGACTTCAGCTCCACAACCATGGCTGTGAAGTCAGTAAGCCAAACATTTGACTCCGACTCAATTTCTGTGAATCCTACTCCACCAAAAATGGACTCACAACTCCACGACTCCAACTCGACAACTATGGCTGTGAAGTCAGTAAGCCAAACATCCAACTCTGACTCCTCAATCTCCCTGAATCTGTCCCCAACTCCACCAAAATGGACACCGATTCCACGACTTCGCAACCACGGCTGTGAAGTCAGTAAGGCCGGTTTCACACCACGGCATGATCAGGTCCAGGGCTGTCCGGTGTAAACCTAACAGCCCGATTTTGACATAATGCAGCCCTATGGTGCCGGACAGGGCCGGATAGCAGCTATTTGCCATCCGGTTTTGTCCCTGTCCGGCATCATCAGGCTGCATACGATTTTTGTACCGGACACAAAAATGCTGCTTGCAGCGTTTTTGTGTCCAGTGCAAAAATCTGCACAAATCTGATTCTCCCGGATACGGCGCCCCCTAAAACGGGGGTCTATGGCGTCGGATCCAACATAAAATCAGATCCGGGAGCCGGACGCCAGCTGCTGGAGTTCAGAGGTGAGCTCAGCTGTACTTCAGCAGCTGTAGAGCTCCCCGCTGATATTTCAGAACTGAGGCCATCTCCCCTGCAAGCCGCGATCATGACATTTCAGCAGGGACAGCTCCTGCTGCAGTGATCTGCAGAATCCGGCAGAAAACAGGACCGGAGGGCATATTTGCCCTCCAATTCTGTTCTGCCAAGTTCTGCCCGGTGCTTCCTGCAAAGCACCGGACAGAACCTGATACACCACAACCGTGGTGTGAAACTGGCCTAAGCCAAACATCCGACTCCTCAATTTCCCTAAATCCAACTCCACCCGAAATGGACACAGATTACGACTCTGACACCCTGGTTACAACTAGACGTGTGCTCTCAGATGCACATCCAGCTGATATTGGGAAACAACTACTGGTTGCCTGTCCGCAACACCTACACAAGAGGCCAGACTATCAGACAGGTGAGATTATACAATATGGGGCAAGAGAGGGGGCTATTATGCAATATCGAGGCCAGAAAACGTGGGGCATTGTACGGGCTGTTCACATCGAGGTTCACTTTACGGTCTTTATAAACCCTGTTGCTGTACCCTTGAGTGTGTGATCTGGGGTTTTGCTGCTATCGTACCCTTGAGTGTGTGATCTGGGGGTTTGCTGCTATCCTACTTAGGCCTCAAGTGGTTTGATGGTCGGGACCTAAAAGCCGGGTTACACGCAGCGACCTCGCCAGCGACGTCGCTGCATGAGACATGCGGCAACGACCAGCGATCAGTTCATTGATCGCTGAGAAATGGCTGGGACCATTTTTCAATCATTGGTCTGCCGCTGTCACACATGCATCGGCATGTGTGACAGGGGCAACGACCAGCGACACCCAGTGTGCGCCCAACACCCTGACCGATTCCAGCGACCGTCGGTGCATCGCTAGGTGATCGCTGGTGAGATCTGCCTGTCTGGCATCTCACCAGCGATCACATAGCGATGTTCCAGCAATCCCGATCGTTGGTTGGCTCGCTGGAACATCGCTACGTGTAACCCCAGCTTTACAATTATGTGACGAGTCAATGAGACCAGAATTCATTGCAAAAAGCTAAAACGTCTTTACTGGAATTTGTTGAATATAACTTTAACAAACAATAGCAGGCCCAATACTTTCTGTACTACACAGTTTCTTTTCTTATTCATAACACAAATGGCATTTTTGAAAGTGTTATTATTTGTAAGGCTCTGTGACCATGCTGCGTATTTGTCTCGAGATTTGTATTACATCTGACACACAGCAAAGTGTATGGGTACCATTACACATCGCAACATTGCATGCAATTTCACTTGCAACTTACTGGTTGCAGTGAAATCATGGACACATTGTTACATTTGTACACAGCAAACAAATAAGAACAATGTGTCCATGATTTCACTGTTACTAGTAAGTTGCATGTGAAATTGCATGCAATGTTGCGACGTGTAACGGTACCCTATGGGCATTTGGAAATGTTCCCACGCTGCAGATTTTTGTCTTGCATACATTCAGTAGATTTTCCTGCGGGCACATCAGCGGCATGTCAATTATTCCTGCGTAGTTCCAAAGCAGAGCTAGAATGTAGTGTCAGATTCCAGGTCAGCCGCAGCTGCAAGAAAGTGAAACCTGCCTCACAAGAAGGGAGAAGGGCTTTTGAAAAGGATAATAAAAATATATGTGCACAGGCTTATACTGTGGAGGGACCTGGTGTGGGGCAGCACAAGTGGTTTCAAACCATAACTTTATTATAATGATTAAAGTCCCCGTCGGCTTTTGCCGCTGGAGCGGGACTTGCCAGTTCTGACAGTTCTCTGTGTAGCTCCTATGTTCTCTATGTAGAGAATTGTCAGAACTAAGTCCAGCCCCACTGCGAGAGGTAGTGTTTCTCCTGTAGCCGCTGGATCTTATGCCAGTTCTAACAGTTCTCTACGTAGAGAACATAGGAGCTATGTAGAGAAGTCTCAGGACTGGCGTAAATCCCGCTCCAGTGCAAAAGCCAACAGGGACTTTAATCATTGATTTCAATAAAGTTGTGGTTTAGAACCACTCGCTCTGCCCCTCACCAGGTCTCTCCACAGTATAAGCCCCTCACCAGGTCTCTCCACAGTATAAGCATGTGCACATACATTTTTAATAACCTTTTTACACAATAAGATAGGGCACAAGCTCTTCTTGTGAGGTGGGTGTCACTTTCTCGCAGATTACCTGAAAGCCGACACACGCAGGACAAAAATCTGCAGTTTCTCGCACCAAAAACGCAATGTTGGCATGACAACTTTTTTGGTGTGTATTTTTGTCTCCAAAAATCTGAACTTAACCATGAGCCCATAGGAAACTTTGAGAAGTGATTTTTTTAGGCTATCTCTGGCCATCACTTCCTTTATCCTCCAGTACAGGCTGTACCTCATGACTCCTCCTCATCAGAATAGGAATTCTCCAAACCTCTACAAGTGGTTAAAATGAGACCCTTGTGTAACCCATCACACCTCCCTCAGTTCTGCTATGCTACAACTGCTACTTACTATAGGTGACATTATTACTTTTTTATTACTTCTCCAATCTCTGTACTCCGGCTGTGGAAGAAAGTAGTTGCTGTAGAGTAACTTGGTCCTAGAACTTGCTATCCCTTTAAATCGTCAATCACTGAACCCACTCTCCAACTTGTGGCCTGCTCTTATTAGCAATACTTCTTATCCTGTCAGAAGCTGCTCTCCAACACCTTAACAAACAGGAACTAGTGTCCTATGTGCCCAACTATCTCCTCCCAACTTTGGCTGGCTTCTAACTGTTAATCCTGTCCTATAAGGGTAACTAATTGCTTCTGCTTAAAGGGGTTATCTGGGACGTGAAGAAAAAAAAAGTGCTCAAGCAACAACAGGTAGGTAGTTGCCACCTACCTGCCTGTTGTGCCGGGCACCAGTAACCACTGTTCTTTCCCGACACAAAGCGGTCCCAGACAGCTCCTGCTGGGGACAGCATGGCGGGGTAAACAGAGCAGAGTATAAGAGCGGGAGCGACTTTTCCGCTCTGCCCTGTGGAAGTGGGCACATAGCCGAGGTCACACTGATTGACAGCCGGCTCCCCACTGATTGGGTCAATCAGTGTGACGTCGGCTATGTATCCGTTTACAGAGGGGAGAAGCCGCCTTTCTGTAGTCATGATGTCACTTGAAGCGGCAAAATCGCAGGAGCAGTGGTGATTGGCGCCGGGCACATCAGGCAGGTAGATGGCAGCTACCTGCCTTTTAGTGCTTAGGCACATTTTTTTTTGTCCCAGATATCCTCTTTAATACAACATATTAAGAAGTGTTGGTGTCAACTTCCACTCTTTCACACATCCCTCCTCTATAATGATTACTGTCTTTGCCAATTCAAGACCAAAACAATATAAAAGCAGCATTGCACAATAAAACAATGAATTCTTGGCCTTAAGATGATCTGGATACATCTCTTCTTTCTTCAAGGAGCAGCAATCCTCAGCATGGAATCTGGTCCTCCTCGGTTAAGAACCACAGAATAAGAGGTTAACACAGTCAAGAACATTACCAACAGTTTATTGCTAAGGGTGTAGAACCCTCCAGCCGCACTGGCGCCCTTAAACCAGCAGCACAACAGGTACAACAAAAATAAAAACAAAAAGAAAAGTTCAGCTGTCCAGCTTCTCCAGGCCTATCTTCGGCTTATGAGGGTAAATACTGGAACAGTCTCTCAACAAAGGCTCTCAGCCTTAAACGATTGCCTCAATTTTCTTTCTGAGACCTGACTGATCTCCAGTCTTTTATTTTAAAAATTACTAAAATGGCCGCCTGGCTGAACAAATAAAACTCAAGGCCGAAGGAAACTTTGCATCTTTCCCTCACTCTTCAGAATCACTCTGAGGATCACCAGAGGAAGCTTGTCTAGATAAAGGACCCCTTATTCTCTGGAGTAGTTCCAGATGTCCCTGTTGATCTGGGCTGGTTGATGTTCAGAAACATTTAACTTGTTGGACGGTAAGTACACATTGGCTGATTTAGGTACATCACTCCCAGTTGCACCATGAAGGAACGCTCTCCCTCTTGTCTCTGTAGGGTAGAAGGACTGTTGAAACTCTGTCCTCTTTGTATTACCCGTACAGGAACGGTCATCTTCTGCGGCCCGATGTGCAGCTGTCTGGCGCCGCGTTTTCTTTTGAAGATCCTTCTCCTTGTTTCTCTCTTTTCTCCACTTCTCTATATTTGCTTGTGTACAAATCCGACTCACCCCTACTGCATACCAACCACGTAACCCATCCATCTTCATAAAGGTGACCACTTCTCCTGGATAAAGGCTGTGCAGCCTCTCAGGCAGAAAGTGCTTCTTTATCGCACTGCGGTGCACGAACACATCTTCTCCTGTGCCAAACTCTTTGATGAAACCGAATCCCCTCTTAATATGAAACTCCTGAACCTTCCCTTTGGAGCATTAATCTACAAATGCCTGTGCATACGGGCTCTCTAGACATTTACGCGCCATCAGCGTCACCTCCTTTTCCTCCTGGACTGCCTTTTTTACGGCAGACAGGTAGCCCACTGGCTGGTTGGACATGCTCTGTTCTTTTTCAGATAGCTGGGGTCCCAACCTTTCTGTTGTCTTAATCCTGCGATTGTAGTGCTTGCTTCTCAGGGCTTGAGTCTCTTCTAGTGATAAATAGGTCTGTCTTATTGCCGAACTGCCACTTCCTGGCATTCGAGGGTCTACTTCGCGCGGTGGCCTCTTATTTCAGGCTCACCCTCACTATCGAACGGCTCTTCCTCCCAGTCAGCATCTGCTTTCCACTCACCACAGTCCAGTAAGAGCGCTCCACCTACGGTAAATGCGGCTGGACTGTTGGCTGTAGTGACTGGGAGTGTCATTAGCGGGACAGTAGACCCCTCCAGCTCAACCTGATCCCAGCTCAGGGGCAAAAGGTGGAATTCATAGAGCAACATTCCAATAGCGTGTTGTGGTATTCCTGAGTCTGACACTCGTTGTATGGCACCCCACTAAGAGTGCGTCACAGGAAGGTACTACACCCCTGACTGAAGGCGTCGTATTCTCCGCTCCAGTGGTGAGTAGGATTCACCACATGCAACACCTAGTGTTAGAGGACCAATTAGGCACCCGTTTCTAGGGTAACTGGTCCTGGTGGGAGGAGAGCTAGGGTATATAGCAGTGGGGAAAGCAGCAAGGAGTTAGATCAGTTGAGAGACCAGACAAGAACAGAACAAGAGAGGCAAGTCGTGACAGGAACTGCATAGAGCTGTGCAGTAGATGTAGCAGAGTTGAGAAAGAACAGAAAGAGAACGGAGACAGCTAACAGGGAGGGCGCCTAAACCTGGTAGCCCAGAAGAGAAAGAGGGCAAAGTCAGAGCGGGTGATTGAAGACCCGAGCCCAGTCCAGAACCCGGAGTACCGGCTCCGACGTGGTCCAGTTGGTTCATCCCTGCACCACAGAACTCAGAGTGGTCGAAAGCTTCCTAGGAGCCCGACTCACAATTCACCAACCACCGCAGCTATACTAGGGGGTACCCACAATTGAGAGCCAGGGACCGTAAGTCAGGATCCAGACGGGAACCCAATTGAGGGCCCTCAGTACCCTTGACGAGGTATACCAGAGCAGCGAGGCAGAAGGGACAGTAAGAGATAGAGAAGGACATCTGTGGAGCTCTAGGAGGACGCTACTCACCGCAGGAACCACCCGGTCCACTACCCGGCATTAAGGACTGTGTTACCCTGTATGCCACTGAACACCTGAGTAAATACCCATTCGGAGTGAACAATGTGTCTGAGCCTTATTCAAGAACCGCCATCAATCCATATCGCTTTTTTCAGGAACAACCGAGCTGCCCTATTCTCCACTGCAGCTCTACAGCCCAGGGGACCATGCTCACCCTGTAGGGAGTGGTTCCACCTTGCTGCCGCCCATCATCCCGGAGGGCCAAGCAGCGCCGGTGTCATCACCGGAACCCTACAGGTGGCGTCACAAACTAAACTTTATTTCCTCCTAGAATATTATTTTTTCTCCCTTCCTTGATCACCGGGCCCACAGCCTCAGGCACCGAACCCTGACCCGCAGACTGCGCCTGAGACCTGAGTCCCCAGGCCCACGGTGAGTCAGTTGTATCAGCTCATTCTCTCGACTGCGGTCCTTGTGGGTGGACTCTTGACACAAAGCCACCATCTCCTTAGACAGCTGGATGATTTTTGCTACATGATCTTTCATTTCCATATGAAGAGGTGTTTTGCTTCTTGACATTAGTGCTCTACTCACAGCAGGGTAATGACGTCAGTCTGTTGTTCACTGTGCTCTCTCCTCTTTGGCTGTGTAAGAAATAAGAAGTTGTAGAGTCATTTAGTTCTGGAACTTGCTATCCCTTTAAATCTTCAGTGGCTGAACACACTCTGCAGCCTCCAGGCCCAGACTGGCAAAATTCCCTAGAGAAGCATTCACTGGGTGTCTGGCATAATAGGGTGACTCTCCACCTCTTTTGCATGAGGCAACCTGAGCAGCAGACAGGATGGCGCCTTCCTCAGCAGGTGCGCAGCACTGCTCCACCTCCAGAGCAGGCCAGCAGCAAACGGAGCTCAGCAAACACAGGCAGAAAACAGCAGGAAGTGTCACCTGGGGGAATTATTGTGGTCAGTAGGTGGCAGCATCACTAATTGGCTCTAAAAGAAGAACTGCCCAGTGGAGTGCAGCAAGGATACCCGGCCCCTTCACTACACAGGTATATACAAGCATAGCCGGCTCTACCTATGGGCGAGTCGTGCGGTTGCCCAGGGCGCCAGCCGCCAGGGGGCGCTGCAGGGAGAGCAAGTCACTTTCACTTACTGCTCCTCTTCACTGCATGTCTGCTGTGCCCCTGACCCTCTGCCGCTGTAGATGAGTGTGGGGGTGGGATAATCACTTTCCCACAGGGGCTCTGCTGTCTGCAGCTGTGGGGGCAAAGGGGCAAAAATCAGCTCCTGCCCACACTGAATATAATACACTGCTGGTGGGGGTACAGGACCTGTGATGATGTCATGACCATGTGACCTGTGTGGGAGGAGCCAGTTTTTGAAGCAGCAGTATGGAAAGGAAAAGCTGGAGGAGATGGAGGCTCCTGTGACAGGTAATGAGGGGAGATGGGAGATATCGAGTACAGACTGTGGGGTAGAGGCTGTGTGATGTGGGGTACGGGCTGTGTGATGTGAGAGTACAGGTTGTGTGATGTGAGGGTACGGGCTGTGTGATGTGGGATACAGGGTGTGTGATGTGAGGGTACGGGCTGTGTGATGTGGGGTACAGGGTGTGTGTTGTGGGGTACGGGCTGTGTGATGTGGGGTACAGGGTGTGTGTTGTGGGGTACGGGCTGTGTGATGTGGGGTACAGGGTGTGTGTTGTGGGGTACGGGCTGTGTGATGTGGGGTACAGGCAGTGTGATGTGAGGGTACAGGCAGTGTGATGTGCGGCCCGGGTACAGGCTGTGTGATGTGAGGGTACAGGCAGTGTGATGTGAGGGTACAGGCAGTGTGATGTGAGGGTACAGGCAGTGTGATGTGGGGGTACAGGGTGTATGATGTGAGGGTACAGGGTGTGTGATGTGGGGGTATGGGCTTTGTGATGTGGGGTACAGGCAGTGTGATGTGAGGGTACGGGTTTTGTCATCTGCAGGTACAGGCTGTGTGATGTGCGGTACAGGCTGTGTGATGTGGGGTGCAGGGTGTGTGATGTAGGGGTGAAGGCTGTGTGATGTGGGGTATGGGCTGTGTGATGTGGGGTAAAGGCTGTGTGATGTGGGGTAAAGGCTGTGTGATGTAGGGGTACGGGCTGTGTGATGAGGGTGCAGGGTGTGTGATGTGGGTGTACAGGCAGTGTGATGTGGGGGCACAGGCTGTGTGATGTGAGGGTACGGGCTGTGTGATGTGTGGGTACGGTCTGTGTGATGTGTGGGTACAGGCTGTGTGATGTGGGGCTACAGGCGGTGTGATGTGGGGGTACAGGTAGTGTGATGCAGGGGTACAAGCCGGGGTTATGTGCTGTGTGATGTAGGGGTACGGGTTGTGTGATGTGGAGTACAGTCTGTGTGATGTGGAGGTACGGGCTGTGTAACGAGGGGTGCAGGGTGTGTGTGGGGGTACAGGCAGTGTGATGTGGGGGTATAGGCAGTGTGATGTGGGGATATAGGCAGTGTGATGTGGGGGTACAGGCAGTGTGATGCGGGGGTACAGGCCGTGGGGTTCGGGCTGTGTGATGTGATGGCACGGGCTGTGTAATGAGGGATGCAGGGTGTGTGATGTGGGGGTATGGGCTGTATGATGTGGGGGTACGGGCTGTGTGATGTGGGATACAGTCAGTGTGATGTGGGGGTACGGGCTGTGTGATGTGGGATAGTCAGTGTTTTGTGCATGTACAGGCTGTGTGATGTTTGGGTACGGGCTGTATGATTTGGGGTACAGGCAGTGTAATGTGGGGTACAGGTCGTGGGGTACGGGCTGTGTGATGAGGGGTGCAGGGTGTGTGATGTGGGGGTACAGGATGTGTGATGTGGAGGTACGAGCTGTGTGAGGACAAATTATAGAGGAGGTACCATGTAAAAAGCAAGAACCGTATGTAGAGGGGGTAGAGTGAGGAGGGGCATGAAAGTTGTTGACCGTATGGGGGCTATTGTCCATATCGCAGGTACATTGGTAGTACAGACAGTGTATAGGCCGTGGTTTAGATGGGGGGATGGTTTGAAGAATATTTTCATAAGGAAAAACAGTGATGCAGCTATAGTGTGTGGAGGAGGGATGGTGTCACCATATATGATGGGGACGGTAAGGAGGGCATGCATAGTGAGAGACATTGTGGGGGGGTCACTTTTTGGGCAAGGAATATAGTGGGGCAAATATTTATTCAAGTGTATAACAGAGAAGGGGAGAGGATGAAGGCAGCTCACTGATTAATTGCAACACCTGCAACGATCAGGAACAGATCTGCCAGGTCGAGCGCTGGTCCCGGGCTGCCTGTAGATAAATCACATAGAGGAAATCCAGCAAACTGATGTTACAATTTAAAACGTCGACTTTATTAGCACAAGTAAAAAGCTTCATGTCCACAGAGGCAACCAACGTCACAACAGACGCATTTCAACCATTAGGCCTTACTCATGAAGACCATGACCTAACCATCGAAACGTGTCGGTTGCCTCTGTGGATGTAAAGCTTCTTACTTGTGCTAATAAAGTCGACATTTTAAATTGGAACATCGATTTGCTAGATTTCCTCTATGTGAAATATTTATTCAGGTACATAATATAAGGCTTATGTAGTGTACAGCATATGCAGATATTTTCTATTTAGGTGTAATTATAATGATGCTGTTATTTCTAAGGGCATTGTGTTGGAATGTGCCGCAGAAGACCAGAGAGTCTGGAAGTCTTCAGAGACGAGCTGTGGATGTGAAAGTCATCATGGTGTCTGAACAAGATGAAGAAAAATTGGATGAGCCAAATCCAATCAGAGAAAAAATCAACTAATAAGGTACCTGGATCTAAGGAAGCATTTATACTGGACAATTGCCACTTTTAAACGACCGCTGGCCTGGTATATGAAACCGATCATCAGTCATTTAATAGCCTTTGAATGCAGACTTGTGAATCCTCATAGCATGCGCACTGTGTGCTATCAGGGTTTACCGGTGTCGGCAGTGAGAGCGGGCTGTCATGTGACCACTGAAGTGTGATTTGCACACCTCTGGCCACATTCTGACTAGATGTATGCTGCCTCGCTTCACTTATATCACAAGACAAACCTGGACAACCCCTTTAATGTGCTCCTTCTGTTCACAAGTTATAATATTGTTCTCGGCAGCACATGTATATGCAGGACTATGCTGCAGAGAATAATGATATTTAGGCAGCAAGCTTATAACTTATTTCAAATGTTTTGCTCGTGCATCAGGTGATTAGCAGCCTGTGTTGTGTAAATGCACCATAAGGAGTACTTTTATGTTCAGATAGTGTTTCAGCATTCATGTAGTGGCTCCATCAGGGCGTTCGTCCGAGCCCCTTGCAAAATATATATAACTAGCTGTGAGCCCGATGCGATTGCATCGGGATTCTAGAATCGGTGTATAGTTTATTAAATTAGATTTTTACTAATAATCCAATTATTCCATGATAGATGGCGGCTCAATTGTAAAGAATCGGGAGTCTAGCATGCATATATACATTATTCATTCAAATTTGACAATAATGCAAATAAGACATGATATCTATCAAGTACCAATGTTTGTATGGTACATGTCAGTGTAGTACATGTCATGATTCTAAGGCAAGGCTTTTTGTACAGATACTGGCACTGATGTTTTGTACAGATTACGTATATTCAATTTATATATGAATATTAATAATCTATGATTAAGCCAGTACATGTTTCCCCACCAACCACGGGAAGGTAGCCTTACAACTGGTGGGACCTACTCTACTCTATCCCTAATAATTAATAGTTAGACTCCTTTTAAAGCAGATATTTTTTGACTATTTGCAGAAGGTGTAGAATAACCAAATACAATTTCTGTACTTGGCACCAAAAGACCTACCTACAGCTCACTTTCAGCAAGTAATTACATGTAATGTATATGGAACTTGCAGTTAGCTTGCAGTAAATACGGCAAGCACAGCTTTAACAGGTTGACTAAATGCAACCACTAAAAATCAGAGCCAACTGTGATTTTTGCAGTTGAAACTGTTGAAAGCACATGTGCCGCAACTACCGCAAGTAAAGCACAAATTCCATTAACATTTCATGGAACTTACAGTAAGATTACTGTAGGTCACCATTAGGCAGCAAGTGGCAAAATTGATTTGTTCCCACTATAAATTCCACAAATAGCAGAATAAGTCAGATTTAAAATCAAAATGTCTATTCTTTCCCTATGTGTCTAAATATGTACCTATGTGTCTAAATATCTACCTATATGTATGTATGTATGTATTTATATGTACAGAACACACTTTAAGATAGAGATGTGTGTGAACAGCTGTCCCACCTGTCTCTAATGCTGCCTTCAGACTTGCAGATGCATCTGCAAGCATCTGCATGCAGACGGTAGACCCTATCTTTATAATGGGACGCACAGTGTCTGCAGATGTTTCCAGACAGCCGTGCACACCCATTCACTCCTATATGTGATCTGTGCGCAGGCAGATGCCTGGGTACAGATCACAGACTCTCCTCCGCACCAGGGACACGACATGTTGCATCCCTGGTGCGGGTGGGAGTGTGTGATTTGTATGCAGGCATCCGCCTGCGCACAGATCACATATGGCAGTAAATGGGTGCGCACGGCTGCCTGCAAGCATCTGCAGAGACCGTGCGTCGCATTATAAAGATAGGGTCTACCGTCTGCATGCAGATGCTTGCAGATGCATCTTCAAAACGCTGCAGATGCATCTGCAAGTCTGAAGGCAGCCTTAGCGGTTCACAAAAACCTCACCCTGTGTAAAAAGAAAATGAAATCTCGCAGCAGCTATCCTGCTGGAGCTTCAGGTTCTTATCACTAAATGCAAGCATTTAGATGATACACATCTACAATCTACAAAATAAAGTCTGTTTTAGGGATGGGCGAGTCTACTCGCTAGGACTCGGGACTCGGCGATTCTGAAGGTACTCGCAGGACTCGTTACTCGGCGAATCTCCCAGCTTGGACTCGCACAGTGACGAGTCCAATGGAATTCAATGGCAATAAGCTTGACTCTTCACAGATACCCGCTGTCAGCAGCGAGTCTGAGCGAGTCTACGATTCCGAGTCCTACGAGTCTACGATTCCGAGTCCTGTATACTGTATTCGGGAGTCGGACTCTCGAATACAGAATATGATTATGTTCCGAGTCAGCACAGCGTGCGTGTTAGGTCAGAAAACTTGTGAAGATAGCCAATCATAGTCAGTAATGGCATAGCAAAGTTGGTTGTGTCAGGACTATGATTGGCTGCTGTCCATCGTGATGTCTATGTCATGTATGACAGGCAAGGCAGTATATAAGGCTTGTCCCCGCCATTTTGGCCACATTCCTGAGACGATCTGACCTAGTATAGGGAGAGAGAGATATATGCTGGAGCAGATCAGGATTGTCAGTGTAGGGAAGATTCCTTATATTAACCCAAAAAGCTCTTCTGAGAGCTAGGAGGAGGACAGAGTAGTGCTGTGTAGGCAGGCAGGCAGGCAGGGAGGGAAGGAAGGAGAAGCCTTACAGTGCACACAGGACGGACCTCATAGCTTAGCTTACTCACTCAGCTTTGCTAACAGCTGCAGTCAGAGGCTTAGCTGAGGTGCTGTTTCCTTTTTGTTTTTGCACCAGATCGATTTTTGTTCCTAATAAGCCATAGAGCGTTATTTTTTCTGTGGCAGACCAGTGCGTTGCTGCTCTCCTACCTTTAAATAGCACGTACACCACCTTAGGGCCCTTTCACATCAGCGTTTTTTTGAAATCGCGGCAGATGCGGTGAAAAAACCGCATCTGCCGCGATTACCGCATACCGGCTGCACTAGCGGCGCTGTTGCGGTTTTTGCCATGCAAAGTATAGGCGGACTTGCGGCAGGTGCGGCAAGTGCGGTTTTGCACTTGCGGCAGGTGCGGCTGCGAAAAAAACCGCGGTCAGCCGCGGTTTTTTTCGCGGCCGCACCTGCCGCAAGTCCGCCTATACTTTGCATGGCAAAAACCACAACCGCGCCGCAAGTGCAGCCGGTATGCGGTAATCGCAGCAGATGCGGTTTTTTCACCGCATCTGCCACGATTTCAAAAAAACGCTGATGTGAAAGGGCCCTTAGGGAGTGTAGTGTGCGGCTTCACTGCCAAGTGTGAGCGCGCACACTTACCCCCGCCAGCAAGTGACGCATACAGCAACACCAAACCACATCTCGGTGGCTGTGCGCACTTAAAACCAATTTTTTTAGGGAGTGTAGTGTGCGGTGTGTTTGGACTCGCACACTTTCAGAGACACATCAGCGAGTTGTAAATGTCATTATTCGCTATTACTCGGTTCCCTATTCATTAACATTGGACTCGCTGGACTCGCAACGAGTCCCGAGTCCTTGACTCGGACTCGTTGGGGTCTTGCGATTCCGAGTCTTTTAGGACTTGCCCATCTCTAGTCTGTTTATATACATATACAATGAAATGTAAAAAGAAAGTTTTTAAGGGAAAAAAGTAAGTACTATATATTTTAAATAACTATTTTAGATCTAAAAACAAATTATAATATCTTTATAACGAAAGTACCGTATATACTCGTGTATAAGCCAAGTTTTTCAGCCCAAAATTTGGGCTGAAAAGTCTCCCCCTCGGCTTATACACGAGTCAATACGGGGGGGGCTGTGTCCGGGGCTGTGGAGGCTTCAGGAGGCGGGGGAGGGGGAGGGCTGCTGTATGAGCGGCCCCGTCACGTGGGGCCGCTCATTAAATATGCACTGCTTTCCCCTGTCAATCAGCGGCAGGGGGAAGCAGTGCATATAGCCCCCAAATGCTGGCACTCGCCCCCCCTTGTAAAGGACCCCCCCCCGATGGTTATATTACCATTCCGGACTTCTTATCCGCGCCGCTCCTCGCTGCTCCTCGCTGCTCCCTCCGTCCGTCTTCTACATCCCGGATCTCCGGCCGTCGCAGGCATGTGACGTCATCGCGCGACGGCCGGGGATCCCGGATGTAGAAGACGGACGGACGGAGCAGCGAGGAGCAGCGAGGATCGGCGCGGATCAGAAGTCCGGAATGGTAAGAGAAGCGGGGGGGCCCTTGCAAGGGGGGGCGAGTGACAGCATTTGGGGGCTGCTGGGTACCCCCTGGGGGCTGTTGGTACCCCCAGGGGGCTGTTGGTACCCCCTGGGGCTATTGGTACCCCCAGGGGGCTGTTGGTACCCCGGGGCTGCCCTGGGGCTGTTGGTACCCCCATGGGGCTGCTGGGTACCCCCTGGGGGCGCTATATGTACCCCTGGGGGCCTGCTGTATACCACTGGGGCTGCTGTATACTACCACTGGGGCTGCTGGGGCTCCTGTATACTACCACTGGGGCTGCTGGGGAATCTGTATACTACCACTGGGGCTGCTGGGGAATCTGTATACTACCACTGGGGCTGCTGGGGCTCCTGTATACTACCACTGGGGCTGCTGGGGTTCCTGTATACTACCACTGGGGCTGCTGGGGCTCCTGTATACTACCACTGGGGCTGCTGGGGCTCCTGTATACTACCACTGGGGCTGCTGGGGCTCCTGTATACTACCACTGGGGCTGCTGGGGCTCCTGTATACTACCACTGGGGCTGCTGGGGCTCCTGTATACTACCACTGGGGCTGCTGGGAATCTGTATACTACCACTGGGGCTGCTGGGGAATCTGTATACTACCACTGGGGCTGCTGTATACTACCACTGGGGAGGCCTGTATACCACACTGCTGGGGTCTGTATACCTGTGCTGGGGTCCACCCTCGGCTTATACACGAGTCAATAGGTTTTTCCAGATTTTTGGGGCAAAAGTAGGGGGTCGGCTTATACACGGGTCGGCTTATACACGAGTATATACGGTAGTTCACAAATTCAAATTTCGCGCTGTAAGATGGCGGAAGCGAAAAGTTCATTCATAAAATGCCGGCAGACGCCAGCCGCTGTGTGATTTGGCAGCGGAAACTTCATACACATGGCGCCGTGAATCCGATTGGTCGGCGCTACTGTGTTAAGAAGCCGCTGTCCAATCACAACTCAGCGAGGCGGAGCTAGAGACTTTCAGCCTCACGAACGGCGTGTCCGAAAATAGCACCAGGCGCTCGGCAAGGAAAGTGCCGCTCTCCCCCGCTGAGCGCCGACCAATCGGAATCAAAGCGCCATGTATAATAACCAATCACAATCGCGCCTCATTTCTCAATGCATCTCTATGGGAAGAGGCGCTGAGAATGCGATTGGTCGGCGGACACCGGGAAGACCGGCAAGTTGTATGGGCGGCGCCTGAATGCGTGTTCGGGCACAGCGGTCTCATAGACCGCGGAGGCCGCTAGAAGCGCCGAAGTTTGCGTTTGTAGCGCAGAAGTCGGCGCTTGCAGCGGCGAAGTGTCCGAACTGTGGCGCACGCTCCATGCAGCCCCGACTGGCGCTGCATGGCGCAAGATAGTAAAAGTGATGAAAATAAAAGAGAACAAAAGAGGTGAAAATAAAACTCAGCATCAGGCATATAGACTCTGATGTGAAAAGGTAGATTTTAAAAAGGATATCTTAGCTGATCAATCGCAGATCCCGATCCGGCGCTTGCTTCCCGACGTCCCGCACGAAGGATGGATATCTTGGCTGAAATGTAGTCAATAGATGGTCCAGCGGTAGCTTCTCGTTGTCCCTCAAAGACCCTCACGAAGGATGGATTTCTTGGCAGAAATATAATCCAACAGATAGTCCAGCGGTAGCTTCTCGTTCTCCCACAAAGAGGATTCAAAGAGGTGGAAGATTCAAATTTGCCGCTATAAATAGCGGCCTTATCTCATTGGTGGGCGGCAACCTCAGAAAGATGGCGCCATGAATGTGATTGGTCGCTGTGTATTTTCAAAAATCGCGGCTTGATTGTGATTGGAGGGCGCCTTCCTATAGAGATACATAGAGAAATGAGGCGATTTTATGGCCGGGCCCCTGGTTCTATTTTCGGCCAGGCGACTCGGCTGTGAGCCGTCGTTCCACGGTGGCGGAAAGTCGCAATCAGCGCTTCGCGGCGATAGCTAGCGTATCAGCAACGACTCGCAATGATTGCGAGTCGTTGGTAAGGCGCTACCAATGTCCGCAAACCGCTCAATGCGAGTTTCCGGCCCCGTGGCCGAAAATAGAACCAGGGGCCCGGCCATAAAATTGGCGACAGACCGCTATGTATGTCTATGGGAAGTGAGGTGCTCTTCTGATTGGTCGCTGTTTACTGCTGCCAGCCAATCAGAAGAGCGCCTCACTTCCCATTGACATACATTAGCGGTGTCTCGGCGAAATTACGGGCGGCCCCATGGTTCTAATTTCCGGACATAAAATCGCCGACACACCGCTAATGTATGTGTATGCGATTTTTAAAAATGGCGCCGCCATTCTGATTGGACGGCGCCTTCCCATAGAGATGCATTGAGAAATGAGGCGCTATTCTGATTGGTCGGCGATAGCACACAGCGACCAATCAGAAGAGCGCCTCACTTGCCATTAACATACATAGCGGTGTGTCCGCGATTTTATGTCCAGAAAATAGAACCAGGGCCCGGCATAAAATGGGCGACACACCGCTAATGTATGTCTATGGCAATTTTTAAAAATGGCGGCCGCCACATCGATTGACGCGCCTTCCCATAGAGATGCATTGAGAATGAGTGCGCTATTCTGATGTGGTCGCATAGCACACAGCGACCAATCAGAAGAGGCCTCACTTGGCCTGACATTACTAGCGGTGTGTCCGCGATTTTATGGCCGGAATAGACCAGGAGCCCGGCCATAAAATCGGCGACACACCGCTATGTATGTGAATGGCAAGTGAGGCGCTCTTCTGATGGCGCTATGTGGCTATCGGCCGACCTTAGGATAGTTCGACTTCACTTCCCATAGACATACATTAGCGGGTAGTGCCGGCAATATATGGCCGGGCCTTCTGGTTCTATTTTCGGGCACTGATGGGCTTAGGGGTAGGGGCTTAGGGGCGGCGGACTTAGGGGGTAGGGCTTAGGGGCGGCGGCGGACTTAGGGGGTAGGGGCTTAGGGGCGGCGGTGCTTGTGGATAGGCGGCGGGGCTTATCGGTAGGGGCTTAGGATGCGGCGGGGCTTAGGGGGTAGGGGCTTAGGGGCGGCGGACTTAGGGGATAGGGGCTTAGGTGCGGCAGACTTAGGGGGTAGGGGCGGCGGGGCTTGTGGATAGGCGGCGGGGCTTATCGGTGGGGGCTTAGGATGCGGCGGGGCTTAGGGGGTAGGGCTTGGCTTAGGGGTAGGGCTTAGGGGCGGCGGACTTAGGGGGTAGGGGCTTAGGGGCGGCGGCGGACTTAGGGGTAGGGGCTTAGGGGCGGCGGTGCTTGTGGATAGGCGGCGGGGCTTATCGGTAGGGGCTTAGGATGCGGCGGGCTTAGGGGTAGGGGCTTAGGGGCGGCGGACTTAGGGATAGGGGCTTAGGTGCGGCAGACTTAGGGGGTAGGGGCGGCGGGGCTTGTGGATAGGCGGCGGGGCTTATCGGTAGGGGCTTAGGATGCGGCGGGCTTAGGGGTAGGGGCTTGGGCTTAGGGGGTAGGGGCTTAGGGCGCGGACTTAGGGGGTAGGGCTTAGGGCGGCGGCGGACTTAGGGGTAGGGCTTAGGGCGGCGGTGCTTGTGGATAGCGGCGGGGCTTATCGGTAGGGGCTTAGGATGCGGCGGGCTTAGGGGTAGGGGCTTAGGGGCGGCGGACTTAGGGGATAGGGCTTAGGTGCGGCAGACCTAGGGGGTAGGGCGGCGGGCTTGTGGATAGGCGGCGGGGCTTATCGGTGGGGGCTTAGCATGCGGCGGGGCTTAGGGGTTAGGGGCTTAGGGGCGGTGGTGCTTGTGGATAGGCGGCGGGGCTTATCGGTGGGGGCTTAGAATGCGGCGGGGCTTAGGGGGTAGGGGCTTAGGGCGGCGGTGCTTGTGGATAGACGGCGGGGCTTATCGGTGGGGCTTAGGATGCGGCGGGGCTTAGGGGGTAGGGGCTTAGGGGGTAGGGGCTTAGGGGCGGCGGACTTATGGGGTAGGGCTTAGGGGGTAGGGGCTTGGGGATAGGTGGCGGGGCTTATCGGTGGGAGCTTAGGATGCGGCGGGGCTTAGGGGGTAGGGGCTTAGGGGTAGGGGCTTAGGTGCGGTGGACTTAGGGGGTAGGGGCTTAGGGGTGGCGGGGCTTGGGAATAGGCGGTGGGGCTTAGGGGGTATCGGTGGGGGCTTAGGATGCGGTGGGCTTAGGGGGTAGGGGCTTAGGGGCGGCGAACTTAGGGGGTAGGGGCTTAGAGGCGAGGCGAGAGGCGTATGGGCATGGGACTGTAGTATACCATAGCGGGCATTGCGAGTCGTTGGCTCGTTGGTGCGGCATGGGACTGTAGTATACCATAGCGGTGTAGACTACAGCCCCATGCTGTGGCTTTGTTCGCGGCGCGTGACAACGACTCGCAATGGCCGCTTTGCGGGCATTGCTTCGTGGCAACGACTCACAATGCCCGCTTTGCGGCCACGGACAGAGTCCAGGAGAAGCAGCCGAGCTACGCGAACAAAGCCACAGGAAGTACCGCCGGTCTGACGGAAGTCGCTACGGCAATTATATAATAGATATTTATTCACTTACATAGCGCTATTGATTCCATAGCACTTTACATACATGAGTAATGCTGTCTCTCTTGGAGCTCACAATCTAAACATCCTATCAGTATGTCTTTACAATTTGGGAGGAAACCGGAGTGCCCAGAGGAAACCCACGCAAACACGGGGAGAACATACAAATTCCTTGCAGATGTTGTCCTTAGTGTCCTTGGTGGGAATTGAACCCAGGACCTCAAGACCCCAGCGCTGCAAAGGCTACAGTGCTAACCACTTGATGCCCAAAACAGCATCTGATTGTAGACGCTGATAGGGACATTGACTATAATGATGCAGATAGTCACCGTGTGCTCTGTCGATCATCATTTTTGTCCACAAGACAATCAAGCAGGCGTCTGATTAGCTCCAAATTTATTTTGCAGCAGGACACCAAGCCCAAATGTACAGCCAATGTCATTAAAGGGGTTGTCAACTAGGGTATATGACCAAAAATGATATCTGACAGCTCACTGTGACTCCATCTTTATCATTACTGTGAATGGCTCCACCAGCACATTCTCCTGAATCCCTGATAGGGTGCAACACTATAGTTTGTAAACATGATTACCTGGTTAGGGGCCCATAGAGAATCACTGGCAGTTTCTACCAAATTTACAAAGGTATTCCGAAGTAGAATTTACTAACAGCTATTAATTTTGCTATGTATACATAATGCAATCTCTTTTAAGATGTATATGGTTATATGTGTATCTGCATAAATGTATTGATCATTGTACTGGTGATGTATTCATGTACTGATGATAGTTTTGGTGATGTAGTCATTTACTGATGGTGGTTCTGGTGATATACTCATGTAATGGTAATGGTTCTGGTGATGTGGTCATTTAGTGATGGTGATTCTTGAGTGGTACTCCTGTATTGATGGTGTGGATCAGGTGATTTGTTAATTTACTAATTAAGGTTCTGATTATGGTTCTGATTATATATTCCTGTACTGATGAAGGTTCTGGTGTTGTATTCAAGTACTGATAATGACTGTAATGATTTGTTCATGATGCATTTAAATCAGACGAGAAACAAATCTTTATCTTGGTGGGGGCACCAAAAGGCAAATTTGCACAGGCACCATTCAGCCTAAGGCCGGCTCTGTATGCAAGGAAATGTATGTGCAGGAACAATGTCTGCCCCCCTCACATCACCAGAGGCAGTGGGGCTGAGAGATGGAGGAGAGGAGATATGCAATGTTTGACCAGTAAGAGGAAGAAGTCATGGCCCTCCTGCAATGTGGTTTCTTCTGCCCTGGGATGGGGCAAGTTGTGAAGCATAGGTGAGTATACATTATAGTGTGTATAATAAATGTGTGTATGTAGTGTACAGTATGTCATACATAGTGTATGTAGAGTACAGTCTGTATTATATGGTGTATATAGTGTACAGTTTGTTATATACGGTGTATATAGTGTACAGTATGTTATATACAGTGTGTATAGTGTACAGTATGTTATATACAGTGTATGTTGTGTACAGTACTGTATGTCATATATGGTGTACATAGTGTACCTTATGCCGTATTCAGTATGTGTACTGTATATAGTGTACACAGTGGCGTAACTACAGCGACTACCGTAGCGAACGCAATAGCGCCGGAAGAGGAGCGGAGGGAGGACTGGAAGTGACAGAAGACACTTCCGGCAGCCGCGCAGCAGTGCCCCTTCACTGCTCCACAAGCCGGGAGGCAGAGCAGGTATTCGCGCCGGCGACCCCCCCCTCCCCCCAGCTTCTCGCCCGGCCGGCACCGCTAGCACAGACTTTCCCCCCTTCTCACCTGGCCGTCACCGCTAGCATCCCCCCCCTGCTCATCCTCACCAAAGGGGCCCCGGGGTGCATCTTGCACCGGTGTCGGTAGTTACGCCACTGCTATGCTGTGTTTGTCAGAGCCTATAGCAGAGCTGGTAGATGTGACAGTGTCATAGCGGAGCTGTGTTTGTCAGAGCCTATAGCAGAGCTGGTAGATGTGACAGTGTCATAGCAGAGCTGTGTTTGTCAGAGTCTATAGCAGAGCTGGTAGATGTGACAGAGTCTATAGCAGAGCTGGTAGATGTGACAGTGTCATAGCAGAGCTGGTAGATATGACAGTGACACAGCAGAGCTGGGCTGAGTTTTCAGACATAATGAAGCCGTCCCATTAGATGTGTGGTCACCTGAACACTCTGGCGGCCATTGTGTGACTAAGGCCTTATGGGGGTGAACATTTTGTGTTACTGAATCATTTCTGTTCACCTGAATAGAACAGCCAAGAACCTTCTGTCACACCCCCTCTCCTAGCTGTGCAGCCATTACTATCTACCTCAGCTTTCCTGCACATGAGGAGAACTGAACTGGCTGGAGACGTTTATCTGTAAACTCTGTCAATGATTGTATCAATAAAGCTCGGTTGAAAAAAAAAATTCCCGCTTTCAGCCCTCATAATAACAACCGTTCGCTTATTGGCTGGCGGTCCCCAGCCTGATATGTATCGGCTTTCTTGATTGGTGGAGCCGTAACGCTTGCCCTGCATGGCAACGGTTGCTATGGCCGGTGTCTCCTGCACTTCCTGTATCGTGTGGTTCTCTCCCGGGCAGTGACGTCTCCATTATACAGGCGGGTAATGATCAGCTGCAGACTCTGTCCACTGTGGGGGAATGGTATCTAATGCTCATACACGAAGGAGTATATTATGTGTACAGTGTGCTGGGGTCGCGATGCCATCCAACACCTGGCAGATGCTGAACTACAACTCCCAGCATGCTTTGACATCCTCTGTCTGAGTCCCAGGTGGGTTTATGGCATCATTTGGGTGCCAGGTCATGCTGGGAGTTGTAGTGTTTGCAGATGTAGCAGAGTAAAGTCAGTGACATAGCAGAGCTAAGTTTGTTACAGAGTCTATTGCAGAGCTGATAGATAGAACAGTGACAGCAGGGCTGGTAGATATGATTCAGTGACATAGGAGAGCTGTGTTTGTCACAGAGACTATTGCAGAGTTGATAGATAGGACATAATGACGTAGCAGGGCTGTGTTTGTCACAGAGTCTATAGCAGAGCTGGTAGATTGACAGTGTCATAGCAGAGCTGTGTTTGTCAGAGTCTATAGCAGAGCTGGTAGATATGACAGTGACACAGCAGAGCTGGGCTGAGTTTTCAGACATAATGAAGCCGGTCCCATTAGATGTGTGGTCACCTGAACACTCTGGCAGCCATTGTGTAACCTTATGGGGGTGAACATTTTGTGTTACTGAATCATTTCTGTTCACCTGAATAGAACAGCCAAGAACCTTCTGTCACACCCCCTCTCCTAGCTGTGCAGCCATTACTATCTACCTCAGCTTCTTTCCTGCACATGAGGAGAACTGAACTGGCTGGAGACGTTTATCTGTAAACTCTGTCAATGATTGTATCAATAAAGCTCGGTTGAAAAAAAAATTCCCGCTTTCAGCCCTCATAATAACAACCGTTCGCTTATTGGCTGGCGGTCCCCAGCCTGATATGTATCGGCTTTCTTGATTGGTGGAGCCGTAACGCTTGCCCTGCATGGCAACGGTTGCTATGGCCGGTGTCTCCTGCACTTCCTGTATCGTGTGGTTCTCTCCCGGGCAGTGACGTCTCCATTATACAGGCGGGTAATGATCAGCTGCAGACTCTGTCCACTGTGGGGGAATGGTATCTAATGCTCATACACGAAGGAGTATATTATGTGTACAGTGTGCTGGGGTCGCGATGCCATCCAACACCTGGCAGATGCTGAACTACAACTCCCAGCATGCTTTGACATCTTCTGTCTGAGTCCCAGGTGGGCTTATGGCATCATTTGGGTGCCAGGTCATGCTGGGAGTTGTAGTGTTTGTTGCATCTGCCAGATGCAGATGTAGCAGAGTAAAGTCAGTGACATAGCAGAGCTAAGTTTGTTACAGAGTCTATTGCAGAGCTGATAGACAGAACAGTGACAGCAGGGCTGGTAGATGTGATTCAGTGCCATAGGAGAGCTGTGTTTTGTCCCAGAGACTATTGCAGAGCTGATACATATTACACAGAGACATAGCAGAGCTGTGTTTGTCACAGAGACTATTGCAGAGCTGATAGGACACAGTGACATGGCAGGGCTGTGTTTGTCACAGAGACTATTGCAGAGCTGATAGGACATAGTGACGTAGCAGGGCTGTGTTTGTCACAGAGACTATTGCAGAACTGATAGGACATAGTGACGTAGCAGGGCTGTGCTTCTCACAGAGACTATTTCAGAGCTGATAGATAGGACACAGTGACGTAGCAGGGCCGTATTTGTCACAGAGACTATTGCAAAGCTGATAGGACACAGTGACGTAGTAGGACTGTGTTTGTCACAGAGACTATTGCAGAGCTGATAGGACACAGTGACATAGCAGAGCTATGTTTGTCACAGAGACTACTGCAGAGCTGATAGGACATAGTGACATAGCAGAGCTGTGTTTGTCACAGAGTCTATTGCAGAGCTGATAGAACAGTGACAGCAGGGCTGGTAGATATGATTCAGTGACATAGGAGAGCTGTGTTTGTCACAGAGACTATTGCAGAGCTGATACATATTACACAGAGACATAGCAGAGCTGTGTTTCTCACAGAGACTATTGGAGAGCTGATAGGACACAGTGATGTAGCAGAGCTGTGTTTGTTACAGATACTATTGCAGAGCTGATAGATAGGACACAGTGACATAGTAGAGCTGTGTTTGTCACAGAGTCTATTGCAGAGCTGATAGATATAACAGTGAAATAGCAGGGCTGATAGATATGATTCGGTGACATAGCAGAGCTGTGTTTGTCACAGAGACTATTGCAGAGCTGATAGAACACAGTGACGTAGGAGAGCTATATTTGTCACAGAGACTATTGCAGAGCTGATAGATAGGACACAGTGACCTAGCAGAGCTGTGTTTGTCATAGAGATGGTTGGATGGTATCAGTTCGCTCCGTGACTCCAGCACACTGTACTCCTAATATGTGTTGGGTAATATCGGATAAATCTTGTATAAACAAGCAATTTTGCAATTTACTGCTTATTCAAACTTTCATCCGTTCTTCAGCTATTAACACTCTTCTTTTGTTTACAGCTCGTTGCCTTGGAGACCGACCACGCAGCTAGATAGAAGGATGCACAGGATCGCTGCAGCCTGCTGTGACCTCGTAATCCCACCCAGCAGCCAATTGATCCTTACAACTAGACGGCAGCGGGGGTCGGTCTCCTAGGCAACGAGGAAAGAGTTAATATCTCAGAACAGCTGCAGATTTTAATGAGTAAATTTCAAAAATACTTTTTACATTTAGTATCTGATAACATCCATCTATGAAAATGGGAATAAACTTTCAATTTATAACTGGGTCCATCAGCATTTTGGCATTTCCAGCAGCAGGGAGAGCGGTGAACGGTAGTGGAGCCTGTGTTAGGAGATCACGGGATTCCAGCACCCTGAGGTGGAACATATTATTGGTGCAGGAACACAGGGGCCCAAGAGATGTGGAGGGCCCATTTCCACCACTGAAGCAGGTAGAATTGTGCATTTTGATGAGTTAGTGGACTTAAAAGGGCCCCGTCAGTGGAGTACTATCCACGGTCGCAGGGGTCGCAAGTGAGACCGGGCCCAGGGATACAGGGGCCCGGATCTGACCCCTGCGACCGCTGTGCTAGCTTTACATGGATGTGCGTCCCGGAAGACGCACATCCATGTCACTGCACAGAGCTCTGCCTGGCGGGTCCCCAGGCGGCTGATTATGGCCGCCGGAGGACTGGCAGGCGCTGCAGTTTTAAATCTCCCGCGGCCGCTGCTGCTGCACTGTGATGACTTCAAGTGACCTCATCACAGACAGGACGCAGCTGCCGGCGGGAGCAGTGAGCAAGAGCTCACCAGGTGTATCCGGTGAGTTTTCCGGCCTGTGCTGCACTTCAGGTGGGTGCAGTGCTGTAGACGGCCCGGGGTGACCCTTCTCCTCCTCAGTGTGTCCTTCTGGGCGCCCACATGTGTGCAGTACACAGAGGAGGGGGTGGTGTCAGGAGCGGGGCGCTGTGATTTGTGGGTGTACGGTACTACACATGCAGGGCAGGCTGGCAGTGCCTTGCCTTGGGTGACACAATGGGCACACACTCGGCCTGGTGCCTATAAATAGAGGCAGCTATTTCTATACATAGCCACTCTATGGGGCCGCGGGGTGACCTCAGCATGTGGGTGCAGGCAGAATGTGACCCCCTTCATGGTGATATATGCCACACTACACAGCTGTGGGGGATGGACTGTCCTATCACACAGTGGGCAGCTACCCTCGCCAGCTTCCATTGCCAGCAGGGTTAGTGTGGTCTGGCAGTGTGACCCAAGCTGCCTCACCAAGGTCACCCACACTAGCACTAATGACAGGCTCAAAGGTCACTTGCACAACATGTATGATAGTATATGACATTGGTGTTCAGTGTGCCACCCTCCATGTGCCATCTACTAGTGTCACCCACATGGCAGTGTGAGCTCAGTGCACAAGGTTCAGTGAGACGTCTGCCTGGCTCTATTCTATACATTGCATCATTGCCACACATTCCCTTGGGCCAGTGCAGTTCCCCACAGCATGCCTCCGTAACCTTGGACAGGACCAAGGGCAGACATACCATTGGAGCAACCTGTACAGCTGCACAGGGGCCACTTATTTTACAAGCAAGTTCCTATTGGTGAATTATTGGTAAAAACAAACAAACAATAACAGGTGTTTTATGATAAGCTATGAGCTATGAGGCTGCATTATATTACCTGGAGGGCCATGAGGCTGCATTATATTACCTGGAGGGCTGTGAAGCTGCATTATATTATCTGGAGAGCTATGATGCTGCATTATATTATATGGAGGGCTATGAGGCTGCATTATAGTACCTGGAGGGCCATGAGGCTGCATTATATTATCTGTAGGGCTATAAGGCTGCATAATATTATCTGGAGAGCTTTGAAGCTGCATTATATTATCTGTAGAGCTATGATGCTGCATTATATTATATGGAGGGCTATGAGGCTGCATTATTTATATTATCTGGAGAGCTATGAGGCTGCATTATATTATCTGGAAGGCTATTAGTCTGCATTATATTATATGACGGGTTATGAGGCTGCATTATATAATGGATAGCTATGAGGCTACATTATTCTATGTGTAAGGATATGAGGCTGCATTTTACTATATGGAGGGCTATGAGGCTGCGTTATACTATAATGGAGGATCATATATACCAGGATAAGGGCATATTCCAGGAAGAGGGCCATATATAGCAGGATGAGCGACATTAATACGTAATGAAGGGGAGTGGGGTCAATTTGTGAGTCTTTATAGGATTTGGAACGTTACATGGGGCCCGTACATCTGACTAATGTGGGCGTGTGGGGGAAGGGGGGGGCCTAGGTCCAAATTTCGCATCGGGGCCCTTTGGACTCTAGTTACGCCACTGAGTGTACAGTATGTCATATATGTGTATATAGTGTACAGTATGCCATATATGGTGTATGTAGGGTACAGTATGTAATATATAGTGTATATAGCGTACAGTATGTTGTATATAATGTATAGTATGCAATATATGGTGTATATAGTGTACAATATGTCATCTACAGTGTATGTAGTGTACAGTATGGTTTAGGTATGTGTACAGTATTTACGGTAATATATATGTAATGTACAGTATGTAATATATGGTGTACATAGTGTACAGTATGTAATATATGGTGTATATAGTGTACAGTATGTCGTATATAGTGTACAGTATGTTGTATATGCTGTATATAGTGTACAGTATGTCATATATGGTGTATGTAGGGTATAGTATGTAATATGTGGTGTATATAATGTCCAGTATGTAATATACATAGTATGTAGTGTACAGTTTGTAATATATAGTGTATATAGTCTACAGTAAAATATGGTGTATATAGTGTACAGTATGTCTTGTATGGTGCATGTAGTACACATTAAGTAATACATAATGTACTGTATTTAGCATACGGTGTATATAGTGTACAGTATGTAATATATGGATTATATCGTTTACAGGATGTTGTATATAGTGAACAGTATGTAATATGATTATGTACTGTACAGTAAGTTATATATAGTGTATAGTATGCAGTATATGGTGTATATAGTGTACAGTATGTCATCTACAGTGTATATAGTGTATAGTATGGTTTAGGTAAGTGTACAGTATTTAATATATAATATATTTAATATATAATATACCGATATTTATATTCAATATATATGTAGTATACAGTATGTTTATATGGTGTATATAGTGTACAGTATGTTGCATATAGTGTATGGAGATGTAGTGTACAGTATGTGTTTTGCTGTTTATATATGAGTGTATATGGATATACTACATGTGATTCTAAGTGTGATCCAGCCTGAGCCCACTCTTGGCTCTGTCTGAAAGATTCCCACTAGGCCACTGCTGTCATAGACTTCTGATAATTCCCTGCATATACCCCGTTTCCCTGAAAATAAGATGGTGTCTAATATTAATTTTTTCTCCCAAAGATGCGCAAGGTCTTATTTCCAGGGGATGTCTTATTTTTCCATCATCCCCATGTAGCCCCCAATGTCTCCATCATTTCCTTGCAGCCCCCAATATCCCATGCACCCCCAATACCCCATAATCCCCTTGCAGTCCCCAATGTCCCCATGCAGCCCCCAATATCCCCATCATCCTCTTGAAGCCTCCAATATTCCCAATATCTCCATCATCCACTTGGAACCCCCAATATTCCCATGCAGCCCCCAATATTACCATACACTCCCTCCACACATACACTCTCACACACACACTTTCTCACACACCACACACACTCACACACCCTCACTGGTCCGCCACTGCATGTACTATTCTGGGCTGCCGTGCACCACACTGAGCTCTCTCGCCCACTACAACTACGAGAAGCAGCCAGCCAATCAGACGCCGTCGGCTGCTGGCATCTGATTGGCTGGCGGCTCATTGGCCGCCTGTTTGTCATACATGTACGGTGGCTGAGAGAGCTCAGTGCTAGAATAAATACAGCGGTGGCAGAGGACAGTGGTGGGAAGACAATGGCAGCAGACAGAGGCCGCAGGCAGCCAGCGGCAGGGGGTGGGCGGACAACGGCGGGTGGCCGGACAGTGGCAACAGACGGAAGGGTGGCCAGTAAATACATAGAATCATAGTAGTATGCCCTGTTAGGCAGGCATGCTTAAAAAAAAATAAGGTTTGACATGTTTTATTTTTTTTTTGGGGGGGGATGCCTTATATTTAGCAGTTCGGCAAACCCTCCTAGTACATCTTATTTTGGGGCATGTCTTATTTTTGTGGAAACACGATATCTATTTATATACGGTCATATGAAAAAGTTTGGGCACCCCTCTTAATCTTGCTCATTTTTTTTGGTTTAAAATTGGGTTTTTGCACCAGCTATTTCATTGTGATATATGTAATAACTGATGGACACAGTAATATTTCAGGATTGAAATGAGGTTTATTGCACTAACCAAAAATGTGAAATGCATTATTTCAAAATTTGACAGGTGCAAAAATATGGGCACCCTTCTGATTTTCATGATTTGAATACTCCTAACTACTTTTTTACTTTTTACTGACTTACTGAAGCACTAAATTCGTTTGGTAACCTCATTGAACTTTGTACTTCATAGCCTGGTGTATCCAATCATGAGAAAAGCTGTTTCAGGTGTCCACTTGCAAGTTGTTCTCCTAGTTGCTTCTTCTCTGAGGAGTGGCATCATGGGCTCCTCAAAACAGCTCTCAAATGATCTTAAAAAAAAGATTGTTCAACATAGTTGTTCAGGGGAAGGATACAAAAAGTTGTCCCAGAGATTTAACCTGTCAGTTTCCACTGTGAGGAACATAGTAAGGAAATGGAAGACCACAGGGACAGTTCTTGTAAAGGCCAGAAGTGGCAGGCCAACAAAAATATCAGAAAGGCAGAGAAGAAGAATGGTGAGAACACTCAAGACCAATTGACAGACCACCTCCAAAGACCTGCAGCATCATCTTGCTGCAGATGGTGTTGTCACGGGTGGCACGGATGACAGGGTAGAGGCCACGCGCAGACGATCCCAGCGTTTGGCCAATCAGCCATAAGGTTTGAGGACGGTCCGTCTTTCAGGGGCATTTACCTTCTGTGTAGATAAAGAGAAGGTATGATAAGATCTCCCTATCATGGGGAGACGGCTGGGAAGGTCTTGTGCTCGGTCTGGTTTCTACACCAGTATTCTGGGTCTCTAGGACCCAGCAGGTTCTTCCCACCTTTATAAGGAGTTTCATTGCCCTCCCTCGGTGCAGGTGATATTTCCTTGTGCACTCATTATCCTTGCTCCAGCAGAAGCAGAGGTTGTGGAGGTTGCTGTGCTCTGCTGCAAGATAAGTGTCTTCTTTCCCCATTGTCTGTTTTTTCCTTGTGTTGTCTTTAGTTGTTAGTGGAGGGGTCTAGTGAACCTCTCCATCTGATCCTTAGATAAGGTAGTGCTAGGATCAGAGAGGGACGAGGTTCGTGGTCGGCGACAGTTGAGGAAACTGTATAGGGACGTTAGGGCAGACAGGGTCAGCCCCAGTAAGACTAGGGGTCACCCTCTCCTTCTTGTGCCCATAGCTTTAGGGACTCCTTATTTCCCCCCCCCGTCGTGGTCCTACGCTGAGTGCCTCTCCCGCTCCCAGCGTGACATTATCACCTGCCAATACTGTAACTGAAGGACAGGGGAGGAACCGATTTTTCTTCCTTTCCTTATGGATCCTGTGTCTGCTTTGGCCCAGCAGCTGCAGTCCCTGTCTTTGGAGGTTGCGGACCTTCGGTCGGCTTTACAGGGCCCGCAACCGCAAAATGGTGTCTTGGGGAATCAAGCATGGGGTCAGGCCAGACCTGAACCTAAGGTTGCCCTCCCTGACAGGTTTTCAGGAGGTAGAGATAAGTTTACTGTGTTCAAAGAGGCCTGTAAATTATATTTTAGGCTTAGGCCTTATTCCACTGGTGATGAGCAGCAGCGTGTAGGAATTATTATGTCGCTACTGCAGGGAGATCCCCAGTCCTGGGCTTTCTCTCTGCCACAGGACTCTACTTGTCTCCGCTCTGTGGATGAATTTTTTGACGCCCTGGGCCTCATATATGATGACCCTGACCGTGTCTCTTTGGCTGAATCCAGGTTGCGACATCTCCGCCAGGGGACTCGGTCGGCGGAATCATATTGTTCTGAGTTCCGCAGGTGGGCTACGGACACGAAGTGGAACGATCCGGCGCTCCGGAGTCACTTTTGTCAGGGTCTTTCGGAGAGGCTGAAGGATGCTCTGGCGGTTTATGAGACCCCTCCGTCCCTGGAGGCGGCTATGTCGTTAGCTATTCGTATGGATAGACGCCTCCAGGAGCGGAGGGGTAGACCTCCTGTTACTGGGAGCCATTCTCGTGGTGATTCCTGGTTACCGGGAGGTCACGCGGAGGGTGAGTCGTTCCTCCCGAGTGCGGAAGAACCTATGCAGCTAGGAGGAGCGGCGGCCTCGAGGTTCTCCTCCGGTACCTCCCGGGGCAAGGGGAAGGGGGTCTGTTTTTTCTGTGGGAAAGGGGACCATTTTATTGGGGCCTGTCCCTACACCCCTAAACGGACTGGGGGGCCTGGACCTTCTGTGACTATGGGGGGTATGGAGGTGGTCGAGCGGGAGGTGTGTGTATCCTCCATTTGTACTTCCCGTTTCCTCCTAAATGCGGAGGTGGCGCTGGAGGGCACAACGGAGGGTATTTCTGTGTTTGTGGATAGTGGTGCGGGGGTCAGCATGGTGGATGCTCATTTTGTAGACACTCATGGGCTTAACTGCTGTTTATTGCCTCGCCCCATCCGTATCTATGCCATCGACTCAGCACCTCTTGCTCAGGGTAGTCTCACACATATCGTACATGACATTAAGTTGACGGTTGGATCCCAACATCAAGAGACGATATCTTGCTATGTTCTAGACGGTCTCCCCGCTCCCATTGTCCTGGGCTTGCCATGGTTGATTAAACATAATCCCGTAGTGGATTGGCAGTCCCGGGACATTGTGGAATGGAGTGATTTTTGTTCAGAGAATTGTTTGGTTACCTCGTTTTCGGTGGTGTCTGCTGTATCTCTGCCCCCGTTCCTATCGGAGTATGAGGATGTGTTCTCAGAGAAGGGGTGCCAAGACCTGCCCCCCCATCGGGCATATGATTGCCCAATCAACCTCGTTCCCGGAGTTAAACTGCCCAAAGCTAGGATGTTTACTATATCGGGTCCGGAAAGACAGGCGATGAAGGATTTCATTTCCGAGAGTCTGCAGACGGGTCACATCAGGCCCTCAACCTCGCCGGTTGCGGCTGGTTTCTTTTTCGTTAAGAAAAAAGATGGGGGTCTCCGTCCTTGCTTGGATTTCCGGGAGTTGAATCGGATTACTGTCCGTGATCCGTACCCCCTCCCTCTGATTCCTGATTTATTCAGTCAGGTTGTGGGTGCTAAATGGTTCTCCAAGTTGGATTTGAGGGGGGCCTACAACCTGATTAGGGTCAGAGAGGGGGATGAATGGAAGACGGCATTTAATACCCCGGACGGCCATTTTGAAAGTCTCGTAATGCCGTTCGGGCTCACTAATGCCCCTGCGGTTTTCCAACACTTTGTCAATGACATATTCCATCATTTGGTGGGTAGATTTGTGGTTGTTTACTTAGATGATATCTTGATCTATTCCCCGATTTGGAGACGCATCAGTCCCATGTCAAGCAGGTGTTACAGGTCTTACGGGACAATAAGCTGTATGCTAAACTCGAGAAATGTGTCTTTGCCGTTCAGGAGGTACGGTTTTTGGGGTACCTCCTGTCGCCGTTGGGTTTTCGGATGGATCCGGAAAAAGTCCGGGCGGTGCTGGACTGGGAACAACCGGACAATCTACGGGCATTGCAACGTTTTTTGGGGTTTACCAACTTTTACCGTAAATTTATTAGGAACTATTCGGTGCTGGTGACGCCTCTTACGGACATGACTAGGAAGGGGACGGATTTTTCCGAGTGGTCGGAGTCTGCTCGCCGGGCTTTCTCCTCCCTAAAGCGTTGTTTTGTTTCCGCGCCTATTCTCCGTCAGCCCGATCTTTCTCAGCCCTTTGTGGTGGAGGTGGATGCGTCTGAGGTGGGGGTGGGGGCTGTATTGTCGCAAGGCCCTTCGCCTGGGAGATGGGTGCCCTGCGCGTTCTTCTCCAAGAAGTTGTCGTCGGCCGAGAGGAATTATGATGTTGGTAATAGGGAGCTGTTGGCTATTAAATTGGCTTTTGAGGAATGGCGTCACTGGCTGGAGGGGGCTGTCCATCCCATCACGGTTATTACCGACCACAAGAACCTGTCTTACCTTGAGTCCGCCAAGCGTCTCAATCCCCGGCAGGCTCGGTGGTCCTTGTTTTTCACGAGATTTAATTTTACCGTCACTTACCGTCCGGGGGTTGAGAACGTGAAGGCTGATGCGTTGTCGCGTAGTTTCCCGGGTGGTAGTGCTCATGAAAGTCCCGTTCCCATCCTACAGGAGGGGGTGGTTGTTTCTGCTCTTTGCCCTGATCTGGAGGGGGAGGTGTTGAAGGTCCAGGGGGGCGCCCCTGCCTCCTGTCCTTCTGGGAGACTCTTTGTGCCATCATCTTTGCGTCTCAGGGTGCTGTCAGAGCATCACGACTCCGTATTGGCAGGGCATCCCGGCAGTAGGGCCACCTTCGATCTTTTATCTCGCCGCTTTTGGTGGCCGGGGTTGAGGAAGGACGTAGCGGAATTCGTATCTGCCTGTAGTGTGTGTGCACGGGCTAAGGTTCCGCATACCCGTCCGGCTGGTTCTCTCTTGCCATTGTCTATTCCTGAGAGGCCATGGACGCATGTGTCAATGGATTTTATCACCGATCTCCCGGCGTCGGCAGGTAAGACGGTAGTGCTGGTAGTGGTTGATAGATTCAGTAAGATGGTTCGCTTTGTGGCACTGCCCGCACTTCCTAATGCTCGGACACTGGCACAGGTGTTTGTAAGTGAGATTGTGAAGCTTCATGGAGTTCCCTCCGAGGTGGTTTCTGATCGTGGTACTCAGTTTGTCTCCAAGTTTTGGAAGGCTTTTTGTGCACGTTTAGGAATTGCTTTGTCCTTCTCTTCTGCTTTTCATCCTCAGTCTAATGGGCAGACCGAACGTATGAATCAGAATTTGGAGACTTATCTGAGGTGTTTTGTCTCTGACAGTCAGGAGACTTGGGCGAGTTATCTGCCCTTGGCCGAATTCGCCCTTAATAATCGTCTTCAGGAGTCCACTGGCAAGTCACCGTTCTTCGGTGCATATGGGTTTCATCCTCAGTTTGGTACTTTTAGTGGTACTAGTCCTTCCGGAGTTCCTGAGGAGAACCGATTTACCTCATCCCTCTCCTCGGTTTGGCGGGGGGTACAGAGTAGCTTGAAGCTCTTAGGCGACAGGTACAAACGTATGGCTGACAAGAAGCGTGCGCCAGGTCCGGACCTGTGTGTGAATGACTACGTGTGGTTGTCTACCAAGAATGTGAGGTTGAAGGTGCCCTCTTGGAAGTTGGGGCCCAGGTTTATTGGCCCTTATCAGATAACCGCCGTTATCAATCCCGTGGCGTTTCGTCTTGCGTTACCTCCCGCTCTTAAAATCCACAATGTATTTCACAGGTCGCTCCTCAAACCGTATGTGCCGTCGTCTAACCCGTCTCCTTTGCCCCCGGAGCCCATCTGCGTGGCGGGGAATTTGGAATTTGAGATCTCAAAGGTGGTTGATTCTCGCAGGTTGCGCCGTTCTCTTCAGTATTTGGTGCACTGGAGGGGATATGGTCCTGAGGAGCGGATGTGGGTACCGGCGTCGGAAGTCTCCGCCGCTAGGCTGGTCCGCGCTTTTCACCGTTCCCATCCGGATAAGCCTGGTCCTGAGTGTCCGGGGGCCACTCGTGGACGGGGGGGTACTGTCACGGGTGGCACGGATGACAGGGTAGAGGCCACGCGCAGACGATCCCAGCGTTTGGCCAATCAGCCATAAGGTTTGAGGACGGTCCGTCTTTCAGGGGCATTTACCTTCTGTGTAGATAAAGAGAAGGTATGATAAGATCTCCCTATCATGGGGAGACGGCTGGGAAGGTCTTGTGCTCGGTCTGGTTTCTACACCAGTATTCTGGGTCTCTAGGACCCAGCAGGTTCTTCCCACCTTTATAAGGAGTTTCATTGCCCTCCCTCGGTGCAGGTGATATTTCCTTGTGCACTCATTATCCTTGCTCCAGCAGAAGCAGAGGTTGTGGAGGTTGCTGTGCTCTGCTGCAAGATAAGTGTCTTCTTTCACCATTGTCTGTTTTTTCCTTGTGTTGTCTTTAGTTGTTAGTGGAGGGGTCTAGTGAACCTCTCCATCTGATCCTTAGATAAAGTAGTGCTAGGATCAGAGAGGGACGAGGTTCGTGGTCGGCGACAGTTGAGGAAACTGTATAGGGACGTTAGGGCAGACAGGGTCAGCCCCAGTAAGACTAGGGGTCACCCTCTCCTTCTTGTGCCCATAGCTTTAGGGACTCCTTATTTCCCCCCCCCCGTCGTGGTCCTACGCTGAGTGCCTCTCCCGCTCCCAGCGTGACAGGTGTCACTGTGCATCGGTCAACAATACAGCGCACACTGCACAAGGAGAAGCTGTATGGGAGAGTGATGCGAAAGAAGCTGTTTCTGCATGCACACCACAAACAGAGTCGCCTGAGGTATGTGTGGCGCCCCTGCGTACAGGTGGCCACAGAAGGGTACTGCAGCCAGGAAGTTAGGACAGTAAACACTACACCCTCACAGCCCACATCCCCACGCATAGAGAGGGTTCACATCCAGCTCTGAGGTCAGAGACTATATGAGACCAGAGGAGTGGTGGACGATGAGTGGGTTGGGCACACCAGAAGGTCAGGTGACTGACAGTATATAGAGAGGGGGAGGAGTGAAGGAAGTTAGTAGGCTGAAGTAGCTGAGAAGCAAAGACAAGGAGAAGCTGAGCTGAGACAGAAAGAGACATGTTGCCTGGAAGTGCCTAAGCTGAGGAGCGCTGACCCGTACTGAGCCAATGCGAGCCAGATGGGGGGGAAAAGCCCATCCAAGATGCTGAAACCACCAGGAGTGTGATAGACAGAGAAGGGACGGTGTAACCCGTGCCCTGGACAGCAGCAGAAGCTACTAACAGCAGGTGGAGAAGCCCTCCTAGATACTGAAGGAAACAGAGGAAGGAGCCTGGTAGTTTAATGCTGTAGACTACTGCAGGCTGGGCAAAGGCAGAGTGTCAGCTCTGAAGGGGACCGACGATTCACCCGGTATCCCCAGATTCACTGACGGGGAGCTTTAGTTTCAAGCTGGAGTTCCTAACACTAAAGGACAGGCAGCTCAGTGACACACTAGGACTCACAGAAGCCCGAGTCACCGCTATACTGTCCAGCGTCCGCAACCACCCGTGTAAGACGGAGAAAGAGAGTAATAGCCCGGAAAGGCACACTTAAAGACTGTGTGAGGGGTCACAAGGAGAAAGGAGCCTGGCTGCAGGAGGAAAGGGAACCCGGAAAGGGAGAATGTAACTGTGTACCAACTGCAAATGACTTGTAAACTGCTTGCAAGAAAGAACTAAGTAAAGCTTTGGAAACCCTGCATTGTCTCCTGCCTGCTTCCATCTGCAGACCCTCTCTCCCATACAGGCTGCACCAAGAAGACCTCAACCTGCAGAGCTACAGCCTGTCAGCTCCAGCCCTGAGGAGAGATCCTTGCAGCTGCAAAGTAAGTGTGCTCCACTACACCAAATAGACATTAACTCCTTACTGCCCCGGGGGATACAGTTCAGCCCACTGGAACTATACCATCCCCGCTGCCATTCCATCACCCCCGGAGGTTCTGCAGCAGCCGCGGCCCCTATTACTGGCCGCACCAAGTGGGTGGCGTCACCCGTGACATATCCCTTGTAAATAAATCCCCTTTTATTGTGCTGAGCCAGGGACACGGTCCGGACCAGGCCACCAGTGACATCCCCAGCAGCAGATCGGTCCGGTATCGAGTACCCCACGTCCCTTGGGGCTCCACAACCTGGCGTCACGAACAGGATCTACCCGGTCCAAAAGAATTGGACCTTGTGCGCCAAAAGAACTGTTTCTACACTTTTCCCGCCAAAATCTGACCCCAATGGCGGCCACCAGGGACTAGCGCCATGTGCAGAGGAGGCGTTCCTAAGCCTCCCATCGTGGGCCGGTCCGGTCCAAGGCGCGAAAAGAAGGTCCCGCCCTGGCTCTCCTTAACTCCGGGAGAGCCAGCTGTCACTCTAAAAGAAGAGCCGCCGCCCCTAGACCCTCCTACCAAGAAGCTGGCGCGAACTGAGAAGGAAATCGTCATCAGGAGGGGGCGGAGCAGGCAACCAGAAGAGAAGCAATCGCCATTCAGAGACACGAGGACGGAAGCGGAGGACGCAGCAACCAGCGCTCTGTGCGAGAGACCACGAGTGATCCCGGAGGGCCCACAGATTGAACCAGTGGAGGAACCCGGCCGAGGAGAGACCCCGTGTGATCGCGTAGAGATGGCGGAAGGCGGAGAAGAGCGCCCTCGCATCCTAGACACCCGGAGGGGTGTATTGCGGCTGCTGCCCCCGAGGATGACACGGGTTCAAGAAGCAAATAGAACCCGGATTCAAATCGACATCGACCGCAGCCCGAACTATGAAGTCCGGCTGCAGCGACCCGGCTGGGTCGAGGAGCACGGACGTGCCGCAAGCGACGCCGAAGGCCATACTGCTGTACTTGTGGATGTGAGTACCCCGCCAGCTATCGTGAACCAGGCCTGGAGAGATGTAGACCCGCTCGGAGCTCTACCGGAAGGGTTCCTGAAGCTGCCGGAGCCCCTGATCCCTGCACCAAAGACACTCGAGGTGAGAGGGGAGCAGCTGCGTTGCTGTGGGAGCGGAAGAAGGGCTGCGAGGATCTGATGGGCTTCCTAGGAGATCCTGGAGGTGAAGTAGGCCCAGCGGAGGTCGTAACCAGAGAGGAATACATCCGGAGATGCGTGCGGAGGTGGGAGAAAGAGGAGGTCGAGAGGCTGGCACAGAAGCAGGAGCTGGTAGCCCGCGCCAAAGAGGCTAAGAACGTAGCCCGCCGCGACCGTGAGATTCAGGACTCCCCAAGACACGAGGGCCAGATTGTAAAGGTCATCCGAGAAAGAGGTTACGCCTTCGCCCGCGAACCCGGAGGGCGGTATGATATATTTATCAATAAAAGAGAGGTGGAAGAGGAGCTCCCGCCAGACCATCCAGATCGCCAGGTCGAGATCGGCGAGTGGGTATCATACCACATTGCACAAGGCGAGCGCGGCCCGTACGGCCTCCAAGTCAAGAGACTCTGTTTGCAACCTGACAAAGATGAAGCCTCGACTGCAGAATATTGTGAAGTGCGAGATGACTTATATGAGTCGAGCTACATTGATGTGGCGACCAACACGGATCCTGTCGTCATACTTGAAACTCCAGCACTAACCAGAGACGCTGTTACCCAGACGCCCGAGAGCTATCTGCTTATCGATGCCTTACAGCACCTGGAGATGTTTCCTAGGAAGAGAGCACCGCAGACGCTGCCATGGAAGCAAGCGAAGGAGTGAACACGGGTCCTTAAAGAAGTACAGATGAAGCAGAAGAAACTGTAAGTGTGAATGTACATTGTTCCTTATTGACCCCCCAACCTTACCTGAGTGAATGCTAGCATTCCCCTGTATGTCCTATATGTTTTACCAGAACATTTGCATCATGAACAATGACGTGATACTAACTTTCTTGTAAATAGTTGAGCACACTTGTGTGCTCCCCTTTGGTTTTAAGACCAGCTGCACGCGAGATTGTGCAAGTGACTGTTTTGAATCCAGAACTTTAAAGCTGCTTATTGAGACTTTTGCACTTTTTGAGAGTTTTTGAAAGTTTTAGCACTTTTTGAAAAGATGAGAGATTTTATACTTTTATACGAAGCAATGTCTTATAATGTCTTTTACAGCGAAGAGGGTAATGATGAGCATAGATACCCATGCACATGTTTATAGTTAATGCAACGTTCCAAGAATCGTGCCTCCCGGATGGGAAGAAATCAAGAATTCATAATGTTTACTGTTATATAATATAAAAATGTTTTCAGGGTAACCAATGTCGAGTCGCGCGCGGACGCGCTGTTTAACTCCGGGAGAATGTGGCGCCCCTGCGTACAGGTGGCCACAGAAGGGTACTGCAGCCAGGAAGTTAGGACAGTAAACACTACACCCTCACAGCCCACATCCCCACGCATAGAGAGGGTTCACATCCAGCTCTGAGGTCAGAGACTATATGAGACCAGAGGAGTGGTGGACGATGAGTGGGTTGGGCACACCAGAAGGTCAGGTGACTGACAGTATATAGAGAGGGGGAGGAGTGAAGGAAGTTAGTAGGCTGAAGTAGCTGAGAAGCAAAGACAAGGAGAAGCTGAGCTGAGACAGAAAGAGACATGCTGCCTGGAAGTGCCTAAGCTGAGGAGCGCTGACCCGTACTGAGCCAATGCGAGCCAGATGGGGGGGAAAAGCCCATCCAAGATGCTGAAACCACCAGGAGTGTGATAGACAGAGAAGGGACGGTGTAACCCGTGCCCTGGACAGCAGCAGAAGCTACTAACAGCAGGTGGAGAAGCCCTCCTAGATACTGAAGGAAACAGAGGAAGGAGCCTGGTAGTTTAATGCTGTAGACTACTGCAGGCTGGGCAAAGGCAGAGTGTCAGCTCTGAAGGGGACCGACGATTCACCCGGTATCCCCAGATTCACTGACGGGGAGCTTTAGTTTCAAGCTGGAGTTCCTAACACTAAAGGACAGGCAGCTCAGTGACACACTAGGACTCACAGAAGCCCGAGTCACCGCTATACTGTCCAGCGTCCGCAACCACCCGTGTAAGACGGAGAAAGAGAGTAATAGCCCGGAAAGGCACACTTAAAGACTGTGTGAGGGGTCACAAGGAGAAAGGAGCCTGGCTGCAGGAGGAAAGGGAACCCGGAAAGGGAGAATGTAACTGTGTACCAACTGCAAATGACTTGTAAACTGCTTGCAAGAAAGAACTAAGTAAAGCTTTGGAAACCCTGCATTGTCTCCTGCCTGCTTCCATCTGCAGACCCTCTCTCCCATACAGGCTGCACCAAGAAGACCTCAACCTGCAGAGCTACAGCCTGTCAGCTCCAGCCCTGAGGAGAGATCCTTGCAGCTGCAAAGTAAGTGTGCTCCACTACACCAAATAGACATTAACTCCTTACTGCCCCGGGGGATACAGTTCAGCCCACTGGAACTATACCATCCCCGCTGCCATTCCATCACCCCCGGAGGTTCTGCAGCAGCCGCGGCCCCTATTACTGGCCGCACCAAGTGGGTGGCGTCACCCGTGACATATCCCTTGTAAATAAATCCCCTTTTATTGTGCTGAGCCAGGGACACGGTCCGGACCAGGCCACCAGTGACATCCCCAGCAGCAGATCGGTCCGGTATCGAGTACCCCACGTCCCTTGGGGCTCCACATATGCAAAAGCACATTTGGACAAGCCAGTTTCATTTGGGAAGAAGGTACTGTGGACTGATGAAACAAAGATTGAGTTGTTTGGTTATACAACAAGGTGTTATGCATGGCGCCACAAAAACACAGCATTCCAAGAAAAACACTTGGTACCCAGTGTCAATTTTGGGGGAGGGTCCATCATGCTTTGGGGCTGTGTGGCCAATGACGGCACAGTGAATCTTGTTAAAGTTGAGGGTCGCATGGATTCCACTCAGTATCAGCAGATTCTTGGGAATAATGTTCAAGAATCAGTGTCAAAGTTGACGTTATGCCGGGGATGGATCTTTCAGCAAGACAATGATCCAAAACACAATTACAATGTTCTGGAATGGCCATCCCAGTCCCCAGACCTGAATATCATTGAACATCTGTGGGATGTTTTGAAGCGGGCTGTCCATGCTCGGCGACCATCAAACTTAACTGAACTGGAATTGTTTTGTAAAGAGGAATGGTCAAAAATACCTTCATCCAGGATCCAGGAACTCAATAACTGCTACAGGAAGCCACTAGAGGCAAAAGGTGGATCTACTAAATATTAATGTCACTTTTCTGTTGAGCTGCCCATACTTTTGCACCTGTCAAATATTGAAATAATGCACATTTTCAGTTACTACAATAAACCTCATTTCAATCCTGAAATATTACTGTGTCCATCAGTTATTACATATATCACACTGAAATAGCTGTTGCAAAAACCCAATTTTAAACAAAAAAAATGAGTAAGATTAAGAGGGGGGCCCAAACTTTTTCATATGACTGTATGCTCACCATCTTCGTATCCATACCCCCTATCCTGGTATATACTAAAGTATGTATATGCCCCATCCTGGTTTATGTGCCCCCTCCTGATATATATTTCACCCCATCCTGGTACATATATCCCCCATCCTTGTACATAACCCCCCATGGCTTACCTAGGGGGTTATGAGGGTGCATGAGGCGGTTTCTCTGGTCCACAGAGGGTGGGACAAAGCTCGGAGCTGCAGGAGGATCACAGCAGCGTCTGGTGGACGCAGCCATTATCCATGTCCCAGCACACATTGCCGTGCTGCAATACATGCTTTGTCCAGACATCAAAAAAATGGCCGCGGGTCGTGGTCTGTGCATGTGCCGCCTCAGTGCCCGTTTTCTGGAAGTCTGGACACAGGAGCATGTACTGCAACTTGGCAATGCATGCTGGAACATGGATAATGCACCCCTCCGCAGCTTCAGGCTTTGCCCTCACCCTCGGTGGACCCGAGAAACTGTCTCATGCATCACCCAATCCCCCTCATGGTAACTTTTGTTTTAAAATTCAGATTTTAAGACGCACCCCTGTGGTTCCACCAATTTGAGGGAAACAAGAGTGCATCTTATAATCAGAAAAATACGGTACTTCTCACAGGAGCTGGGTTCCTTATATCACTGTGGTACAGCTACAATTAAAACAAAGGAAGGAGTGCTCCTGTATAATACGAATGGGCACAGAATGCTATCGGCTAGCAAATTCACTTTCCAGTAAAAGTTGTGCGGCAGGCAACTCTGAATAAACTCGTATGTACGGTAATACTCCTCCGACTCTCAGAACCTGACCTCCTCACTCCTGTTATAGGGATGAGTTCACAGATCCGGGCACAAATTGAATCCTGAATAGTTCACAGCAGGGTGTAAGTGGGAAGAGAAAACTAAGGGTATGTGCTCACGGTCCGGAGGTGCTAGGTGTTGGACGCTGCACCTCCGGACCTGAGGGAACCTGCGGGTGCCCACAGGGAGACCACAGCCACCCTGTGTGAAGACATAGCTTGTCTCAGTGCATGTTCTGGGATTAATTTTCTTAATTGGCCAGACGTATTGACCTTTTGCTTGTTACCTCACGTTTGGTAAGTAATTGTTTCTGCCAGACTTTGCGGAGTCTTTATTGTTCAGAGATTGTGTAATGCTAATTCAATGTAAATTACCTCACCCCTCATCCCCTCTCCACCTTGACTCCTCTCTTGACTATGTACACTTAATGGATGATTAAGTATGCGTCTTGAAATCCAACCAATAAGAAATCAGCCTTAGCCCAACAATCTGGAAATGACACAGTATACCTGGAGATGTAGACTTGGGATATAAAATGGGACATTTTAGTGACTAGGGTGTGATGATGCATGACACGGCCTAGGCGCTCCAGCACCGGCTGAGGGGTCAGAGCCTGGATTATATTCTGCAGAAGATCAGCATCGACTTCTAGGATTCGGCTGAAATATCAGAGACTGTGTAAGGAAGATACCCAGGTTGGGACAATTTGGTCACCTGGCTATAGATTTTGCTGTGCTCAGTTGTCATCCTAAGCTTGTCGCTATTCCTTTCTCTGTGGGTGCCTGCCGAAAGTGGGGTGCTGCTATATTGGAGTAAATGGCCCTGGAAGCCCCGAGGCACAAAGATTCTAATCCCTGGTGAGCAAGCAGAAGGATGAGACTCTGTTGCCTGTTATATTCTGTGTATTGCTTGGTTATGTGTTATATATCCTATAACGTTTTACCATTGTGTGGTTCCCTGATCCTGTGTTGTTTGAGTAGTGTTCAGCCCACGGTTAAGGAGTTTTTGGCATTCAGTGGGATAAGACCTGGTCCATTCTGTCTTTCTAAAGGTGGAGGAGAGCACCCACTGACCCCTGTGTCTCCACACCCTTCACTCACCATCTGTGGTGGGTGCAAGGCGGCTTCTCCTTGCGTACACCCGGTGGGGGTCGCTTCTGACTCCTCAGCATGAAATGAACATGCTACAGAGATGCGGAAGCATGGTAACTCACACCCCAGCTGAAAGAAGGCTGTGGTCAAGCGAAGCAGCACTATGCTACAACTCTACAGCGCAGCATTTTGGACGCAGCAGCAATATGCTGCATGTACTGATTGTGAGTATGCGGCCTAAGGTATCCGCCTCGCTGCAGCATTAACCCACCCCCATGTGGAATGTATATGATCCAAAAATTAATAAAATAAAGCAGTTTTTTTTGTTAGGCACTGCGAGGCAGAACTCTTACAGGATGCAGATCCATTCCTTTATTATATAAAAAGCACAACGCACATTTCAGGAACCGTCTGTTACCTTCATCAGGCGCAAAACAGAGAGCGGTTCAGTGAACCCCTCTAAATACACCAATTCCCATCATATTCACATCATTAATTCATTGGTAACAGCAGTTACTCTGTGGATAAAAAAAACTTTATATGTATATATAGAATAAATCATAAAATTATTATTAAAACAGAATATTATACACTACCGTTCAAAAGTTTTGGGGTCACCCAGACAATTTTGTGTTTTCCATGAAAACTCATACTTTTATTCATCAAATGAGTTGTAAAATGAATAGAAAATATCCTCCAGACATTGACAAGGTTAGAGATAATGATTTTTATTTGAAATAATTTTTTCCTTCAATCTTTGCTTTCCTCACAGAATGCTCCTTTGCAGCATTTCCAGCATTGCAGACCTTTGGCATCTAGCTGTTAATTTACTGAGGTAATCTTGAGACATTTCCCCCATAGTTCTTGAAGCTGCTCCCACAAGTTGGATTGGCTTGATGGGTCCTATTTGCGTACCATATGGTCAAGATGCTCCCACAACAGCACAATGGGGTTGAGATCTAGTGACTGCGCTGGCCACTCCATTACAGATAGAATACCAGCTGCCTGCTTCTTCCCTAAATAGTTCATGCATAATTTGGAGATGTGCTTTCGGTCATTGTCCTGTTGCAGGATGAAATTGGCTCCAATCAAGCGCTGTCCACAGGGTATGGCATGGCGTTGCAAAATGGAGTGATAGCTTTCCCTATTCAAAATCCCTTTTACCTTGTACAAATCTCTCACTTTACCAGCCCCAAAGCAACCTTAGACCATCAAATTACCTCCACCATGCTTGACAGATGGCGTCAGGCCTCTTCCAGCATCTTTTCCATTGTTCTGCGTCTCACAAATGTTCTTCTGTGTGATCCAAACACCTCAATCTTGATTCGTCTGTCCATAAAACTTTGTTCCAATCTTCCGCTGTCCAGTGTTCTTTTGCCCATATTAATCTTTTCCTTTTATTAGCCAGTCTCAGATATGGCTTTTTCTTTGCCACTATGCCCTGAAGGCCAGCATCTTCACTGTAGACGTTGACACTGGGGTTAATGCGGGTACTATTTAATGAAGCAGCCAGTAAAGGAGCTGTGAGGCATCGATTTCTCAAACTAGAGACTCTAATGTACTTGTCCTGTTGCTCAGTTGTGCAGCGAGGCCTCACACTTCTCTTTCTACTCTGGTTTGAGCCTGTTTGGGTTCTCCTCTGAAGGGAGTAGTACACACCCTTCTAGGAAATCTTCAGTTTCTTGGCAATATCTCGCATAGAATAGCCTTCATTCTAAGAACAAGAATAGACTGTTGAGTTTCACATGAAAGTTCTCTTTTTCTGGCCATTTTGAGAGTTTCAAGAGAACAAACAAATGTAATGCTCCAGATTCTCAACTAGCTCAAAGGAAGGTCAATTTTATAAGCTTCTCTAATCAGCCAAACCATTTTCAGCTATGCTAACATACTTGGACAAGGGTTTTCTCGGGTTTTCTAAACATCTATTAGCCTTCTTACACAGTTAGCATTAAAACACTTGAGTGGTGATTGTTGGAAATGGACCTCTATACACCTATGTAGATATTGCATTAAAAACCAGACATTTGCAGCTAGAATAGTCATTTATCACATTAACAATGTATAGAGTGTATTTCTGATTCATGTAAAGGGAACCTGTCATCTCGATCTACCCCCTTAACCTATCACTACCTGTCTTTGCATCTTCTTAGCTGATCCCTAACCATCCCTGTCTCACCTAAAAGGAGACCCTTTATGTTCAAAATATTTTTATTGCATAGATATAATCATACAAATTAATGGATTTTACAATCTAGTTCAATAGGAAGAATATCAGAATCGTATAGTTCAGATTAATTAATTTTTGTAATTAAGTCAAAATTGAGGTAGTATTATACATAGAATCTAGTAACTTCGAGATTTATAAAGTCTTATATAGATTCAGAGATTTGTAGTGCGTATTAGCATCAAATGGGTTACATTCAAACAGTTAAAAAAGGAGACCCTTTAAAGATTAAGAAAAAGACTTATATACTTACATGTAGTCTGCATCCATAGTCTGTGATGGGCAGGCTCCAGGGCTTCATTCCTCCTCTTCGCTTGCTTGCAGAATGTCCCGCTGGGCATCATCGTTGTTCTGGGGACTTATAATGTCACCACTTCGGCTTCACTATGCGCAATGCTCATGTGCCGGACCCAGGCCGTACCACATGACCAGCCCCCACAATGCACCAGGCCGCATATGACGTCTCGGCCGGCTTTTGATTGCAGCAGAATGGGCAAGAGCATTGAAATAGAGGCAGAATAGAAGAACAACAATGACGCCTAGAGGTGCGTGCTGCAAGCAAGCGAAGAGGAGGAATGAAGCCCTGGCGCCTGCCCATCACACACTATGGATGCAGACTACACGTAAGTATATGTCTTTTTCTTAATCTTTATAGGGTCCTTTTTGATGAGACAGGGATGGTTAGGGATCAGCTAGGAAGGTGCAGGGACAGCTAGTGATAGGTCAGGGGGGTAGATTGAGGTGACCGGTTCCCTTAAAGGTACCTTTACACGCCGCTACGGAAGGTTAGAAACCACCGGGTGTCTCACGTGCACGTGCACGTTTCAACGGTTCCTAACGGTACCTGATACCGCATTTACACGCCACTACAAGGTGCTCCACAGTAGGTTTTTTCAATCCCTGGAAGCACCGATGGGTGCCGCAGGTTACCTTCTGTAGAGCACCTTCCCTGATTTACACACCGCTACCACAAGGGAATATGGGCGGACCTGGGGCAGCAGGGACAACACATAGGCGTGCTAGAGTTGTGGATTACGAGACGCTCGTACGGTGATTAGACAATGCAATAGCATCATGATTGGCCAGCCAGCACAGGAACGCTGGCTAATACATGATGCTATTGCAGTTGTGTAGTGTGACTGGTCAGCTCCTTAAATATGCCGCCCTATGCAGGGACAACCAATCGTAACGCAGCATCTTCCACCAATGATCGCTGAAGGGGGGCGGTATCCCGGAGGCTGTGTCACGCCCCAGGGAGTTCAATAGGTGACGAAAATACCTTCCTGTTCCTCAATTACACGCTGCTACCATAGGGTTTAAACCTACCTATTTTTGAGCACGACTGAAAGACAGGTGTCGACAGTGACCAGTGGCAACAACCTGAATTACACGCCGCTACCTCGCGGTGTTTTGACGGTACAAGATACAATTGTTTCCGACACCCGGTGGTTTCTAACCTTCCGTACCGGCGTGTAAAGGTACCTTTAATGTTAGCTTCATTGAAAAAAAAATGTGCTTTTCTGTCAAAAATAAGGAAATTTCTAAATGACCCCAAAATTTTGAACAGTAGTGTATGTATATGAAAAGTCTAAAACATAATAAGGAATAACATTTCATACTTAATAAAACCTCCATTAACTTAAATGGACACTCGTCCTAGACAAGTCTAAAAATCCAACCTAATATCCTGCTCGGCTTTAATACCGCTATTATCATCTAAACCAACAAGATTACAGGCACGGATCAGACACAAATATTTATAAGCCTTCATACATCCCCCTACAGAAATGCCCCATGAGTGAATTATACATCTGAGTAGATATAACTATACTGTATACTACAGGTTCATATACCATAAAAACTCAGAGAAAAAATCCTCAGAGAAAAAAAACTCCATCATTTATTTCTTCTCTTTTTTTCTCTGAGTTTTTTTTTTATTATTTTTTTTATTTTTTTTTCTCCTAATTCTTTGAGGGTTTTTTTTTCTCTTCAGGATTTTTTTATTAATTTTTTTTTTCAATTTTTCTCTCTGAATATTTTTTCTTTCTTACTTAGTTTTTTCCTCCAAGGATTTTCTTTGTCTTTCTTATCTTTCTGAGTTTTTTTTTTTCTGGAATTTTTTTTTTATTCTTTACATTTTTTTCATGCTCTTTCTATGATTTCTTTTTTCTCTGAGGATTTTTTTTCTGAAATTATATGGCACATGAACCGATAGTATACAGTATAGTTGTATGTACTCTGTATAATTCACTCATGGGACATTTCTGTAGGGGTAGATGCAGGTTTATACATATTTGTGTCCAGTCCTTGCATGGAATCTTGTTGATTTAGAATGTAGCCTCGCCCCTTCATGGATGCTTATGGATCCACCCCCTCTGGTTAGCCCGACCCTTTATTACACCCCTTTTTTATTGTGATGTCATAACAGAATGTTAGCTTATGTGCACACATAGCCCCACCCCCTTTGTGGCACCCCTGGGTCAAAGTGCCACAGTGTCATCACTGCCCCCAGGTGGTGGTGTCACAAGAGAGCAACAATGGGTATTCTCATCAAGGAACACACAACCAACACCTCCAGGCTAGAAGGGGAAGACCAAGCCCGGGTTAAGGGTGAACTTCCCTATAAATTCTGGTCTGGGGCGGAGTCAGTGAGTGCAGTTCCTGGGAGGACTGTGAATAGGACCTGAGTGTAAAAGAGCTGTGCTAAGCTCATCCCAAGGTCGCTAACTAAACTCCAATCCTGAGGTTAGGGTCTGAGGAGAGGAGCAGGAACACACCTTTTGAAGCTGAGCAACCCCGTGCTCACCCCAGAGGACAGGCGCAAAGAACGGACACCGGAGCCCTAGACTGTGCAGGGTCTCATGTCCCAGCAGTCAACACCGGAAGGTGGGGATTCCAGATTCCTCAACCACACTGTACCCACAAACACAGCAACATAGAGAGTTCAGGAGCTGACACCCGGGAGCAGGGTAGAAAGAAAGGACTCAAGTTGCCTGTCATACCAGTACCTCACAGGAAGAGACAGGGCCGGCAGCTCAGCTTATACAGCTATAGGAGCCAATACAGTAAGCGCAAAAAGGGAGCCATAGACCCAACCGGATGGGGAGAAACCCCGAGTTGCTCTCAAAGACTTCATGGACAGCTTATTAACATCTGCTCCAGTAAAGGACTGAAAAAGCTACAAAACAGTGAGTCTGCCTGTTACTTGTGCCCGTTGTCCTGCATCCTACACATAGACTATCCACACTGCCCCGGGGATTGGCTGTACCCGTGGAGAGTCGTCCCATCTCAGCTGCTATCTATCATAACCTGATGTTCTGCAGCAGCGGTGGCCATCCCTAGCCACACACCATGGGTGGCGTCACAAAACTCCCTTAAATATAACTCCCCAATCCTTTTCTCTTCTGAACCCAGGGCCATGGAACCGGGTCACGACCCCTGTGACTTCCCCCAGAGACAGCAGCAGAAAGCCCCAGTCCCTAGTGCCCTACGGCCTGGGGACGCCTCAGTTCCTGACGTCATGAACTGGATCCCATGCCTGTTAAACCAGGTACGGTGTGCCGTGAATTGTGTGAAATACATGTTATTGACTATCGCCTTTACTAACGCGCGTAGGAAGCAGAGTGGGTGTATCGTGGGCGGCACCCTCCCAGGAGCGCGAAACAAGGCCCAACCTACGCTCTGACTACATCCGGTGAGGACGAGAAACCCTGTTCCACCGCGGAACAAAAGTTGTACATCCCTAAGGAAGTGAAAGACCAGAAGGGGGTCAGGATTAACTAAGGGGCGGAAAAATGTTGCAGCCAGTAGATCCCGTGCAGAGAGTAGACGATCCTGGCCCCGCGGTACAAGATGCAGACAGAGCACCTGGCAGTGCTGCAGCGCAATGTATGTCCCTGATCCTGCCGTTTCTGTTGCCATACACTCTGGAAGCGACATGGTTGCTGCAATACTCAGGGGAACCAAACACCCTCACAGACTTTAAAGAAAAGCTGGATAGCTATTACAGTGCATATTTCCTGACAGAATGCCAGCGCGTCAGCATATTAATGGGACAGTTAACTGGTCAGACACAGCAGGAAGGCAAGTCCTGGCTGGACACTGACAAAGACACTGTAGAAAATGCAATCGCCAGGCTAAAAGCTACCTTTGAAACCAGCACTGATGCGCGAGCAAAAATGAGATTCTTTGGGTGCCGGCAGAAACCTCAGGAGAAAGCGAGAGACTTTGCATTAAACCTAAAAGAAGTGCTCAGAGCACTCAAGCACACAGAACCTGCCTTGGCACAAGGGGAAGATAAATTACTCATTGATCAATTCATTGATGGACTTCTATTCCTTCTTCATATAGAATGGCAGTGGATGATGGCTGTACAAAACCCTGATTTGAACTTTGTGCAATTTAAAGATAGAGCCATCTGCATCCTGCAGGCAGAAGAGCCTTATGATACAGACTCTGCACAATGTCTAGCTACAACATACCAGTGCAATTTCCACCAGCCATCGCGGGGAAATGTTAAAACTCGGGAGCCAATCACCAATGAGGCTCTTGACCAAAAGATTGAAGCCCTAACCAAAACTGTAGCTAAGCTGGCCAAAACTATGCAGGAGATGAGAGAATCCAAGGCTGTGGAGAAGATCGAGTTGGCTTCAAGCAGAGAGGATGTCCCATGGATGAGGCCCAGAAGGTACCCAGCGACCAGAGGATGACCCAGCAACTGCTGCCATCCAGATGGCAGCCCATTTGCCGCCGCTGCAAAGAACCAGGTCACTTTGCCAGGAAATGTACTTTAAAAGAGAATGTCCTGGGGAAGCAGACCGCCCCTCAGGAGTAAAGTCACAAGGTCCACCAAATTGGTGTGACAGGTACGTGGGAGGATGTCCAATCATACCTATTGTGCTTGATGGCATCCCTCTTAACGCTCTGCTGGACACCAGCTCACAGATTACCTCCATACCATATATCCTTTATAAAAGGTATTGGCTGATTCAGACATTTTGCGTGGCCCAGACAATGACTTGAACATATTGGATAGCAATCGTAAACCAGTACCACAGATTGGCTTTAAAGTGGTAACCATTAAATTTGGGAGAGTAGAATTAAAAGATCAGGGGTTAATAATTATTGATGTTGACCGGCATGAACGTAAGCCAACTATTCTGCTAGGAACAAATGTGATACAAAATTGTCTTGCAGAGATAATTGTTGTTTTACAGCAGATTTCCAAGACTGCCAATTCCAGACAACTGTGGAAGGAAATAAAAGCTCTGATGTTGAGACATCAGGTAGAGTTGTCTGGAGGAGAAATTGGCAGTGCAAGGGTAAGTGACCCGATACCCATTGTAATACCTCCCAAAACTGAAATGTTGGTCTGGTGTAGAGCCGCAATAGGCCTTAGGGGGCGAGACTATCAAGCCCTGGTAGAACCCGTGTACTCAGGCAGTAGGCCCCCTGTACTGACGGCCAGAGGAATAGTTGAGGTACACAGGGGGAGAATACCTGTATGCCTTCTAAATTGTGGAGAAGAGGAAGTGATCCTACCAAAGTATGCTACCATAGCTAAATTGTATACTGTTGATAACAATGCCATCACAACAGTTGAACCCTTGAACCCGTCAAACCAGGCGGAGGGCAATGGCTTAGAGGGAAAGCTGGAGGATTGGTGGCAAAAGCTACATGTAGGTACCAGTTCTAAAACCCTCCCATCAAAAGCGTGGAGTATACCGTGAGAGAATATGAACAAGTCTTCAGCAAACACCCTTTAGACTTTGGGCAAATAAAAGGGGTAGAAGACCACATACCCACAGGTCATCATCGTCCCATTACCATTAAAGAGAGGTATAGACCCATACCACCCGCTCACTACCAATGTGCAAAAGACATGCTCAAAGAAATGAAGGAAGCAGGGATAATAGCTCCTCTAGTATTAGTTAAAAGAAGGATGGGACCATGAGAATGTGCGTACATTACAGGCAGATCAACCGCATTATACACATGGATGCATACCCATTACACAGAATTGAAAATCATTAGCTGCATTAAAATTTGCTAACTACTTTTCAACCTTAGATCTGACTAGTGGGTATTGGCAAGTTCCTGTGGCAGACGCTGACTGTGAGAAGACAGTGTTCACCACGCCAATGGGCCTCTGCGAGTTCAATTGTATGCCGTTCGGAGTCTGCAATGCACCCAGTACATTCCAGAAGCTATCACCATCAAGTACAGAGCTGGCCACCAAAATGCAAATGAAGATGCCTTATTCTGGATGCCACACCTGGAGGATGTGTAAGAGGAACCGGAGAAGCTGGAAGAGATAGAGCTACCGGCCTTTCACCGCCCTAAAGCATCACAGTACAGAACAGGTGTGTACTACAAGCATCAGAAGGCAACACTCAACCCATTATCACACCACGGATGGGCTGAAACACAGGACAGTGACCTGGCTGTGAAGCTAGTCAAGGAATTACTGATGCAGGAAGGTGTGTATCCTGGTCAGAATGCCACAACTGAAGCTCAACAGTTGTGGAAAGAGAAGAGTAAACTGTTCCTGTACCAAGGTAAATTATGCAGAAGACATACAAACCCTAAAACTCATGAGTTGGTCTAGCAGATCATAGTACCCAAGAGTGATGTCAAAATGGTCTTGAAAGCCTATCATGACGGTGCAGGGCATTTTGGATGGAAGAAATTGGAAGTTCTACTGAGAGAAAGATTCTATTAGGTTGGCATGAGAAGATCAATTGAAGAATGGTGCAGAAACTGTGGCCTGTGCAACCTAAGAAGGAAAGATAAAGAAAGTCAGAGAGCTCCACTCCAGTCCATAGTCACCAAGCAACCACTAGAGTTGGTAGCCCTAGACCACATCAAGTTAACATCAAGCAGATCCGGCTATGTGTATGCCTTGACCATAGTGGGCCACTATTCCCATTTCCTAGTGGTGGTACCCGTAAAGGACTTAACAGCAACAACAGCAACTAAGGTATTCCAGGCATACTTCTGTAGACCTCATGGCTACCCGGAACAGGTCCTAGTAGATCAAGATCCATCATTTGAAGCAGAGGTCTTTCAAGAATTCTGTAACATGTAAGGATGCAAGAATATCCGCACAACACCTTACCATCCTCAAACAAACGGCTTATGTGAGAAGATGAACCACATAGTGATTGACCTCTTGAAGACTTTGGCGGCATCAGAAAGAAGCCTGTGGCCAGAGAAGTTACCCAACCTGGTAGACTTATACAACCATGTCCCGGTGAGTTCTACCAACTGCACCCCAGCCTTCCTCATGCATGCAAGACCTGGTAAGCTGCCAATAGACTTAGACATGGGAATTCTAAAACCTGACGTAGAAGTACCAGAAGCCAATTGGGATACCCTACGCCAAAAACAAAAGTATCGCCAAGTACAAGCATGCGTAGAGAGGAGTCTCCAGCAAGCCAGAGAAAGACAGGAAAGAGCTTACAACCAACATGCTCCTCCAACCCCTTTACAACCTAGTGAGCAAGTTCTTAAAATAAAGAGACGTACTAACAGATTACATGACCAATGGGATATAACACCATACACCGTTCTCCCATCAAGCTCTGATATTGCAAAAGTATGCTTGGTCAGCAAAGATGAAGGCAACAAAACCTCAGCAGTATCAAGAGACCACCTTAAACTGTGTCCTGAAACTTAAAGACACCAGAGGTCCCCGTAGCTAAACCTGTTTAACCTAAAGAAGAAGATGTGTTCCATACAGTCTTAGGACATTTTCCAAAAACTAGGACAAATTACACAGGAGCAGTCATCGTACCAATGCTTGCGTTCCCTCAAGTGATGATACCTGAACCCTTACAGCAAGAAGTCCCAAGAGTAGAAGAACTGGAAGTATGACCAGTAGCAGAAGAAGAACAGGAAGAACAGATTCCTGATCACAGTGAACTTGCCAGTCATGCTGTTAGATCCATATCTCACTTAGAAGCAGAGATACCCCCAAGGTACATTTCTACACATAATATAGTGTTAAGTACATCTGCACTAGACACTCCATAACTCAGGAGATTGCAACGTAGTACCAAAGGTCAAATCCCGTCCCGGTATAACGACTAAAGAGTAAAATGTGAATTAAAATGTTGTACATATGTTTAGTGTAAAGAAATGTGAATAGTATCTGGTAAACATAGTGTACAGAAGGATGGAGGAACTGGGCTCAGCCCCATGCACATTAAGTTAGGAAAAGAAAGTGCCTGGAGTTGGGAGGAAGCGAGCAGGACTCCTAAGCTGAGATGCCCGTAGGGAATATGTTTGTTTTATATGTTATATACATGTAACTTTGCAACTGTTAAGCTAGTATCTACAGAGACTTTCCTGTATGAACTCTTTTGCATATTCTTGAACATTAACCTTTTTAAATTTAAATAATGGACCATAATACCACTGGACTGGTTGTGGTAAAGACATTCTTGTAAATAAACACCAGCCCCAATGGAAAAAGGACTAATCACCGGAGAGAGACTGCTTTTTGAACTCTTTTTGAATTTTCACATTTTATTGGGTTTTGTAAATTTTATATTTTAAGACTCTGTACACTTTCAATTGTTATTATTTGTGTTATCTTGTTGAAAAGTTGTCTCAGTCCCGGAGTACTGTCTTTCACTAACGGGGAATGTGGCACCCCTGGGTCAAAGTGCCACAGTGTCATCACTGCCCCCGGGTAGTTTTGTCAGGAGAGAGCAACAAAGGGTCTTCTCATCAGGAAACACACACACAACACCAACACCTCCAGGCCAGAAGGGGGATACCAAGCCCGGGTTCAGGGTGAGCTTTCCTATAAATTCTGGTATGGGGCGGAGTCAGTGAGTGCAGTTCCTGGAAGGACTATGAAGAGGACGTGAGTGTAAAAGAGCTGTGCTAAAGCTCATCCCAAGGTCGCTAACTAAACTCCAGGCCTGAGGTTAGTGTCTGAGGAGAGGAGCAGGAACACACCTGGGAGACTGAGCTCACCCCAGAGGAAAAGCGCAAAGAACGGACACCAGAGTCCAAGACTGCAGGGTCTCATGTCCCGGCAGTCAACACCGGAAGGTGAGGATTCCAGATTCCTCAGCCACACTGTACTTAGACACAGCAACATAGAGAGTTCAGGAGCTGACACCCGGGAACAGGGTAGAAAGAAAGGACTCGAGTTGACTGTCATACCGGTACCTCACAGGAAGAGACAGGGCCAGCAGCTTTGCTTTTGCAGCTGTAGGAGCCAATATACTAAGCGCAAAAAGGGAGCCACAGACCCAACCGGATGGGAAGAAACCCTGAGTTGCTCTTAAAGACTCCGTGGACAGCTTATTAAGATCTGCTCCAGTAAAGGATTGAGAAAACTACTAAACAGTGAGTCTGCCTGTTACTAGTGCCCGTTGCCCTACATTCTACACATAGACTATCCACACTGCCCCGGCAATTGGCTTTACCCGTGGAGAGCCGTCCCATCTCAGCTGGTGTCTATCATACCCGGAGGATCTGCAGCAGCAGTGGCAATCCCTAGCCACCAGGGCTGTGGAGTCGGAGTCGATGTTCATTTTGGTGGAGTCTGAGTCGGTATAAAATGGACCAACTCCGACTCCTAAAATATATAATAACTTAGGTACAGTAGTTCAATGCAGAATGTGCTTAATATTTTTTCATATTAATTTCGGAATGTTATGAAATGTCCTATAAATGGCTGTTCTATTCCTAAGGCTACATTCACACACAGCGTTTTTGAAGTTGCCAGAGATAGAGGTGGGAGGAGCTGGACCTTGCTTCTGAGCATGCTCAGTAAAGAAAAAAGGATCCATTTTTTTCATGGATCCGTCCTCCATAGATCTCCAAAATTTCATACGGACAGATACAGATCCGTGTGTGTCCATTCGTGTCCGCTTTTTTCAAGGCAGCCCAAAATTGTAGCAGTTTCCGGTTCTGGGTGCACGAAAAAAACAGACAAAAACCGGATTTGTGACAAAACTGACACGCACTGATGGCCATATAGGACCAATCCATGCACAAAGGATAACATGGGAGGCCATAATGGATCCATGACTGTTTTAAAACAGATGAACACGGATTGAAAATTTGCCAGTGTGAAACCAGTCTAAGCCCCCTCCCCTGGTTCTTATACTCACTTTCTGGCATTTTTATACAGTAATTTACTAACACCACTCAGGTCCCACGGCGCCATCTTCCCCTCATAGCTTTTACCACATTTTTTGCTTAAAATCTTTTTTTCCCTGTTTTCCACTTCTAACACCTGGGTGCGTCTTATGGTCCGGTGCGTCTTATAGTCCGAATAATACGGTATGATATGAGGGCTGGTATTGGTCTGTGTGTCATGGCTGATATCTAGTCCTGGTCCGGCCCTGCCTGTGGTCTTCTCTTAATCAGCAGTACTTCTTATCCTGTCAGAAGCTCTTAACAAACTAAAACTTGTTCCCTATATAAGTCCTCCCAACCTGGGCATCTAACCATGTCCTATCAGGCTAACTACATGCTGCTGCACAGATTATGTAAAACCACATATAAACCAGGTAAAGGCATCACATTAATAATACACATAATAATACAACATCCTCAGAAGGGGCCAAAAGCCCAAATGGGAAATATTATACTACAATTATGTTCAAAATAATACCAGTGTGTTCAAAAACATGAGATAAGCCCCAAATCTTTATAATAGTTTTTATTTCCATCATTGGGAACATTGCACACTGTTCTCTAAATCAGAGCATGAAGAGAAATGTAGATAATTTATAACTACAGAAAATAGACATTGGGCTGTTCAAGAAAATACCAGTGTCTCCAATTGTCTTTACAAACTCATATGTACATTTTTTTGGATTTAGCATTCCTGTGAATCATTCACCTAATATTTATTTTATAACCACAGTTTTTTAGAACTGCTTCACATCTACGGTATGTTGCATATAGTCAACCAACTTCTGTCATCTGTCAATTGTTATTCCAGCCCAGGATGCTTTGACTACATCACACAATTTATTTGTATTTGTTGGCTTTGCCTCGTAAACGACTTTTTTGATGTCACCCCACAAGTGTTCTATCGGATTAAGGTCCAGGGATTGGGTGGCCACTCCATAACCTTAATTTTGTTGGTCTAGAACCAAGATTTTGCTCATTTACTGATGTGTTTAGGGTCATTGTCTTGTTGAAATACCTATTTCAAGGGCATTTCCTTTTCAGTGTAAAGCAACATGAACTCAAGTACTTTGATATATGCAAACTGGTCCATGATCCCTGATATGCGGTAAATAGGCTGGCACCATAGTAAGAGAAACATGTCCATATCACAATGCTTCATCACCAGCTTCACTGTCTGCAGAGTGGACTGTGGTGAATTCAGGGTTTAGAGATCGTCTGATGAACTGCCACCATCCTTGGACCCAAAAGGAACAAATTTACTTTCATCAGTCCACAAAATGTTTCTCCATTTCTCTTTAGGCCAGTTGTTGGGTTCTTTCTTCAGTACATGTCTTGTTATAACAGTGGGACTATGCAGGGAATTCTTCCTAATACAACCCTGGCAAAAATTTTGGAATCACCTGGCTCAGAGAATGTCGATTCAGTTGTTTAATTTTGTTGAAAAAAAGCAGATCACAGACATGGCACAAAACTAAAGTCATATCAAATGGCAACTCTCTGCCTTGAAGAAGCACTAAAAGAAATCTTGAAAAATAAATGTGCTAGCCAGGAACAGTTAATTTTGTAGACCAAGCAGGGGGAAAATTATGGAATCACTCAATTCTGAGGAAAAAATTATGGAATCACCCTGTACATTTTAATTCCCAAAACTAACACCTGCATCAAATACGATCTGCTCGTTAGTCTGCATCTAAAAAAGAGTGATCACACCTTGGAGAGCTATTGCACCAAGTGGACTGACATGAATCATGGCTTCAACACGAGAGATGTCAATTGACACAAAGGAGAGGATTATCAAACTCTTAAAAGAGGGTAAATCATCACGCAATGTTGCAAAGATGTTGGTTGTTCAGAGTCACCTGTGTCTAAAATCTGGTCAAAATACAAACAACATTGGATGGTTGTTAAAGGGAAGCATACTGGTAGACCAAGGAAGGCATCAAAACATCAAGACTTAAAGCAATATGTCTCTAAATACAGGAAATGCACAACAAAACAAATGAACGAATGGGAGGAAACTGGAGCCAATGTCTGTGACCGAACTATAAGAAACCACCTAAAGGAAATGGGATTTACATACAGAAACGCTTAACATAAGCCATCATTAACACCTAAACAGAAAAAACAAGGTTACAATGGGCTAAGGAAAAGCAATTGTGGACTGTGGATGACTGGATGAAAGTCATATTCAGTGATGAATCGCAAATCTGCATTGGGCAAGGTGATGATGCTGGAATTTTTATTTGGTGCCATTCCATTGAGGTTTATAAAGATGACTGCCTGAAGAGAACATGCAAATTTCCACAGTCATTGATGATATGGGGCTGCATGTCAGGTAAAGGCACTGGGGAGATGGCTGTCATTACATCTTCGATAAATGCCCAAGTTTACATTGATATTTTGGACACTTTTCTTATCCCATCAATTGAAAGGATGTTTGGGGATGATGAAATAATTTATCAAGATGATAATGCATTGTGCCATAGAGCAAAAACTGTGAAAGCATTCCTTGAAAGAGGACACATAAGGTCAATGTCATGGCCTGCAAATAGTCCGGATCTCAATCCAATTGAAATTCTTTGGTGGAAGTTGAAGAAAATGGTCTATGACAAGGCTCCAACCTGCAAAGCTGATCCTGCAACAGCAATCAGAGAAAGTTGGAGCCACATTGATGAGGAGTACTGTTTGTCAGTCATTAAGTTCATGCCTCAGAGACTGCAAGCAGTTATTAAAGCCAGAGGTGGTGCCACAAAATACTAGTGATGTATTGGAGTGTCCTTTTGTGTGTTTGTTTTTCATAATTCCATAATTTTTCCCCTATTCTCTGTCTGAAAAAAATTCCCCTTACAGAGGACGACATTTTTTATCTTGATTTCTTTTAGTGTTTCTTAAAGACATGAAGTTGCCATTTGAAATGACTATAGTTTTGTGCCATGTCTGTGATCTGCTTTTTTTTCTACAAAATTAAACTGAATGAACATCCTCCGAGCCCGGTGATTCCATCATTTTTGCCAAAGGTTATAGATGATCTTCACACCGGCGTCTTCTTTCTATCACAGTCCTCACCGGTAACTTGAGACATCTTTGATCCTCCTGGAGCCGATCATTGGCTGAACCTTTGCCATTCTGGCTATTCTTCCATTCATTTGAATGATAGTCTTCTATTTTCTTCCACATCTCTCTGGTTTTACTTTCCAGTGTAAAGCATTAGAGATCATATTAGCTGAACAGCCGATCATTGTCTGCACTTCTTTATAAATTTTACCTTCTCCAATCAACTTTTTAATCAAAGTACTCTGTTCTTCTGAACAATGTTTAGAACGACCCATATTTCTCAGGCTTTGAAGGAGAAATGCAGGTACACCATGTGCTGGCTTCACCCTTAAATAAGGGCCACCTGATTCACACCCATATCTTCACAGGATGATTGACCTCACTAAGTGAACTCCACACTGCTATTATTTTGAATGTATCTCCTTTTAGTTATTGAAATACACAGACGCAAAAACCTGCAGATCATGTATGCGGAGTCTGTTGGTTTTCTGAGAGTCTACTGCAACAACTGGTAAATTGTTTGACATGTGGTGATATAATTTATAGCAAAAACAGTGAATAATATGGGTAGTCATATTGGACTGCTATTATTTTGAACACTACTGTACAGTTCATCTTTTCAGAGGTGTGGAGTGGGGGAGAATCGTATGAAAAATATGTACCGTATATACTCGCGTATAAGCCGAGTTTTTCAGCCCAAAAATTGGGCTGAAAAGTCCCCCCCTCGGCTTATACGCGAGTCATCGGTATACACCCCCCCCCCCCCATCGGTATACAGCCCCCCCTTGGTGCCGCAAGCCTGTAAAGGAATAATCATTATACTTATCCCTGTCCTCGCCGCCGCCGCCATCGCGCTCCTCGGGCTTCATCCGGCTTCTTCCGGCTTCCTCCGGTGGGCGCAGGCAATGACGTCATTGTCTGTGCGCCAGAGGAGGAAGCGGATGAAGCAGGAGGAGCGCGGTGCAGAGCAGCGGCGGCGGCGAGGACAGGATAAGTATAATGATTATTCCTTTACAGGTTTGCGGCACCAAGGGGGGGGGGGGGTGTATACCGACTGGGGCCTGTATACCGATGGGGGGGGGCTGTATACCGACTGGGGCCTGTATATACCACCACTTGGGCCTGTATACCGATGGGGGGGCTGTATACCGACTGGGGCCTGTATATACCACCACTGGGGCCTGTATACCGATGGGGTGGGGGCTGTATATACCGACTGAGGCCTGTATATACCACCACTGGGGCCTGTATATACCACCACCATGGGGCCTGTATATACACTACTGGGGCCTGTATATACCACTGGGGCTGCTGTATATACTGCTGGGGCCTGTATATACCACTGGGGAGGCTGCTGTATACTGCCACTGGGGAGGCTGCTGTATACTACCACTGGGGAGGCTGATGTATACTACCACTGGGGAGGCTGCTGTATACTACCACTGGGGAGGCCTGTATACCACTGGGGGGGCCTGTATACCACACTGCTGGGGGCTGTATACCTGTGCTGGGGTCCACCCTCGGCTTATACACGAGTCAATAGGTTTTCCCAGGTTTTGGGGGCAAAAGTAGGGGGGTCGGCTTATACACGGGTCGGCTTATACACGAGTATATACGGTACTTTGGGCCCATGATCTTTTAGGACCCTAATAATTCACCTAAGCGCTCCAGTCCGACCCTGAACAGAGCCTCCGACTCACAGCATACATAAAGCCAGAGGTTGCCAGGAGGTATGGGTTTTAGTATGGCGGCCGGGTAGCTTTAGAAGGCTTTTAAGTTGCATATTAACCCTATATCGACTGTTTATTAACATTGGGAGGACCTTTTAAACATTGGAGCATTTGGAGGATATATGAGCTCCTTAGGATCTTATGTGTGTCTGGCATGTGTAGCTGCTGCCATCTGCTGGCCATAAACAATAATACACTATCATATACTTGGCATTATTTATATAAGGTGCAGGGCTGAGCTTTCTTCCTTTTTTGCAGCTGCCATTACTGTAATCTTCAGAACATCTGTATTTTGGTTGCACATTAATAATTTGTGAAGTTGCTGGAAGAGCTGGCTAAAAACATGGCTGTGTCCATCATTTTTACAGCAGTGATCAATCTATATTATTGTGGCATAGCAAAAGCTTTTAGCGATCAGGGCAAGTGTTATGCAACCCCTACTTGTTATGAGAAATTAAGGAATAGTCAGGGGGAATGGGTCACATAGACTGATCCTCAGGCTAAGGGAGCCCTAGCTGTCTCTTATCCCAGAGTTACCTCTGATGGTGAGGATGTCTGAGCCGCTACCCTTGCCCTGCTCCTGGCCAGCCCTAGTCTAACACGCCCTCTACTCCACCCGGGGCAGGGGCTACTTGACTGTTAAAACAACGGGGAAAGAAATGATACACACTCATGGCAATTCACACAGAGGTATAAGCCAATACATACACAGGAGGAAAATAAAGAGCAGGGAGGAATAACCTAGACGACAAAAGATTCACACAGCACACCGATAGCACTTTAGAAGTTCACAGAAAACTGGATCAGCACAGCAAATAGAGCAGTATTGCATTAGCTATAGTAGGCATGGGAAGACAGATTCCACCATCTTAAAAAGGCAGAGAGCCACTAAGATAGGTTTCCCAGAACATGTGTGTGGAGCCCACTGGGACGGGGTACTCAGTACCGGACCGGGTTGCTGCTGGGGATGTCACAGAGGTCCTGGTCCGGACCGTGTTGTGGGTTCACACAAGTAAAAGGGAATATATACAGGGGATAAAGTTTGTCGTGACGCCACCCACGGGTTGTGGTCAGGGTGACCACGCTGCTGCAGAACCTCCGGGGATAATGTTTGGCAGCTTTAGATGGAACGACTCCCCGCAGGTAGAGCCTGGTTCCCCGGGGCATTGGTATCTAAAGTCTATTATGGATGTTATAGATGTTGTAGGAAAGGGATGATAGTGGAGACGGTGGCTGCTTTTGGGGGAAATTAGGGCTTAAGTACAAGGATCACACACACGGTTCTGAAGTTTTTCCAAAGCTTTACTGTAGATGTTCTTTACAGAGAATTGTCCACGGAGTCTGTAAAGGGACCGGGTTGCTCCCACCCTGTCCGGGTCCTCCGCTTCCTCCTGCTGCACTGTGTGTGTGGCCCTGCTGTTGCTTTTAGCTGAGCTGCTGGCACTGTCTCTCCTCACAGGTACCCCCTTTTGCTAGGCAACTTGAGTCTTCCGTGTGCTTTTGACCCTGCCGTGTTGCTTCGCTGAGGTACAGTGTTGATCTACATCCTCCACTATCCCGGTATTTACTGTGCTGTGTGTGTCAGTCACAGTTTCGGATCTGGTATCCGATCTGTGCGCTCCTCCGGGGCGAGTGGTCATGTCAGATCACCAGTGTCCTAGATGTGTTCCTCTGTCTTCTGTACTCCTTCCCTCAGACCCTGGCTAGGCCTTGAATCCAAGAGCAGACTGTAGAGACACAGCCCCTTTACACTACAGTCTCTCTCTCAGTTCTCCCAGGAACTGGACTCTTCACAGTACTGCTGCGTACTGAACTAACTACTTCCTCTTGACCCGGAGTATATAAGGGAGCTGGTTTAGTTCCCCCTCCTGGCCCAGAGGTGCTAGTGTAGTGTCAGTGTTGTGTGCGGAGGGAACCCGTGTGATGTTACTGTGGCACATTAACCCTTGGGGTGTCACATGTGATCCTAGAGGTAATCAGGAGTCAAGCAGGGATTAACTCCTGCTGGCCCGATCACTAATGATGGTCGACTCCCGTTGGTGTGGCCCTGTATACTGAGCCCCCCTATGCTGCTTATTCTCCATACTGAGCTCACCTTAAGCGCCCCTTCTCCTTACTGAGCCCACCTCAAGCTGCCCTCTCGCCTTACTAAGCAAACGCCATGCTGCCTCTTTTCATACTGAGCCCATGCCATGCTGCTGTGTGTAATGTACAATAATTAGATCTCTTTTTAAGAAAACTAGGTCTGGTGTATCATGGGTAATGATAAGAAGGAGTTGGGAAGTTAAGTTTTTAGTTTCACTTTGGAGCATGCTGAAGAAAGACTGCTATGTTATATGATGGAGAAAGATGGAAGAAAAGAATAAAGTACAGTTAAAGTTCACCCTTGTGAATGCCTCATATTGTGTGGACATTACACTGTGGCATCCCTGTATTGTCCTAACATTGATTGTAATGTCACGTATGAGGAGAATTGGAGCACCCTCTGCTGGAAATCTGAAGCGAACACACACTTTGTGAGCCCTTATTAGAAGACTGAGCACTTGATGCCTGTTTTGAGCATGTGACTCACTCCCTAGTTAGTGGAAGGGATTAACTGAGTGTAGTAGGGCAGATTAGGCATAAATCAGCAGGAAGGCCATATTGCTCACGCATCAGAGTGGACTACAGTTATCATCAGACTGGCCAGACCACACCCCTGGTGGTGGTTGTATACCATAGACCTGCTACAGAAACTACAGTAAGTAGGTAAAGCAAAAAGATAGATTTTTTTGTTGCTTCATTTCTCCACTACACTCACCATCATCACCACATCATCTCCCTGGGAGCCATCACTGGTTGGGAAGGTTTAACCACCTGTACTGCTGTCAATGCCTACCCCTTTAGTGCCAGTCTCATTGGGCTGATTATCCCAACTGGCATCACAAACTTATCTTTTACTTTTATTTATTTCTCCATTTTTTTAATCTTCCTTACATGTGCAGTTAGGACCACAGCTGCTGGGCATGGCTACCATGAACTTAACACATGGCCCAACTGCTGAGAGTCCTAGCCCTTGCAACTGACAAACAACCTTGCCCTGGGATCTAGCCGAGTGGGGTGATCTGGGGAACAACCGAATTCTCACTTTAGGCAAACCACTGTCTCTTCCTGCCTGTTGCGGTGCTATGGATCCCTCCCTCTCTGTGCTGCTGTGCTTGCTATGCATGCCACTATGCCAAATTGGATCATTGGCTTCATCATCAACCTTCTCATATTTAAGTTCTTCAATCTGACCCTCCTCCTGAGTAGAGATATTAGGCTGACCTGATGGCAACTGTTTCTTATCATCATCATCCTCCACCTCTTGAGACAGTAATTGCTGTTCCCCACTGTGGCTCAAATATTTCTATATCACCACATAGCACCTCCTAACATCTATCTTGAATGGTACACGGTGAGAGGTCAAAAGGTACAGAAGGGAACATGAATAGCTCCTCGGAGTGCCCAAGGCTGGGGTCACATGTCTCCTGATTGTGGCAGGAAGGAGGACCAGGTTGAGGATTGTGTGGCCCGGTCTCTTGGGTAGTAAGACTTGACCTTGTGGAAGATTTGGAGGTGCTGCTTGTAAATAGACTGGAGGCATTGTCTGACATCCAACCCACAACCGGCTTGCACTGTTCTGGGCTTAATAGTGGTGTGCTGCATGGACCTGAAAATTGTGACAGGAAGCTAGAACGAGATAAACTGATCTTGTAACCTGTCACATGGCGGACAGCACCATCACCACATCTCTGTCCCATACTACCAGCTTTTCACATATTGAATGGGGTATGCAGAGACAACTCTTGTGTGTGTAGTTCAGCAGTATTTGGTGTTCACTCACAGAGTTGGTATGTTTACATTCCCTGTATTACAGCGATGTGTGGAGAATCTTTTTGACCTATCTGCTTTTTTTAGATGACAAACAAAGCCAATAAAATTCCTGCAACCACTTCATGCCTGCGTATGTCATGAGTAGTAGGTAACAATGGCAGAGCTGTTATTTACAGATTCCCTGTATTAAAGGGATGTGTGGGAAAGATTTAGCTCTGAAAAGAGCTGTTGTTTAATCTGCAGGTACTGGATCACCACCCTACCTTTCTCTCTCCCTGCTCCAAAATCTCTCCCTACTTTTCCCACATCTGAGACCTGACTAGATGTAGCTCTTAAAGGAGATGTTGTTTAACATTGCTAGATCGCAGTAATGCTCCAGACCCTGTCCCTACGCTCACTCTATGCTAAAGCTACCCTGCTTCTGGATCGAATGTATGCAAAATGGCAGCGGCTGGGTTTATATATACCCTATGATGCTGGGTGGCCAGCCACATACAGTAATGCCACAAGAAAGATGTCTATGGCATTACTGTAATTGACAACCAACCCCAGCATGTTTAGTAGCTGAAAATCAGGCGCCAAACCTGCTGGGCGGGTCACTCAAATCTCTCAAGGCGAATACAAAAATGCTTGCTGAGTACCGAGTATCTTGCATATTTTAGTATTTTTGTGAATAAAGAATATTACGAGTATATTCGCTTATCACTAATTATGACGCCTTTGTAATTACTGTATATGAATTGTTATCACATAAGTGTAGAACAGAAGGCCTCGCATGCCGCAGTGCGGACCCTCTGCAATAATAAAGGTTTACTCTAAAAAAAAAAATATATATATATAATAATACAATAAAAAAATAAATATTTTAAAAAAAAAAATCCCTAAAAAATATTAAGCTCTCTCACAAAGATATTTTAAGGGCATTGTAAGCTTCCTAAACTTCGCAGTGGCTGCCACGTCTGGCACTGTTTTCAAAATTAACACCCTGCAGGTGTCAAAAACACCTACAATCTGCAGGGAGCTTACAAAATTAATTTAAAGCTCCAATAAATTCTACACCTTGATACAAGCTGGTTAACCCAATGGCTGGGAACACTCCTAACCTTTGGTTAGGTGTTGTCACGAGCCAGCGGGTCTTCCGGCGAGCATTTTGACCCCAAATAAACAGGTAATGTTTTAGGGCCATTTTAAGTTTTGAACTTTTCACCGAAAAAAGCCACATTCGCCAACTTTTGGGGAAAACATTTGGGTTCCCGACCCCCGAGCTGAATCAGCTACATTTGTTCTGAACTTGAAACTGGCGAACATGTTCAAGCAAAATTCACTCATCACTAGTGATGAACTACCAACTGAGGTGTCCCGGGATGGTTCTAAAGCTACAATGAGATTTCCTCCTACTCTCAGTGTTACCTCAGAGAACTTGTCTATGCAGTCTAGGAATTCCATTACTGCCGAAATTTGGCCCATGTTTGGACAATACAGTGAGGCAAAAGTAAATAGTTGACCAGGGCATTCTTCCCGCTCCATCACCGCTAGAGTCCACAAATTCCTATGGAGTGTTCTAGATATCAGGATAGCGGTGCCACACAATTTGGCGTCAGGAAAAAAACTATGATCAACTATAGGGAACCAGTGATTTGAACGTTTGAAGGCTTTCTCAATACACAGGTGCATCTCTTGTAGAACCGCGACTTGGACATCATTAGTTTTAATAAATTTGAACAGAATGAATCATTTACCAGGGCCTTGTAGACCTTTTATGTTCAGCGATCCTAAGATTGACAGTGTGAGTGTTGAATGCGACATTTTAAAAGAAAAAACAGAGAGGGAAAAAAGGAGAAAAGAGGTTTCATATTGCACACAAAGGGAATATTTGTTTAGTACAAACATCCACTGAGGAGAGCCTCAGCTTGATTAAACATATGTTTCAAGTATACGCTGTAGAGCAGAGGTCCCAACCTGTGGCTCAGGAGCCACACGTGGCTGTGGCTGTCTACCAGCTTGGTGCATAAGAACCAGGTCTAGTAAACAGCTATGAAGAGCAGGTTTCTAGATGGCAACTTTTGTGAGTAGGCCCACATAGAAGAACAGTTCTGAATTGGGGTAAGGTAGGAACTCCTGGATCTTGGCATACTGCCTCAGTGTGATTTATGTGGAAAATATTTGGTTATCATTATACCAGTAATGGAGGCTCTGGGTGTCAATATGGTTACAATATTCAAATTTCCAAACAAAAACATATGACGGACATATAGACAGAAGGATGGAAGGGATGGTTAAGGGTTCTAGGGGAGGAAGGGATGTGACTTAAGGGCCTGTCACACGCGTCAATATCGCCTGCACGATATCGGCTGCACGTGACGTTGCAGCGATATTGACGCGTGTGACATAGTGAATCAACCAGCGATAAATCGCTGGTTGATGATCGCCAGGTTTTAGAATCAGTCCTAAAACCTGGCGATTGTCGCCCGGTGGACACGCAGCATCGCTGCGTGTGACACCAGGACTAGCGATATTCCAGCTCCCAGCGCCTCTCAGAAGCGCTGGGAGCTGGTATCCAAGGTACACTGCGGGTAACTAGGCAGCGCGCGCTGCCTAGATACCCGACGTGTACCTTAGTTACCAGCCTCCTCCGCTCACCCGGTGAGCGGAGGAGGCTGGTAACTAAGGTACACGTCGGGTAACTAGGCAGCGCGCGCTGCCTAGATACCCGACTGTGTACCTTAGTTACCAGCCTCCTCCGCTCACCGGGTGAGCGGAGGAGGCTGGTAACTAAGGTACACGTCGGGTATCTAGGCAGCGCGCGCTGCCTAGTTACCCGCAGTGTACCTTGGAGACCAGCCTGCTCCCGCTTCCAGCAGGCTGGCAGCGGGAGCAGGACATCGTGGAAACGATATTTAAATCGTTTCCATGATGTCACTGGTCAATTGATCGCTGGTGAGTCTGTCTGTGTGACACCTCACCAGCGATCAGCCGTCAATGTCGTCAGCGATCAGATCGCTGACGACATTGACGCGTGTGACAGGACCTTTAGAGGTGCCAAAAGGAAGTCCCAAGGGGACCAGATAAGATTAAATCTCTCAATTGTTTCATTGTTTAGAGCCGTGAGATATTCAAGATTTCTGATGTCTGATCCTGGCATACAGGTCATAGTAAGACAGGGGGAGGAAGGTTTGCTCCCATTGAGAGGCCACCAAACAACGAGCAGATGTCAGGATGTGCAAGAGAAGTTTAATGGTCTTTTTTTGATAAGTTTTCTGGAAAGATGTTGAGTAAAAAGGTCAACAGTTCTAAGGGTTAATCTAAGTTGAGAATGTGTTTAACTGCAGAATGTACATCCTTACAAAACGGTCACATCAGGGAGCAGGCCCGGAATATAGGAAGGATAGATCCTACCATCAAAGTACACCTCCAGAACAGGGAGAAGATGGTTGGGGTCATCTTATGGAAGAACTCAGGTGTGTGAAACCAGAAGTGGAGAATCTTGTATTGGTTTGCTCTATAATTGACACAGGATGCCAGAATGGCTGTTCTTTACCAAACAAATCCCCACTCTGCACCACTCAGGGTTCTGCCAAAATATCTCTCCCATGTGAGCATATATGGGTGTCTAGACAGGGAACTTGGATAAGGTCTTTGTATAATTCGATAGATTACCGAGATTAGGCCTTTTGTTGAGGGGCTGACTCACTGTGGCCGGGTCTTCACATCGCAGGCGTTGCTTCTCCTGTCACGGTTCCGTGCCTGCGGCTGTGGTGCCCGGTGGTCCAGATCAAAAGGAGTTGGCTGAACAGATAAGGGTTAATCTTAGTTGTCGTGACGCCACCTGCGGGAATTCCGGTGAGTTCACCGGCGCTGCTTGGGCCTCCGGGGGATGTATGGCAGCAAGATGGGACGCTCCCCACAGGACGAGCGGGAGTCCCCGGGGTCAGGAGCTGTCTCTGATGGAATATGGCAGCTCTTGCAGTGCTGCGGGTTAGATCCAGGAATAATGCGCAGACACACACAAAGTCTTTTAGGTACCTCTTTACTGGTGGCAACAGGTACACTCAGACCGGGTGATGAGGTTGGCACTCCTGGAGTTTCTACAGCAAGCAGTGTGTAGGCTTCCTTCTCTATTCGTCTGGTAGGGTCGGGTGGATGTGGAATCCTGCCGGACTGGGTTATACGTTCGGTGGAACGTGATTCACCTGGGTTAACTGCACTGAGGGCACTATAAAAGGGGTGAGGTGCAGCTGCTTCTCCTTCCCTAGGCTCTCATCGGTAGGTGCCTCAGGTGTACAGGGGGCTAGACTCCCTGGTGGTGGTGCTGGGTTCTCTGTGGTGTACGTGGTGGTTCCCACAGCTCGGTTCCAGTAACTGGATTATTGGGAGAGTTAGGATAACTCTTCTGTCCCTGAGGGACCAATTGCAAGGGTCTCTCACTTGGTGGGTGTGCTGGTTTGGGCCTAGTATGGCTCCAGAACCAGTAACTGCACACTTCCTGCAGCTCTCCTAGCGTCTGCACACTCTGGTGTTTCTTCCTCCAGGACCCTATTTATAGGGGGAACTGGCTTAACACTAGAAGTCCCAGAAATTTCGAGCTCCACCTGAAGTCCTGAAAGAGGGTCAAATGACCCTTAGTCCAAACTGACAACTCTGATGGCTCAATTAGCATCCCTTCATTTGTAAATGTTGCCTAAAATCCTTCAGGTAATTCGACCCGTCTCTGGGTTCCAACGGTAGAAAAATTAAATGACCCCTCTCTGGAACTTCTAGTGTTAAGGTAACCAGTGGAGCTCCCCCTAGAGGCCTGGGGTGAAACAGGTGTTAAAAGGTGTTTTGTTTGTGGTGAGTGCTGCTTGCTGTTTCCACTCCATTTATGTACCAAGAGTTCAGTGGTGCCCCAACCAGGGTGCCAGGGTGCCACATTCCCCCTTAGTTAACTTCAGTTCTCCCGGACTGAGCAAAAAGTTTTTCTTTTTACAACTTAACCACTAAACATTTTATAAACATTTAATAACCGGTATTTACAAAGTCTTAATGGAAAATACAAAAATCACTGAAAAAGAAGGGAAAAACTGAAAAAATATGAAAAGCAGTCCATACGGCACTAGTCCATTTGCCGCAGGCTGGAAAAAGAGGTACGTTTTGGTCACACAAGTCCTGTGACAATTGTCCAAGGTTACGAAAAGGGAAAAAGGGTAAAGTCCAGCAGTAAAGTCTCTGATGACTTAAACACGTATACGGGTATACATTGTAAACTTTATACATTCCCTATGGGTGTCTCTGCTTGGGAGGCCGGGTCTAACCTTTATTACCCTATCAGGCACTTTCTGTCCCCAACTTAATTTACTTGGGACAGAGCCCAGTTCCTCCACCCTTATTTATGTACACTACTTTTTACAGTTTTTGAACACGGGTACTATTTACAGTGTGTAACAGGTAACATGGTTCCACTACATTTTAAACCCATTCTCCATATTTGCTTGGTGGTTGTTCTAATGTACTACGTGTGGATCTGCATAGTGTTGGTGTTTCAAAAGCTGTGTTTTTAGTGTACAAACTGGTTGTTGGTCTGTTGGTCCTACATGTTTCTGTAATACCATAGTAAGTACGTAGTCTGTCGACTGGACTATCCTCTGTTAAAGGTGGTAGTGTAGGTAATTGTCCATGCTGTCTTTGTCTTACTGTGAGACTAGCAGGAGCACCGATTACAGGAATCTCAGGTTCCAAGATAACAGGCTGCATCTCTTGCATTTGAACTGGTTCTTGTTGAACTGGTTGATTTGTTTGAATTGGTACTTGATTTTCTACAGGTTGGTAGAAAGAAATAACTGGTATTATGTATGCACCATTGCATTGTGGCCAGTCAGCTGGTAAGTCTCCAATTTCTGTATGGACGAGATTTTCTTTAGGTTTTTCAACTATAGTTACTGCAAGGTAACTGGTTGCTTGTGGTATTAACTGTTCTGGACATTTCTTCAAATGGTCTCTTGATACAGTTGTAAAGGTATTTCCTTGGTTTTTGCTGATAACGCAAGTTTTTGAGTTGTCATATTGCGATGGCATAATTGTGTAGGGTTCGGATTCCCAATTGTCATCCAATTTATTTGTTTTTCTCTTTCTTTTTAGCACTAATTCACCTGTTGCTAGAGGTTCTGCTGAGGCGTGCTTGTTAAAGTCTTGTTCTTGTTTGGTTCTGCTGATGTTCAGGTTTCTCTCAACACTCTCTTGTACTTTCTTGTACTGCTCTTGGTGTTGGTTTATCCAATCTTCATCAGAAGAATCTTGTGTTGGTTCTATAGTTCCCATCTGTAGATCAACTGGTAATTTACCTGGTCTTGCTCGCATCAAGTAAGCAGGTGTATAGTTAGTTGAACTAACAGGTATGTGGTTGTAGATATCCACAAGGTCTGGAAGTTTTTCAGGCCATTGGTTTTTCTCTTCGATTGGCAGGGTTTTGAGCATGTCAATTACAATGTGGTTCATTTTTTCACATAAACCATTCGTCTGGGGATGATAAGGTGTGGTCCGGATCTTCTTACACCCATATAGCCCTAGAAATTCTTGACACAGAGTTCATTCGAAGGCTGGCCCTTGGTCAGTTAAGACTTGGTCTGAATACCCGTGGGGGTGACAGAAGTAGCTCTGGAAGGCTTTGGCTGCTACCTCTGCAGTTAAATCCTTAACTGGAACTACTACCAGGAATCTTGAATAGTGATCTACGATGGTGAGTGCGTAAGTGTACCCGGTTCGACTTAGGGTTAACTTTACGTGGTCGAGAGCAACTATTTCAAGGGCTTTCGTGGTAACAATTGGTTGCAACGGAGCTTTCTGAGTCAGATGGTCTTTCCTTCGAAGGTGACACGGTCCACAGTTTTTACACCGTTTGTCAATTGAGCCTCGCATACCGACCCAGTAGAAACGATCTTTCAGGAGCCTCTCCAGCTTCTTCCATCCGCAATGTCGTGCACCGTCATGGTAGGCTTCAAGGATAATTTGGACTTCAGTTTTTGGAACTACAATCTGCCAGATGAGTTCGTGTGTTCTAGGGTTCAGATACCTTCTGCAAAGTTTACCTTGGTAGACAAACAACTTCCCTTTTTCTTTCCACAGGCGCTTAGCATTTTGGGAGGCATCAGGGTCCATGCTGGCGTGCTCTTGAGTTATCAGCTCTCTGACCAAGCTGACATCTGGATCGTTGGTTTGAACCTCCTTCCAATCATGGTGAGGTAAAGGGTTCACGGTCCTCTCTACACGTCTCTGGCTCGCTTGATGACACGTTGCCGCACCCGTACGGTGGAAAGTAGGTACTTCTATCTCCTCCAGGTGATCTATGTCTTCTATCTCTTCAGGAAGGTTAGGCATTCTGGACAGGGCATCAGCATTGCCGTTCTTGTGACCTGCCCGGTACTTTACAGTGAAGTCATAGTTTGAGAGTCTTGCTACCCAATGCTGTTCTAGGGCTCCCAGCTTTGCAGTCTCTAAGTGGGTTAGAGGGTTGTTATTAGTGAAAGCTGTGAACGGGGCGGATGCCAGGTAATGCTTGAAACGCTCTGTGATTGCCCAGACCAGGGCCAGGAACTCCAGTTTGAAGGAGCTGTAGTTCTCCGGGTTCCTTTCCGTGGGACGGAGCTTTCTGCTGGCGTAGGCTATCACCTTTTCCTTCCCCTGCTGACATTGAGATAGGACTGCTCCTAAGCCTTCATTGCTTGCATCAGTGTACAGCAAAAACGGGAGATTGTAATCAGGGTAGGTTAGGATTTCGTCTCCAGTTAGAGCATTTTTGAGCTTCTGGAAGGATTGTTCCTGTTCTGGTCCCCAGTGGAACGGGGGTCCCCTGATCTTGCCATTTTTAGATTGACCTACTAAGAGATCTTGCATGGGTGCTGCTATCTTGGTATAGCCTTTGATGAATCATCGGTAGTACCCGACCAGTCCTAAGAATTGACGTACCTCTTTGTGAGTGGTTGGCGCTGGCCAATCCTTGATGACGGTTACCTTGTCCGGGTCGGGTGCTACGCCTTCGGCACTAACCACATGTCCTAGGTATTGGACCTTGGGTTTTAGCAGGTGACACTTGGACGGTTTCAATTTCATTCCGTACTTGGACAGTGACTCAAACACTTCACTCAGGTGCTGCAGGTGGTCTTCATAGGTGTGGGAGTATACAATGACATCATCAAGGTATAACAGCACAGTCTCAAAGTTCTTGTGGCCCAAACAACACTCCATCAATCTCTGAAATTTTCCTAGGGCATTGCACAACCCGAATGGCATACTGTTGAACTCGCAGAGCCCCATAGTTGTCGTGAAGGCGGTCTTCTCGCGATCCTCCTCTGCAACGGAGACCTGCCAGTACCCACTAGTAAGATCTAATGTGGAGAAGTAGTTGGCAGATTTGAGTGCAGCTAGTGACTCCTCTATGCGGGGTAACGGGTATGCATCCTTGTGTGTGACTTTATTGTTTTGTCTGTAGTCTACGCACATCCTCATACTACCATCTTTCTTTTTAACCAGAACCAGTGGTGCTGCCCAGGGACTACAGCTATCCCTAATGACTCCTACATTTTTCATGTCCTGAAGCATCTCTTTTGCTTTTTGGTAGTGTGTGGGTGGTATAGGCCTGTACCTTTCTTTGATAGGTACATGGCTGCCTATGGGGATGTGGTGTTGTACCCCTTTAATCCTCCCAAAGTCGAGTGGGTGTTTGCTGAACACTTGCTCGTACTCCCTAACTTCCGGTAAACTCCATTTTTCTGATGAGAGGGTGTGTTGTCAGTTCCTACACTGAGCTCCTGACACCATTTCTCTGACTGATCTTTGAAGTGAGGGGGTTCGTCAGTTACTATTTGGGAAGAGGATTTTACATCAATTATAGCATTGTTTTCAACCTGGTACAATTTTGCTACAGTTGCATATCTTGGCAGTCTGACTTCGTCATCACCATAATTTAATATGCGTACGGGGACTCTCCCTTTTCTCACATCGATCAACCCTCTGGCTGGCAAGAGCATAGGACTACTATCAGACATTACAGGTTCTACTTCAGCTTGGTAGTCCTGCCCTCTGAGGTCTATGGCTGCTCGACACCAGATCATCATTTCACTTCTGGGTGGTACCACAATTGGAATAGGATCTGTCACCCGTACTCTGCCAATTTCACCATTTGACATTTTTACCTGTTGTTGATATACCAGAGCTCGGATCTGTTTTTGGATAGCTCTCCTCTCTCTTGGTTTACCAGCATCAGCACTATGTTGGAGTAAGAACAACACTTCATCGAGACATTTAACCATAACATTAGTACCCAATATTGCATGTGGATCCCGCTCGTATGGTCAGTCCTGAACCACTATGATACCCTGGTTCTTCAGTTGCACCCTCCCCACCTTTACTGTAGCTTCCCATTGTCCCCCTACTGGAACTATCATACCATTAGTGGCTTCAGTGTTCAGATCAGGGTGTGGGGGTTCTAGCTTAACATCTGGCCAGAACCAATTGTAAAGGGTACTCGGGATAGTTGTCACCTGGGATACAGTGTCTATCAAGGCTGAGGTAGCGATGCCATCGATGATGATCGATAAGTACGGACAGTCTCCTACGTACTTGTACTCCCAATTGGTTGGGCCCGGACGGTCTACTCCTGGGGTTGGCCCTTCTCGACCAGGGGTTGCTCGTTTAAAGGACTGGACTGGTAGGTGCAGCCTTCTTTGTCGCTCTTTTGACTGACGCGGCGTCTGTCAGGGCAGTGGCGATCTGCAGGTTTTCCTCGCGGCGGCTGTGTCTTTCTCTTCATCCATGGGACGTCGTCGGGGCTGTCAGCGGGCTGGATCTTGTCCGATGACCTTGCTTCTGTCTTGGGTCTTCTCCCACCTTGGAGCTTGGCCATGTCTTTCATCAGCTGCTCTACATTGGCACACAGTCGTTCAAACCGATCAGGTGTTATAGCCTGTGCGCTAGACTGAACCGTAGGGATTGGAGATGCTGCTGCCGGCACGGAAGGGGTGTTGGTATACTGCGGCTGTGAGGTTAGATCGGGCACTGTAGGGAACTGCTGCCCCCGCACTGTTAAGTCTCTCAGGGTGTCAAACTCTGCGCCAGGATTCTGCAGGGACACCACCTTGCCTGTTTCTTATCATCAGATAGTCTAAGTCCCACAACAAACTGTCCAATTAACGCTTTGTTTTCATCTCTCACACTATCAGGGTCGACCTGTTTTAACAGCCTCAGTGCTTCTTGTAAGCACAGTGAATAGTCCAGGACACTCTCCTGTACCCCTTGTTTACAGCGGTAAAACAGTCTTCGCTCGGCTTCGGTATGATGTTCAAAAACCCGGTTTAACTTAGCAAATATCTGCTCCACAGACTCCTGAACTTCTATAGACCAGTTTCGGCTCTGCAGCTCTGCTGTGTCTGTTAACTGTCCCATTATAACTGAAGCTCTCTGCTTACCGGTCATGGGTGCATATCCAGTGCCTGGCATATCTTCCTTTGGAACGTATCCAGGGTACCGGGTTTTCCGCTGTACTTTGGTAACCAGGCTGCATTCGGGACGTACGGCAGAGATATCGGCATAATCGGAGCGGGTTGTTGCGGCATACCGCCGAAGGGTGGCTGACCTACCGGAGGTATGTTTGGCTGTACCGGTGATGCAACCAGTTGGTTTACTTGCGGGGTTACCGCGTCGCCGAAATCCGAGTCACTCATCCTTGCTCCCCCTTAGTTAAGCGCGGCCAGTCCTTTCGATTTTAGCAGAAATTGTCGGCCTCGTGGTGAAGAGTCACGGGAGTTTCCGGTTCCTGCTGCGTTAGGTGGAAATTGTCAGAGCGTGGGGCAGGGCCTATCTTCGCGCCCTTTGCACAGTAACGCCCCTTCTTTTCCTGCCTTCGGCGCAGCAATGGCTGTTCAAATGTACAGTAATCACAGTCATTAAAATAGCACACAATACCCGTTGGGAAACGGGCCTGCTCGTATCCTGTTCGTGACGCCAAATTCTGACTCACCGTAGCTGGGTCTTCACGTCGCAGGCGTTGCTTCTCCTGTCACGGTTCTGCGGCTGTGGGGCCCGGTGGTCCAGATCAAAAGGAGTTGGCTGAACAGATAAGGGTTAATCTTAGTTGTCGTGACGCCACCTGCGGGAATTCCGGTGATTTCACCGGCGCTGCTTGGGCCTCCGGGGATGTATGGCAGCAAGATGGGATGCTCCCCACAGGATGAGCGGGAGTCCCCGGGGCCAGGAGCTGTCTCTGATGGAATATGGCAGCTCTTGCAGTGCTGCGGGTTAGATACAGGAATAATGCGCAGACACACACAAAGTCTTTTAGGTACCTTTACTGGTGGCAACAGGTACACTCGGACTGGGTGATGAGGTTGGCACTCCTGGAGTTTCTACAGCAAGCAGTGTGTAGGCTTCCTTCTCTATTCGTCTGGTAGGGTCGGGTGGATGTGGAATCCTGCTGGACCGGGTTATACGTTCGGTGGAACGTGATTCACCTGGGTTAACATGCAATGCATGGGAGCACTATTAAAAGGGGTGGGTGCAGCTTGCATTCTACTTCCCTGGGCTATCATCGGTAGGTGCTTCAGGTGTACAGGGGGCTAGACTCCCTGGTGGTGGTGCTGGGTTCTCTGTGGTGTACGTGGTGGTTCCCACAGCTCGGTTCCAGTAACTGGATTTTGGGAGAGTTAGGATAACTCTGTTGGCCCTGAGAGGTGCTTTCCTCCTGTCCTTTGACCCCAATTGCAGGGTCTCTCACTTGGTGGGTGTGCTGGTTTGGGCCTGTATAGCTCCAGTACCAGTGACTGCACACTTCCTGCAGCTCTCCTAGCGTCTGCACACTCTGGTGTTTCTTCCTCCAGGACCCTATTTATAGGGGGAACTGGCTCCAAGTGACCAGTGGAGCTCCCCTAGAGGCTTGGGGTGAAACCAGGTGTTAAAAGGTGTTTTATTTGTGGTGAGTGCTGCTTGCTGTTTCCACTCCATTTGTGTACCAAGAGGTTCGGTGGTGCCCCAACCAGGGTGCCAGAGTGCCACAGGGCCATTTCTACATAGTCGTTCAAAGGGTGTTGGAAGGGAGACTTGTAAACCATGAAGTAAGGTTGAGTCAAAATATCTTAGTATAGTGGAATAACGGGAGCGATTGTATAGATAAGTTACATTTTATCTTTCGTAGGAGAGAATAGTCCTTGTTCTGTAGTTAGTGATATCTGCAAAATGAATTAGACTGGCGTGAGCCCTTACTCCTGTTATTGATGTGGTCAGACTGTCAGGAAGACCTGGTGGTTATATAATTTGTAACCTTGCGTACAATTACTGACATCTGTTCTTTTGTAGATTGAATACATAGTGGTGGACATGTTCTCCTACAATCCTAACGGTCTTCACTAAGATTATATATATGTTTCTACCTCAGTGACTTGTGAGTGAACCAAATTAGGATCTTGTCACTACACTCCTGCGTACAGGCACAGAGTTCCCTATACCCATATTGGCCATTTTTTATCAATTCAGGCCCACACAAATACTGGCACATAATAGGTGTTTGTTCCTATATTCCAATACCAGACATAAAGTCCTATGCGAGACATAAACTCATTATTCTCTCAGGTAGTATTTACCGTATATACTCGAGTATAAGCCGACCCGAAGTATAAGCCGAGGCCCCTAATTTTACCCCCAAAAACTGGGGAAACCTGTTGACTCGAGTATAAGCCTAGGGTGGGAAGTGCAGCACCCCCCTATCCTGGTATATAACCCCTCATCACTGTAGATAGCTCCTCATAATGGTGTATATAGCCCTGTATGTATAGCCCCTCATAATATCTTGCCTCCATTACTGTATATAGCGCCTCCATCACTGGTATATAGCGCCCCCATCACTGGCATATATCTCCCCCAACACTGGTATATAGCACCCCCATCACTGGCATATATCTCCCCCATCACAGTATATGCCCCCATCACTGGTGTATAGCCTCCCATACAGTACATAGCCCCCATCATTGGTATATAGCCCCTCATCACTGTTATATAGGCCTCCATAACTTGTATATGGCCACCATCACTAGTATATAGCATCTCATTACGTATATAGCCCCCCATCACTGGTATAGCGCCCCCATCTCTGGTGTATAGCCTCCATCACAGATATATGGCCCCCATCGCTGGTACATAGCCCCCATCACTGGTGTAGCACCCCCATCTCTGGTATATAGACTCTATGGCAGATATAGGGCCCCCATCGCTGGTACAGCGCCCCCATCGCTGATACATGACCCCCCTTGCTGTACATGGCCCCCATCCCTGGTAATGCCCGTCTGGTACATGGCCCCCATCCCTGGTACATGGCCCCCATCCCTGGTACATGGCCCCCATCCCTGGTACATGGCCCCCATCCCTGGTACATGGCCCCCATCCCTGGTACATGGCCCCATCCCTGGTACATGGCCCCCATCCCAGGTACATGGCCCCATCCCTGGTAATGGCCCCATCCCTGGACATGGCCCCCATCCCTGTACGAGCCCATCCTGTACAGCCCCATCCCTGGTGCAGCTCCCCATCCCTGATACATGAGCCCCCATCATTTGTATAGGGCCCCATGCTGGCGCTGACCATAGGCATTTATTTGAGCGAACCAGCTTAAAAAAAAAGAACTCTTTAGAAAACTCTGTGTGCACATACCATTACTAGTAATGCATTATGGGAAATAATATGCAGAGAGGCTCTTCTTTTAAAAAAACAGTGTTTCTGTAGCACCACTTACAGGTGAAAGCCCAATAAAGTAACTTCAAACTTGTGGGCCCAATGAAAAATCTCCAATATGGCTTCCAACTAATGGAACTTTTCATATTAGTCTACGGGACCTTTTATGCCATTCTAGGCTCCAGGACCTTTTATTTGGCTGCAATCCCTGCTCCTTATTAGCCGTAGGCAGGAGTTTTTGTGAATTTCTTCCTAGCCAACTTTTATTTTTGTGGACTTCAAAATGCAGCTGACATTACGTTTCTGACACTTGTTTGTGCTCCATCGAGGCTTCCATCCGAAGGCTGAAAGTTATTTCGGGACAGAGCGTATGACTGAGCCTTTGACTATTATAAGGTAGACGAACTTACTTAGTACTCCATCTAGATCCTGTCCTGGCAGTTTCCATATTTCAGCATGCAGAAAAGATGAGTTTACCACATTTTTTGCCAAAGCAAAAATAATTGTTCACTGCCAGATTGGAATCCACAAGGAGTGCAAAGTGACTGCCGGTGGTTCTGTCCGAATCACGTTTTTCAGGCTTCAGATGGAAGAGGCATTGGGTAGGGACCCAGTAAAGAGATACGCCTTGTTGTTAGCTGCTGGATTCACATAACACTGGCTTTACTTATATGCTGTTTCTCAATTCTTTAATGTGTTTACTAATTGCAGAAGACATGAAAGGCCGCACTCACCAGTAGATGTGCACAGGACCCATTGAAGCGGTGATCCTGTGAAACTGCATGCCGTCATCCGTCGCCTCCACACTCCCTCTCCCCACATGAATGTCAATTCCTATGGATTGAATAAGAAACTGGAGCTGTACATCTACTGGTGAGTGCCGCTTTCATTTCTTCTGCATTTAGTATTGCTATTTGTCACTGTTCTGGCGTCCAACACCGATTTCCATGTGACTCAAGAGATTGGCAGGCTAGACCTAGCTGGTCTTTGGATATAGAGGTACATTACTTTGCTGCGATTTCTTAAATTGCTGGATATAAGCCTCTTCAGTGTGTTTCCTTAGCAGTAATGAATGTCTAAATTTCTATGTTTGCATACCTTAGGGTAGGTTCACATTTACGTTTGTGCTGTGCGTTTAACACATCCGTTTGACAGCAGCACAAACGCAATGTAATGGATGCATTAAGTATCCATAGACTTGCATTGAACACACATACTAAGGTATAGTATGCGATTGTTGAAACGCACTAGCAAATGCTATCAGCAGCGTGTTTCAGTCCGTTACAACTCAAACGCATTATAAAGCAATGCTACAGATTTGTGCACATCTGCAGCATTGTATTATGCTGCTTTTGCAATAAATGAATAGAATAGAAAGATGATAGGATACAGTAGATAGAAATATAGATTATAGAAAAACATTATCAATGTCACTGCTCTGTCTCCCCGCTTTTCTGCTGCTTCCAGTGCCACTCATTATGCTCATGAATATTCACCCAGTGGCCCGGAGCAGCAGGAAGGTGCAGACAGAGTGGGAAGACAGAGCAGGGACACTGGTAATGCTTTTCTACCATCTATATTCCTATCCTATCTCTTTCTATTCTATTCATCTTTGTTTCTATCTCTCCTATTCATCTATCTCATAAACCACATTGAAGTATCAAAAACGCATGCGCTATAAATTGACTCAAAATGTCACGTTTGCTGTTCATTACAATGGAATCTGTTAACGCTTCCATTGTATACGGACAGCAAAAACGATATGTGAACCCACCCTTAGTGTTGGAGAGTGCAGCTATTTTTTGGGCTAGGGTCACATATGCGGTAATATTTTCAAATCCTGATCCGGTTTTAAGCTTTTAAAAAGCTCAAAACCGGAGCAGGAAACGCTCCTCATAGGAGCCCATTATGGTAACCGGATTGCTTTACAAGCAATCCGGTTACCGGCTCCGGCTCTACAGCCAGCGTGAAAAATCATGCAGGCTGCAGTTTTAGGAATAGTTCTAGCCTCCGCAATGCGGTATCCACATTGCTCAGGATGTGTAATCCTGAGCAATGCGGTAACCGTATATACTTTGCTTGTCCTGGCTGCCGCCGGGATAAGCAAAGTGTTGCACTGTACAATAAAAGCCTTTAATATTCCTAATAAATATGCCCTTCATGTCTCTAGGGGGTGCCCACGTGCCCCCCCCCTAGAGACATGCTACCTACTCAGCTGCGATATAATGAGTTAATATCTTATGGACAGTAATGTCAGTCGGCTCTGTACAATTTTGTGAATGAAGCCACAGGCTTCACTGACAGGTGTGCACATACTATATGTACATTACGTATAGTATGTGCGCTGTCTGAGGTACTGTACGCATTTACAGTAGATCTATGCGCTGCTAAGCGCCATAGATCTACTGTAAAAGCCTTCAGGACCTCGGACAGCGCACATACTATACGTAATGTACGTATAGTATGTGCACACCTGTCAGTGAAGCCTGTGGCTTCATTCACAAAATTGTACAGAGCCGACATGAGCCGGCTGCCGCAGGGATGAGCAAACTGTACGGTAACCGGATTGCTCTGGATTACACATCCGAAGCAATCCGGTTACCGCACTGCAGTTCCCTCCACACATTTTTGTTAAACATTTTTGCGGTGAACGCAATTCAAGTTTAAAGTGTGACCCTAGCCTTAGAGCCGCTTTACACACACCAACTTCTGTGACCAACTTCTGAACAGATCTCTGGTTGCAGTGAAATCATGGACACATTGTTCCATTTTGTGACTGTGTACAAATATAACAATGTGTCCATGATTTCACTGCAACCAGAGATCTGTTCAAAAGTTGGTCACAGATATCTGTGTGTGTAAAGCGGTCCTTAGTCCAAGCATCTTTCAGCCAACAGCCATCTAATGTGTATGGCCAACCTAAGAATACTGAATGTCTTACAAATCAACACTTTAGATTGTGAGTCCCAATGGGGACAGTGATGATGATGTCTGTAAGGCTCTGTGGAATTATGTGAGTAAAATAAATAATAAATTTCACTCATTTAGGCTAGGGTCACATTTACATTTTGACCCCAGCCTAACAGATTGCGCTTAGTACATTATTCCAGCAGTACATAGCGTTAACGCTATGCGCTGCGGGATAACGCTGCCCCTAGTTACCCGATATTTACCTTCCCAACCAGGCACACAGGAAGCTGCGGGGAGTGCGCTTTACAACAGCGCACAGGAAACGTTGTCTGCAACATTTCCTGTGCGCTCTGCAAAACCGCACTCCCCGCAGCTTCCTGTGTGCCTGGTTGGGAAGGTAAATATCGGGTAACTAGTGGCAGCGTTATCCCGCAGCGCATAGCGTTAACGCTATGCGCTGCTGGGAAAAGTACTAAGCTGAAAGCGCAATCTGTTAGGCTGGGGTCAAAACGTAAATGTGACCCTAGCCATAGTCCCATTGATATCGGATTAAAGAACTAACAGCATAATGGAACCAATTTACTTTTGGGACTGCAACTCCTCAACTTATTTTTTTTTTAAATTTTATTAAAATCACTGTCTGCTCGTTATTTAAAGATGGGGAGTAAATCTGCATAAAGTGGAATAGTTTTACTAGAAAGCTGCTCCAATATGCCCAATAAGATACTCCAATGTGAGCCAAAATTCTGACAAAATAGGAAGAGTTTGAAAGTAAGCCAACTTAGAGGCGGTGTAATCAAAGAACCCATTGGAGTTATACATTAGTATAAGGCTAGGGTCACACTTGCAGATTTTACATGCGTTTTTGGAGACCTACGTTTTCTGAAAACGCATGCAAAAACGCATCCATATGCCCCATGCAAAAAACGCATGCCCCAATAGCGAAAACGCATGTCTAAATGTACCATGCGTTTTTGGCTCCGCACCAAAAAATACAGCAAGCAGGGTTTTTCGGTGCATTTTCAAAAACAAATGCGTTTTCATAGAATGGGGCCCTATGGGAAACGCATGCGTTTTACATGGCACTAAATGGTGCCATGCGTTTTTAGACAGTTTATCTGGTACATCCAGACTGATTCCATAACATAGTACCAAGATAGTACATCCATAAAAAATACACATAATATCACCACACAGTGTCCAAATAATATGCAGGAAAATAAAATGTTTTCTTTGAGAGGAGGCACATGTACAGTGTGTTTTAAAAATATTCACCCTGTTGGCATTTTCTTTTGTTTCTACCTCACAACCTGGAATATCATTGGGTTTTTTGAGGGTTCACATTGATTCATGTAAACAACATGCCTACGTCTATGAACATTTTGGTTTTTTTTATTGTGAAGCAGACAAAAATAAACTTCAGTGAGCACAACTATTCACTAGAGATGGGCGAACTCAATCTGTAAAGTGTCCGGGCACAGACCCCAAACACGGACTGTACTGTTCAGGTTCGGCTGGGGCTGTAAAATAACGCAACACAGTGAATGAAGATCAGCGTCATACTTACTGGGGTCCGCGCACAGGGCTCAAGTTTGGGTCAAGGCCAGTCCTGAACCTGGACTTTAAACATAGTCCACTGGGACCAGGAATCTGTTCTTCCTCTTCGGATTCTACTTCCAGTTCTTCGAGTCTTGGGTCTTCTTCAGGTAACACGGGTTCTGGTAACACGGGTTCTGGTAACACAGGTTCTGGTTTTGAGTCCATCATTGAAGGGAATGCAATCATTGGTACGACAACTGCTCCATGGTAATTCGGCCATGTTTTAGGAAAGTCTCCTAGTACCGTGTGGAATACTTCTTCTTTTTCTTTCTATTGAATAGGTTGGACCTGTACGGGTTCTATGACTTCAGGTGTCTTCAGGGTTTCAGGACACAATTTGAGTTGATCACGAGATACGACTTGTGAAGTTCTTCCTTCATCTTTGCTTATCAAATAGGTTTTAACATTGTCTAGGTTAGATGGTAAGACTGTGTATGGGACTGCTTCCCACTGATTATCCAGTTTGTTTGTACGTCTCTTTCTCTTGAGAACTTGATCACCTTCCTGTAATGGCATTGCTTGAGCATGTTTGTTAAAAGCCTTCTCTTGTCTTGCTCTTGCTTGTTGTAGGTTTCTCTCTACACATTCTTGCACTTGGTGATACTGTTTCTGACGTTTGATATCCCAATCTGTCTCTTCCAATTCTGTATCTGGTTTTTCAACTCCCATTTCTCTAGTCACCTTCCACGACAGCATAGGAGGTAGCCTCGCCACGCCCTAATTGGGACAGGAAGCAGAAGAGGTTAAAAGGACCCTCCCACCTCCCACTAGCCAGTGTCTTTCCTGTCCCCATGGGGCATGGAGAGGTTTTTTTCCTGTGCTGTGGGGCCGGCGACTGCAGCATACCTGATGTTTAGCTGGGCAGCGTTGGTCGGTGCTACGGCTCTCCTCCTCCGGCTGCTCCTACCGCATGTTTTTCGCGGTAGGACCGGGCAGCGTTGGTCGGGCTTCCGCTCCTCCTCCTGCTGCTCCCACGTATGTGGGACTGCTGCCCTGGCTCTCCGGATCCCCTCGGGGTGAAGCGGGCTGTGGGCTCCCTGGCCGGCGACCTCCCCTGTTCCGGAGCCCGCCGGCCGCTTCCCGCGCTTTCTTACTGTTCCAGCGCGACCGGAGGTGACGCTGGTGGGCGGGACTTCCGGTCACGCGCTCCCCGGCGGGAGCGTAGCGCTTCCGGGTTCCAGTGACGGGACCTGGCGATCAGCATGCGGCCACGCCACCACTGCAGGTGGCCTGGCCAGGACCCGGTGCGGGAAGCGGGGAACTCGTTACAGACACTGGGGGGCAGGCCTTTCTTTAGGAAGGCTGCCCTGAAGACTTCTGAGCCACGGTAAGGTACTGTCATATGTGTGCTACTGAGTCTTCTCCTGCAGCTGCAGTGCCAGTGTTTCCCCTGCCACAGTGTATGTCTGATGGAGTGTGGGGGGGGGTCCTCTCTTCTGCCTATGGGCAGTTGTTATTGTTGGTCCCCTTAACTGTGCTTTGGTTCAGGGGACGAGTCTGGCATCAGACCCCCTCTGGGAGGGCCGTTAATGCCTGTTGTCCTGGTTGGGCTTCACACCCTAGCCTAGTGTATGGCATGAGATCCCAGGTTTTCCTGGAGATTCAGGCTTCCCTTTCCTCATTCTCTCTGGCAGCTCCTTTTGGGGATGCTCCTGGGAGAGGGAAGGTCAGGTTTGGGCTGCTGTCGCTCCATCTTCCAGTGCCACTGAACTGAGTAGGTTCCTCTTCTACTTGGAGGAACTTGGGCTAGGGCCGGTCAGAGCTCTATGGGAAAGTTCTACCATCTGGGGATATTGGCGGCTTTGGAGCTGCCAGCCCAGTCCGCTTTCCAGTCCATTCTACCATCGTTCAGGATTGGAGCTTTCCTGAGAATTCCTTCAGGGGGTGATCCCAGTAGTTGGTTTCTCTCATGGCATCTCTGATTCACGGGGTCCCCGGGGGGGGTGCAGGTCGGCATGTAGCTAACAAGACTGCGCTCCCCTTTGAGGCTGCCTCCCACCTGGGCCAGATGGGCTGCATGGTTGTGGGCCTTCTGCCTTTGTCTGTGGACGATGGTCAACTGGGCTCCCTTCAGGGGCTCCCTAAGGTGGAAACTCCTTGTCTTCCTTCCCTTTCTCCGGTGAGCTTCCTGGGGTCTTGCAGATGCCTGGGTCCGTCTGACACCCTGTATCTCTGTCTCTCCGTCTCCACCTGACGGACTTTGGGGCTGACTTTGAGGAGTGCCTTAATGAGACTCTGCTCTCTACCCTTCATTGGGTTCTTGGTGTTTGGACCTGGCCTTGTTGCCTTTATGGACCAGGCAACTTGAGCGCAGGGCTCTTCCGGTGCGGCCTACTAGTTGGTGGTCCCTTTGGCACTCAGTACCTCGGACCTCCTAGCTAGGGGTTCCTGGGCGGTGGAGTTCCCTTGTAGGCCTTGAACTAGTTGTCCTCATGCCTTGTCCGCTGCAGCTGCTGTACTCTGCCTCTAAGTGGCTCGGTGGGGGAAGGGGTAACAGGGCGAACTCAGCCTTTCTTTCCCGGTCCTGTGTTTGAGCCTCCTACCCGAGGCACCACGGGCTCTAGTGGTATATTCATATTTCCCAGGAGGCATTACGCCTCGGAATTCTCTGTGTTGGGCATTTTCGCCTGCTGGCCGCAGTGGGTTCTTGGACTGGTCTCCCTGAGATCAGTAAATGCTTCGTGGTGTTCTCCCCCAGTGGCTGACTTCGCCGCTTGCCGGGGGTTCTGAGGGTCTTTCCGAAGATCCTCCCATCGTGTTCGAGTTGCCTCCTCCGCCTGCTCTCCAGGTTCCTACCCTGCCCTCTCAGGGTACTTAGGTTCTTTTGTACTCCGGAGTTCAGGATCTCCTTCGCCCGACGGTCTTCTCGTCTGTCCAGGCTGTGAGGAGGGGTTGGGGCTTTCCCGACTCTTCTTGGTCGAACTAGCCCTCTGGAGGGGCTTGTGTCATCGTCGGCTTCCAACGCCTCCCCCTTCATGGGGGCAGGGCTACGCCACCAGATGGCTCCACTCTACTGGACTGACGCATACTGCGGGTGCCCATTCTCCCTCACCCCCAGATGCTCCTCAGGTTTACAATCCTGTACAGAGGTACAGTCCTCCGCTTTCTTTTCATGGGGGTTCTCCTCGGCTCCGGGGTTTCTCGATCATTATGGCGGAGGTCGTTGCTTTCCTATTGGATTGCAGCCTCTGTCTGGGTGCTATGTCTGGGCCTTCTCCTCTGTCCTTCGGGTGCAGGGTGGTGGAATCTCTGCTGCGCTTCTGCGCAGCCGGGCGTCTCCCTCCTTTCGGGCGACGGTCGGCTATGGGATCATTGACGTTCTCCATCCTGCCTGTCAGGTGGGCTCAGGCTCACTCAGGTTCATCTGGACCATGTCTTGTCCTGTTGGGGCAGTCTGCCGTCCTCTGAATCCCCGGGTTCGTCTCCCGGGGATGCCTCCTCATCCCTCCTCTGGTAGTTGAATCCAACGGCCTGCTTTTAGGGGTGGCCTGGGTTTTGACTCCCCTGGTGGCTTTTCTTCTGGATGCCAACCTAGGTGGGGGGGGGAAGGGGGCTTTGGTCGCCCTCTCCAAGGAGTCTGGGGTCTCATCTTCATTCGCGGTCCTCTATTCGCTGGGAACTGAGAGTGGTACTTGAGGTCCTTTTTTGCTGTTCGTGTTCCTTTCCGGGGATGGGCCATTCTAGCGAGTGGCTGCTGTGGCAGCACCCATGGAGCAGTGAATCTCCTGCCCCGTGCCCCATTCACCCAGCTGTGGCTGTGGGTTCAGTTCCTAAGCTGTATTTATCATCCGAGTCATGATCTATGGATGACAATTGCTGGCTACAGGCTCTCCCCCTAGCGGGCCCCGTTCCCTGGCAACTGTGGGCCACTTGCCATTGGGCGATGCTGTTTGTATTCGTCCGACCGCATTCCTCTTCTTCCTTCTGTAGTCCGCCTGATAGGATCCCTGCCCCTTCAGGCTGGGTTTTCAGCCTCCGGGAGGTCCTCCCGGGAAGAGGGAGCCTGGTCCAAGCAGTGTTCTGCTCCCTGGTCGCCAGTTGGGATGCCCGGAGCTCGTCCTTTTTGCTTCCCGGGCTATTCATACTGTAGCAGCCTATGTCTCCCTGCACCCCGAGTTGAGGCCTGGTGGGGGATGGACCTCTTTCTCCCAGACTGAGGTTTGTTCTTATTGCTTCTGGCTTCCTGTCCCCCTTCTCCCTTCTCGTGAGATTCCTGGGGAGGGTCTGGTAAGGAGTCCTCTCTGTTCTGAGGGCCCCTCTATGGGCGAGGTGGTATTGGTTCATCCTGCTGATGGCGCTCTAGGTCAGTGGACCAGTCCTTTTGCATTCGGACCTCTGCTTGCTATCTCGTGGTCTTCTGTTCCTTTCGGATGCTCGGCAGCTCGACTTAGCTGCAGGGTTTCTGAGGGCCAGGGCTGAGGCCTCTGGGCCTGTCGGCCGAGTTGGTGGCCTCCTTGCGGACATTCCGCATTCCGGTCACTTCGGCACTTTGTCATGCGGGTGTGAAGTGGTTTTTTCTCCTAAATGTGGTTAGGGCCGGCGTCTTTGATCCGGCACATGCCGGGTTCGGCGTTTGGTTCTAGGTTTGCCACGGATTTGGCGGGGTCCTCATTGTTGCCCTGACTGGGCTTTTTCGCCCTTCCTTTGGACTTCTGTCCTCCTGTGATATCCGTTGTTGTCGACCGGGTTGGCGTTTCTGCTGGCGATTGCTTCTGGCCGATGTGTTGGGGGGGCTTCAGGCTTTCTCTGGCCAGGACCCGTCGCTGTCTGTCCTGGATGACTGCTTTGTCCTTCACCTGGACCCTTTGTTTCTTCCCGAGGTCTTCTTGGCATTCTTTCACTCCCAGTGGATGTTTCTTCCTTCCCTTTGTCAACTTCCGCGGACTCCGTTGGTGGTGAACTTTCTTTCTTTTGCTGTCCATAGTGCAGTGCTCTGGAGTGTGGGCGTCCTGGCGTGTGGCTCTATATGTTGGCCGGCCTTTTGGTCGTCATACGGGCGAGGCAATGGCTCTACGTTCTTTCGCCCCCTGGTTTCGGAATGTCTTTTCGGACTCCTTCCTTTCCCAGCTGTTCCTGCTCGTTTCTCCAGTTTTCCCTCTGTCTCCTGGGAGGAAAGGGGCTGGGGCTTCTCCGGAACAGTTTGCTAGGCTGCTTCCTGGGGTTCATTGCATGCTTCCCGAAGTTTTACTGTCTGGCCCTGGCTTCCCCTGGGGCTTTGGCTTTTGGCAGGATAGTCCTGCAGGCTGTAGTCCCACCCTAAGTATTAGTTCGTTGGTATCCCTCCTATGCTGTCGTGGAAGGTGACTAGAGAAAATAGAATTATTCTTACCGTTAATTCGGTTTCTAGGAACCTTCCACGACAGCACTTATTTCCCTCCCTATGTTCCTCGGTTTTTCCTGGAATGTATTACTGTTATTATTGCTCTCAGGCTATGGTTCTTTGTAAGACACTGGCTAGTGGGAGGTGGGAGGGTCCTTTTAACCTCTTCTGCTTCCTGTCCCAATTAGGGCGTGGCGAGGCTACCTCCTATGCTGTCGTGGAAGGTTCCTAGAAACCGAATTAACGGTAAGAATAATTCTATTTTCGAGATCAATTGGTAGCTTACCGTGTCTTGCACGCATAAGATAAGCTGGAGTGCAGTTTGTAGAACTCACGGGGACATGGTTGTATAAGTCTACCAAATCCGGTAATTTATCTGGCCACTGGTTTCTTTCTGACTCTGGTAAGGTTTTTAACAGTTCGATTACGATATGATTCATTTTCTCGCATAGACCATTGGTTTGAGGATGATACGTTGTTGTGCGAATCTTCTTGCAACCGTACATATTGCAGAATTCCTTGAATAGTTCTGATTCAAAAGCTGGACCTTGATCTGCAAGGACTTGTTCTGGGTAACCATGTGGTCTACAGAAATGCGTCTGGAATGCTTTTGCTGCCGTCTTCGCTGTCAAGTCTTTGACTGGTACCACCACTAAGAAGCGTGAGTAATGGTCCACGATGGTTAAGACATAGATATAGCCTGACCGGCTTGGTGACAACTTGACGTGGTCTAACGCGACTAGCTCAAGTGGCTGCTTGGTTACTATTGGCTGAAGTGGAGCTTTCTGTAGATCTTTCCTTCTGAGGTTGCATGCAGCACATCTTCTGCACCATAGTTCAATGGATCCTCTCATGCCAACCCAATAGAATCTGTCTCTCAGGATTGCTTCTAACTTCTTCCATCCGAAATGACCTGCGTTGTCATGATAAGCCTCTAAGACCATTTGGGTGTCTCGCTTGGGCACGATTATCTGCCAGACCAGTTCATGCGTCTTGGGATTGGTAAATCGTCTACAGAGCTTCCCTTGATGCAGGAACAACTTGCCTTTATCCTTCCATAGCTGTATAGCTTCAGCTGGGGCATTCTGTCCAGGGTGTGCATGTTGTTGCGTAAGCAGTTCTTTCACTAGCTTCACGGCTGGATCAGTATCTTGAGCTTCAGCCCATCCGTAGTGTCTTAACGGGTTAAGGTTTATTTCTTGTTTCTTTTGCTAGATGCCGGGTCGATAATCTTCTACCCTTGAACGATGAAAGGTCGGGAGTTCAATCTCTTCCAACTCTTCCGGTTCCTCTTCCACGTCTTTCAGGTGCGGCATCCGGGATAAGGCATCTGCGTTCCCATTCTTGCGGCCTGCCCGATATTTGATGACAAAGTTGTAGTTTGATAGCCGGGCTATCCATCGCTGCTCCAAAGCACCTAATTTGGCTGTGTCCAGGTGAGTCAACGGGTTGTTATCTGTGTAGATGGTGAATTCTGCACCTGCTAAGTAATGTTTAAAGCGTTCGGTTACAGCCCAGACTACTGCTAGTAGCTCTAACTTGAAGGAGCTATAGTTCTCGGGATTTCGTTCTGTAGGCCGGAGCTTCCTGCTTGCAAAGGCAATAACTCGTTCTTTGCCTCCTTGCTTCTGCGACAATACTGCTCCCATTCCCACGTTGCTGGCATCCGTGTAAAGAATGAATGGTTGATGGTAATCAGGGTATGCCAGGATCTCTTCTCCCGTCAGCGCACTTTTTAGCTGATTGAAGGAATTTTCTCTTTCTTCATCCCACCATGCCAGGGAATTACAGTTTGAAGTCTTCCTTGACCGTCCTACCAGAATGTCTTGCAGAGGAGCTGCTAGCTTCGTGAATCCTCGAATAAATCTTCTATAATAGCCTACCAGGCCCAGGAATTGCCTCACTTCTTTTACATTCGTAGGTCTTGGCCAATCCCTTATTGCCGTGACTTTATCAGGATCCGGTGCTACTCCCTCTGAACTCACGACATGTCCCAGGTACTGTACCTTTGGTTTGAGAAGGTGACACTTGGATGGCTTGATTTTCATGCCATATTTCGATAAAGCTTCGAACACTTCTGCCAGGTCTTGTAGATGTTGCTCGTACGTCTTCGAATATACAATGACGTCATCTAGGTACAGGAGGACAGTTTCAAAGTTTTTGTGTCCTAGGCAGCTCTCCATCAGATGTTGGAAGGTCCCGGGTGCGTTGCAGAGTCCGAACGGCATACAATTGAACTCACAGAGGCCCATTGGCGTAGTAAACGCTGTCTTCTCCTTGTCGGCCTCGGCCACAGGAACCTGCCAGTACCCACTAGTCAGATCAAGGGTGGAAAAGTAGTTAGCAGATTTTAATGCAGCTAATGACTCCTCAATCCTAGGTAATGGGTATGCGTCCTTATGTGTGATGTGGTTAATCTGCCGGTAATCTACGCACATTCTCATGGTCCCATCCTTCTTTTTGACTAACACTAGAGGTGCTGCCCAGGGGCTACAACTGTCTCTTATTACCCCTGCAGATTTCATTTCTCTGAGCATGTCTTTGGTGGTTTGGTAGTGAGCTGGTGGTAAGGGTCTATACCTTTCTTTTATAGGTTGATGGTTACCTGTGGGTATAGTGTGCTCTACCCCTTTGATCTGCCCAAAGTCTAACGGGTGTTTGCTGAATACCTGCTCATATTCTTTCACTACCCGGTATACTCCATGCTTGTGACGGGAGGTGTAGAACTGGTACCTACATGCAACTTTTGGCACCAATCCTCCAGCTTCCCCTCTGAGCCATTGTCATCCGCCTGACATGACGGGTTCAAGGGCTCGGCGGCGGTGATGTTGTTGTTATCAACCGTGTACAGCTTAGCCATGGTAGCATACTTTGGTAATGTGACCTCATCTTCTCCGCAGTTCAACAGGCGTAATGGCACTCTTCCCCGGTGTACGTCAACCACTCCTCTAGCAGTGAGTATGGTCGGTCTACTGTCTGAGTACACGGGTTCTACCAGGGCCTGATAGTCTTGCCCTTTAATGCCTATTGCGGCTCTGCACCATACCAACATTTCAGTTTTGGGAGGAATTACGATGGGTATTGGGTCACTTACTCTTACGCTGCCGATCTCACCTCCGGAGATTTCTACCTGCTGCTTCAACATCAGGGCTTTGATCTCTTTGTGCAGAAGCCTCTGTTGTCCAGTTCCGGCAGTCTCGGCGATTTGCTGTAAAACACTTAACACTTCGGAAAAACATTTCTCAATGACATTCATTCCTACCACCATCACGGGTTCACGGCCTCGCCGGTCGACATCTACGATTATAATACCCTGTTTCTGCAATTCTACCTTCCCAACCTGAATATTCATCTCTCTAAATCCAACCTTTGGTATTATCAATCCATTACCAGCCCATACTTCAAAGTTAAAGCCATCTGGCGCATTAGAAATGTCTGAATCAGTCCAGTACCTTTTATATAGAACATGTGGGATAGATGTTATTTGGGACCCAGTATCCAGCAAGGCACTAAAGGGGATGCCATTCAACACTATAGGGATCACCGGCTTTCCTCCCACGAATTTGTCATACCAGGCTGAGGGGCCTTGAGCGTTCATTCCTGGGGAGCGGCCCGCCTGCCCAGGGAATCGTCGTTTAAAGGACACTCACGAGCAAAATGGCCTGATTTCTGGCAACGGCGGCAAATGGGCTGTCCATCTGGTTGGTAGCGATCGCTGGGTCGTCCTCTTGCTGCTGGGTATCTTCTGGGCCTCATCCACGGAACATCCTCTCTGCTGGTCGCCAACTCGATCTTGGGTGCAGGTTTTGACTCTCGCAGTTCCTTGATGACCTTGGCCATGGAGATCACGGTGTCTGTCAGGGCATCTAGCTTTTGATTGATGGCTGCATTTGAGATATAGTCCCCGGCCTCAGCAGCAGTCGTTGACATAGCAGATGTCACTGGCGCTGCCGCCTGCTGAGGTGCTGCTACAGTGTCAAGCACAGATGTTAATTCCCTTGGCTCCTCCAGCTGCTGCAGACGGATAGCCCTATCTTTCAGTTCAGTAAATGTCATGTCAGGGTTCTGCAGCAGTACCATGCTTATCTGTCCTCGATGTGAAGGGGAATGGAGGCCCTCAATAAATTGGTCAAATAGCATTTTATCAGCTCCCGGGGCTAAAGCAGGTTCTGCCAGCTTAAGGGCTTTGAGTGCTTCCTGTAAGTTCAAGGCAAAGTCTCTGGCACTCTGTTTAGGCTTCTGGTGGCATGCAAAGAACCTCATCTTAGCCCGGGCATCAACAGCAGATTCAAAAGTTGCTTTCAGTCTGGCTGCTAGATGCTCTACAGTGTCCTTATCTGTGTCCAGCCAGGACGCCACCTCACGCCGTGCATTGCCCGTTAACTGTCCCATTATCATGCCTACACGCTGGGCTTCAGTGAGGGGATACATCACATAATACTCTTTAATCTTTTGCATAAAGTCAGTTAAAGTATTAGGCTCACCGGAGTATTGGGGCAGCCACATTGCCCCTGGAGTATACGGCATCAGGAATGGCATTATGGATGCTGTTCCTTGCGCCGCTGCACCGCCGGACGCTATTGGCTGACCCGACGCTGCAGCTCCATCGGCTACTCCGCCGCCGTCTTGTGCATCGGCCTGCGACATCTTGGGCCCCCTTAGTTAATATGCGCCCTCCGCCTTCCGCTTCCGTCCGGATGTCTCTGGGAGGTTCCGGGGTGCAGCAGGGATCTTCTTCCCCGCCGGATGTCGTCAGCACCAAGGGAGGAGGCTGGGTTCGCGCCAATGCAGGGTACCGCCCCCTTTCTTTCCCGCGCGCCGCGCGCTCCAAAATGGCGGATTCTCAGAAATACAGTTCGGATGGCGCACTGGGTCCAATTCTTTTGGACCGGGTAGATCCTGTTCGTGACGCCAGGTTGTGGAGCCCTACTCGGTACCGGACCGGTCTGCTGCTGGGGATGTCACTGGTGGCCTGGTCCGGACCGTGTCCCTGGCTCAGCACAATAAAAGGGGAATATTTACAAGGGATTATGTCACGGGTGACGCCACCCACTTGATGCGGCCAGTAATGGGGGCCGCCGCTGCTGCAGAACCTCCGGGGGTGATGTGAGGGCAGCGGAGGTGGTATAGTTCCAGTGGGGGGAACTGTATCCCCCGGGGCAGTAAAGGTTAAAGTCTATTGGGGTTATAGATGGTGGGGAAGAGTTGGAGGACACACACTCACGTTTAGTTGATACTGTAATTCCCTTCTTGTCCTGATGCTGCAGAGCTGACAGGCTGGATCTGCAGGGAGGAATTGTCTCTGTGCTGGATCTGGAGCAAAGGTCGCAATCAATACACAGACTCCAAAGTTGTTTTCCAAGGCTTTACTGCTGATATTATTGCAGATTATAGTCCACTGAGTCTGTAATGGAGCTGGGCTCTCTCCCCACACCCTGTCCGGGTCATTGGCTTCCTTGTGCTGCACTGTGTGTGTGCCCTGAGCTGCTGCTTCAAGCTAAGCTGCTGGGATTCCTCACGTCTCTCTCTCTGTTTGCTGCTGGTACCACTTGGCTAGGCAACTTGGGTCCTCTATGCTGTGCTGACCCCTCCGTGTTGCTTCACTCTGGTACTAGGGGGCATCTAGAGATCCCGCTGTTCCTGGATTCGCTGTGCTGTTGGTGCCAGACACAGTACCGGATCCGGTGTCCATCTCTCTGTGCGTACTTCTGGGGCAAGTGATGGTGTCACTCCAGCTCCCAGATGTGTTCCTCTGTCTTTCGGTCTCCTGCTCCTCTGACCCTTTACTAGGTCTGCACTGAGCTAACTCTGCTCTCTTCTCAGCACTACACCGTGCTGAACGGTCTGAGCTCTTCCTCATGGGCAAGAGTATATAAGGGAGCAGGTGGTGCTCCCTCTATTGCCCAAAGGTGGTAGTGTTTGTCAGTGTGTAGTGGGGGAGAGAACCCATGTGATGTTATTGTGGCACATTAACCCATGGGGTGCCACAGCAGCAATTATGGCTTCAAGTGTCTTTGGATAAATCTTTATGAGCTTTCCACATTTTCCAATGGGATTTTTGCCCCTTCCTCAAGAAAAAACTGCTCCAGCTCCTTCAAGTTACATGGTTTCCTCTGGTGAGCATCCATCTTCAGGTCTGACCACAGATTGTCTATTGGATTAAGGACTGGGCTGTGAATTGGCCACTCCAAAACATTTACACGTTCCCCCTTAAACCACTCGAGTGTTGCTATAGCAGTGACTTTGGGTCATTGTCTTGTTGGATGTTGAACCTCTGTCCCAGTCTAAATCACTGACAGACTGAAACAGATTTTGTTCAAGAATATCCCTGTATTTTGCGCCATGCATTTCCTCTTTGACCATTTTTCCTTTCCCTGTTGTCGAAAAACCTCCCCACATCATGATGCTGCCACCACCATTTGTCACTGTGGGGATGGTGCTTCTGAGGTGATGAGCTGTGTTGGTTTGGTGCCAGACATAGCATTTACCTTAGTGGCTAAACTCAATGTTGGTCTCATATGACCACATCACTGTTCCCCATACATTTAGGGAGTCTCCAATTTCTTTCGAGAAAATTAAAACAAGCCTTCTAATTTATAGCTGTAAGTAAAGGCTTTTTACTGTCCACAATTACATAAAGATCAGGTCTATGGTGTGTATGTCTTATTGTGGTCGTATAGACAGATACTCCAGTCTCTGCTTGGGAAATCTGCAGCTCCTTCATGGTCACCTTTGGTCTCTGTGCTGCCTCTCTGATTAATGCCCTCCTTGCCTGGGCTGAGAGTTTTGGTGGCAGATTTGCTGTGGTACCATGTTCTTTCAGTTTGATGAAGCTGATGGTGCTATGGTGATCATCAATGATAGGGATATGTTTTTAGAACCTAACCTTGACTTGTGCTACTCAACCAGTTGGTCTCTGACTTATTTGGAGATCTCCATGGTCTTCATGGTGCTATCTGGAGATCTCCCTGGTCTTCATGGTGTTGTTTGGAGATCTCCTTGGTCTTCATGGTGTTGTTTGGAGATCTCATTGGTCTTCATGATGTTGTTTGGAGATCTCCTTGGTCTTCATGGTGTTGTTTGGAGACCTCTTTGGTCTTCATGGTCTTGTTTGGAGAACTCTTTGGTCTTCTTAGTGTTGTTTGGTCAGTGCAGCCTATTTTTAAAGGTATTGCAGCCACTGTGGCGTTTCAGAAAAGGTGTGTGTATATACTGCCAAACCATGGGAAACTTAGATTGCACACAGGTGGACTTCCTCACTAAGAATATGACTTATGCTCGTACCAGTACCAGAAATTTTTAGGTGCTCAGTAGCAAAAGGGGAGAATGCATAAGCACATGACAATTTGTATTTATTTTAGCCCAAAAAGTTAATTTTTAATTGCCTATATTTTTCACATTTCTATTCCCCAATTTAGACTATTTGATGCTGATGCATCTGTCACGCTTGGGTGGTAAGGGAATCAGGTAACAGGTAGGTGTAGTGGGTGAGGAGGAGCTAATCTGACTCTTACCCTGGGGGTCCCTAGCTAGCCCTGCTCTCGGAGCTACCTCTGATGGTGAGGAGGTCAGAGTCTCCGCCCTATTCCCTGGCTCCTGAATAGCCCTAGGCTGAGGGCCCCTACCTCCACCCATGGATCTGGGATCACAGCTACTCCCAAGGAAAGACTTCAGCCCAGCAGCTAAGCAACATCACAGCACCAAGACCTAGAGCAAATAAGGCTAGGGTCACATTTGTGTCATGCATCCGCTAAAAGCATGTGTTTTGTTCATGAGCAAATGTTTAAAAACGCATGCGTTCAGACCACAACCCTGTGTTGATTGAATTGGCAGATAGATTCCCGAAAGGCCATGATTGTTTTGGGGTGTTACCCTTCTTATTTACTGAGGGATGGAGTCTTTGGGAAAAAACTCAAGGAATGGTGGAAAATAATATTAAATATAAAATAATAATAAATCTTTATATAACGCCAACATATTCCACAGCGCTTTACAATACAGTGGTTGATAAACGAAAAATACACAATACAATACAGTAAGTAATTCCAGTAGAGAAAGAATACAGTACAATAATAGGAAACAATACAGTAAGCATAGAATCAATGTAAAAAATACAATACAATAGATAAAGCAAAAATAAAGGTGACCCTGCTCAAAAGAGCTTACAATCTACAACAGGATAGGGGTTACACAAAGTGCAGGGGCTTATTACACTAATGGTCCAGAAAGGTTAAGACGTCTCTGAGGTATCTAGGCCTTTAAATCGGAAGGACACCAGGTTTAGTCTATTCACTCCTCAATTATAAAAAATATAGAAAAAATAGAGAAAGAGCTAAAACGCTGGATGGCCCTCCCACTATCCTTTATGGGGAGGTGTCACTTATTGAAAATGGTGAGTTTTGCCAGACTGCTATACCCCATGCAGACCATTCCTCTCCTAATCAAACATGTTGACTGTAATAGATTAAACCCAGCCTTCTCATAATTTATTTGGAGGGGGAAGAGACCGAGAATAAGGGCGAGAACACTGATGTTACCCAAAGACATGGGGGGAATGGGCCGACCAAACCTGAGAGGGTATACCTTAGCAAGCCTACTACGGCCCGTGCTAGACTGGGCCAAAAGTACATCCAGATAGACTGTGTGCTGGAAACAGAGTTCTGTAGACCGTGGGATAAGATGTCTCTTCTGCACGTATCATTAAGAGGCATGTCAGGGCGCATCAAGTGTTCCCTGGTTTTCAGGGACATCCTCATGGCCTGGAAGGTAGTTCGGACGAAATTTAATCTATCATGGAAAATATTCAAATACTGACTTTACTCTGGGTCATGAAAACAAACTGTTTTCAGACTGGAAGAGGAAGGTAGTTACAAGGATGGGTGACTTGATCCATAAGACAGAAGGTAGATGGATGGACGGTACAGACGTCCTGGACCATTACCAGCTTGATGCAAATCCATATACTACAATATAACCAGCTACGCCTTCAGGTGATGCAAAATCTCGTTAATGTTACAAATGACTTTGACTTATTAGTTAACAGGGATATAGGTAATGTAACTATATCTGTCATATACAACCAAACCAGAAAGTCATTGCTACCCACGGGTTCAAACAAGCTCTTTACCAAATGGGTGAATCAAAAGGAGTATATTTTATATTATATTTATATTATATATTTTAAAAGGTTGGACAAATGTTAGAAGAGTTATTCTAAACAAAAAATGAAGAGACAGCCAGTTCCGCCTAATGCACGGGGCGATCTGCGGATTCAATATTCCACCAAATGTAGCTTATCCTGATAGGTCCTTGAAATGCCCCAAATGCAGTGAAGATAGAACGGACATGATACATGGCATATGGAGTTGTCAGGTAACACAAAGTTACTGGAAAATGGTACAGAAATTCATCAGAGAGACTTGTGGGCTGGAGGTAGATCTTGACCCCATGTGCTGGGTTTTTTATTACATTGAAGGAGGGGAAGGGGTTGCCAATGTTATTCCATGTCATAGCCAGTGGCGGATTATAATGAGGTCATTATGGGCAGTAGCCCTGGGCCCAAGTCTCTGGAAGGGCCCAGAGACCCAGGGTAAATTGCACTCATCATAAAATCCGCCACTCTCTGCACTCTGCAGGCACCGACATTGACGCCGCTGATGTCAAATTTGCAGAGAGGCCACCGCTGGGCTCCCGCCCCCTCCTTCCTCTCGAGGACGTAGCAAAAAGACCGCCAGTGCTGAAGGAGATACACACGCGGCCCACCCATCTCACTGCCATGGAGGAGCTGCTCGTTCTGCTGGCCAGCCTGCTCAGCGGAGCCTCCTTCATTATGTGCCCTTCTGACCTGCTCCAACCCGTCTGCTCTTCTTCAGGGATGGCCACATTCACTGCAGTCTGAGGAGGCAGCGGGCATTGTACACAGGCTCCATGTGCCTGGTCTGCTGGAGCTGAGGGGAGCTGATGATTTGAGGAGAAATTTTGCTTTCAGTTTTGATTTGCTCTATGATTGTGCCTCCCTCCTGCCAGGATCTGCTGGAGATCTATAGATAATGAGCTGTGGGCAGTATGGACTGGGGCAGGTAATCCTCATACAGGATCATCTAAAATTGTATCCTGGAGTCCTCAGTGTGGGACAGTCTCAGATCACTACTGTGTATCCTCACTGAGGACTGTCAGTGCTGGACATATTACTGCTTTGTGTATAGAAGGGCAACAGTGCCATATGATCAGGCATACTGGGCAGGCCGGCAGCAGCTGACAGGCTGCTATGTACAACATGAGCTAAAACCTTCCAAAATAGTGATCTCACAGGCACACTGCAATGCATGGTAGAAATGCAGTTGTGTGATATTGTATCTGTATGTCAGTCATAGAGATTGTTCGTTATTCACAGGCAGTGTGCTAGGTTTGTATTGGGTTTGTAAGTTGGTCGCAGATATCTGTGTGTGTAAAGCAGCCCTTAGGGGTTGCTTTGATTGTATCTGCTGATTGAGCAGGCCATGGAACCCATAAGGTGTAGGGGCCACATGACATTCTGGGAGGTAGGGAGTTAATTGGAGAAGGAAGGAATGGGAATATGTGATTGAGGCATGGGTGCTGATTAAATAAAAGGGGGTTGGTCAGGGGGAGGAAGAGGGGGAGCTTAAGGGAAGATACTGGGGACAAAGAAGGAAGTCCCCTCATTCCACTTCCTGGGGACCTCCTGTGAAGTTTCCACGTCCTCCTCACCTGCAGTAATGGCGGATTTGGCCTCTCTGGGGGCTTTGATTCAGGCAGCAGCAGCGGTGCATGGGGCGCAGGCAGTGCAGGCCTACATTCAGGCTGCCTGCGCTTCCCCATCGGCACCGGCCCCCTCCACTCCACCGCTGCGTGGCCGCCTCTCCAGGCCACCAGAGCGCTATTCCCCGGGGGCTGGAGGTGTGAGGAGGGCCCGTTCGGGAAGCCCTGGTGGGGACCCTCAGTGGCGGGGAGGGCGCCCTTCCACCCCAGGGCCCTCTCCGGCCGTTGGGAGGAATTCGCGGCGTGGGAATGCCGGACCGGAAGTGGGCGGAGCCGGCCCGCGGTCGACTTCCGGCCGGCGATACGGGACCAGGAGCGGGAATGCAGCGGCGGCTCCCGGGGGAGCGCGGATGCGGGAGCGCGCCGAGCGGCCAGCGCCAACAGAAGGTACCCCCTGCAGGCGACGGGGGGCGGAACGGCTTCCTGGGCGGGAGGAGCCACGGGCGACAAGGGGAAGAGCGGCACAGAGGCCAGGGGCTTCTCCCACCGGAAGGGCACTGGCTGAGGCTGGTGGAGGGCGCAGTAGTAGGGAGTCCCTGGTGCGAACGGCTGGACGGATCCGGCTAGGCCCTGCAATGGTGCCCCCTGGATCCCGTAGGGGGCGTACCCAGCGAGCATCCACGGATGCAGGGCCCCAAGGGGCTGTAGCGGATCTCCCCTGTGTAGCGGGGGGGATCCCAGCGGCGAGAGGATCAGGAGCAGCCCGCCTGCAGTCGGCAGGACGGGTTTAGGGAGAGGGGCCCCTGTGGTCAGAAGAGACCTCGGGGGAGTTGGCGGGTGACACGGTTCGGAGGTCGCAGGAGCGGTCTCAGAGGAAGAAGCAGTGCTCGGCTGGGGGTGCTCCTGCAGCCGCGGGGGCCAGGGGGAGTTGCGGCAGCGGCAGGCACACTCCAGACGGAGCACCCCGGGAGGGCTTGGAGGACGACATCAGCGAAGAAGAGGGACAAGTATCGGAGGAATCGTCTGGGGAGGATCGGACGGAGGAGGACTGCGTTGCAGCTGCCCCTCGGCAGCCTGGTGAGAACACTACTTGTAATATTGTACATATGTCGGGATCGGGCGGTAATGTGGTTGTAGGGCCGATTCCAGTGGGGGGGGGTAGCGTCTGGTGTTACAGGGGGAGGTGATGTAATGGGACAGTTGCTCGGTTTGTTGCGGAGCCTGGTGGATCAGGGGGGTTTGAATTCTGTTACGGGGTCTCCAGTGGGGGCTTGGGTCAGGCCGGCTGGGGTCGAGCCTAGTGTGGGAGGCGAGGCTGAGGTGCAGCAGAGTGTTGAGGGACAGACTTCAACGGCGCCGGTTGCGGCAGTGGAGGTGGAAAAAGAAAAGGAGGAGGAAGCGGTTAGGCTGGATGATAGGGCAAAGAGCGAGGTGTACGTTTGTTTTGAGAGCCCCTTGGGGGCGCATTTGAAGAAGGAAGTTAGGGAAAAGATTTGGAAAGGGGAGTACGTGGAGATATTTTCGCTGCTCCCGTTGGAGAAGTTTAATTTGGATAAGGTTCGCCCGAGTGATTCCAAAAAAGAAAAGGAGGACGACGAGAAGCGTCGGTATCGGCTTATACCAAGGACGTTTATGAATTGGTTGCAGGCCTTTGCGATACTGGCTAGCGTAGTAGGGGAGAAGGAGCTGGGGAGCACTCCTGCGTTGTTTGGATATATGGACTCAATAGGAGAGGCTTATAGGGTATATGGTGGTTTGTCATGGCTTCGATATGATGAGCAGTTTAGGCAGCGTAAGGCTTTACGGTCGGAAATGCGTTGGGACCACAAGGATATTGCCTTATGGCTGCGCTTAATGACGGCGCCGGCACAGCCCTTTCGGAGTGGGGCCGGGGGATCAGGTGCGGGATCGGGTGCGGGACCGGGTACCTCGGCTGGGTTCAAGAAAGGTTGTTGTTGGCAATTTAATGAAGGCCAATGTAAGTTTGGCTCCGCCTGCCGATTTAAACACGAATGTTCGGGATGTGGAGGAGGGCACAGCTTTGCCCGCTGTTTTAAGAAAGGAAAAGGAAAGGGAGGAGACAGTGCTGACAAAAGGGAGGACACCAGTGAGGGTAGAGGCAATGGAGCCGTTCTTAAGTAGGTATCCGGATGGTGAGGCTGCCGAGTTATTGCGTTCAGGTTTTTTGTTCGGTTTTGTGATTCCGTCCGAGGCGGTAGAGGGGGGCTCGTTTCGCCCGGGGAATTTACGTTCGGCTAGGGAGCATCCGGAGGTTGTGGACGAGAAGTTGAGGAAGGAAGTTGAGTTGGGGAGGATGGCAGGCCCCCTCTTAGTTTCCCCTTGTCCGAATTTACGGGTATCTCCGCTGGGAGTTGTACCAAAAAAAGAGCCGAATAAGTTCTGGTTGATACATCATTTGTCATACCCAGCTGGGGCTTCGGTAAATGATGGTATAGCGCCAGAGTTGGCGGCGGTTAGTTATGTCTCTTTTGATAAGGCGGTGGAGTTGGTAAAACGAGCGGGACCTGGGGCGCTGATGGCTAAGTCGGATGTGGAAGCGGCATTTCGTTTGTTGCCGGTGCATCCAGAGAGTCAGCATTTGTTGGGTTGTATGTGGAGGGAGCGTTTTTATGTAGATCGTTGTTTACAAATGGGGTGTTCGATTTCTTGTTCATACTTTGAAGCTTTTAGTTCTTTTGTTGAATGGGTTGTAAGGGATGTGTCGGGTATGGAGTCGATCATTCATTATTTGGATGATTTTTTCTGTGTGGGACCGGCGGGTTCCCCGATTTGTGCAGGTTTGTTGTTTGCTTTGACTGAGGTTGCCAGTCGTTTTGGGATACCTTTGTCTCCGGAAAAAACGGAAGGACCGGCCACGGTCATGCGTTTTCTGGGGATTGAGATTGATTCATTGGCTACGCAGTGTCGGCTTCCTGCTGACAAGATTGTGGATTTGAGGCGGTCCGTTGCTGAGGTGATTAAAGCAAAGAAGGTTCAGCTTAAGGTGGTTCAGTCTCTGTTAGGCAAACTTAATTTTGCTTGCCGGATTATGCCAATGGGCAGGGTGTTTGCCAGGCGTTTGGCTTTGGCCATGTCCGGCAAGGACGTGTCCGGTGCATTTTGTTCGGATCACCAGGGACATTAAAGAGGATTTGAGAGTGTGGGATATATTCTTGCAGGAATATAATGGGCGCACGGTGTGGCTCGAGGATGTGGTGCCGAACAAGGTGCTGCAGTTGTTTACAGATGCGTCAGGTTCAATGGGTTTTGGAGCAATTTTTCAGGGCCACTGGTGCGCGGGTGGTTGGCCAGAGTCCTGGAGAGAGCGAGGTCTGGTGAGGAACCTTGCGTTGTTGGAAATTTTTCCCATTGTGGTGGCAGTGGAGTTGTGGGGCCAGGACTTTGCGGACAGGAAGGTTTGTTTTCATTGCGATAACATCGCTGTGGTATATGCGATTAATGCCTTGTCTCGAAGTCTTTGCCGGTATTGGCCTATCTACGGCATCTGGTGCTCAGATGTCTGCAATGGAACATTCAAATTGTGGCTAAACATGTCCCGGGGGTTACTAATTCAGTGGCTGATGCGCTTTCTCGTTTTCAGTTCCACAGGTTTCGGGAGTTGGTGCCTTGGGCGGACGAGATCGGTCTGCCATGTCCGGATGGTTTATGGAACCTGGCAACTTGATTGTGGGTACATTGATTCGGAATTCAGTGTCGGAGGCTACTTGGGGCCGATATGGGAAAGTATGGCAGGAGTGGAGGAATTTGAGCGGGATCAGGGCATGACTGGTGGTATGGATGATGTGCAAAAGGTGTTGACATTCATAGGAAATGATTTTGTGTCTGGAAGGTCCGCTTCGGCTGAAGCACAGAGGGTGGCAGCGATTGCATTTTTGTTTCGGCTGTTGGGCAAGCAGGATGCGACTAAAGATTTCACAGTGCGACAAGCTTTGAAGGGTTTCAGGAAAGGTGTGCGGACAAGGGATGTTCGACGCCCGGTGTCGGTGTCTTTATTGGAAAGGATGGTAGCGAGTTTGGAGGGGGTTTGCAGGTCCAACTACGAAATGATTTTGTTCTCCACAGCTTTTGTGTTGGCCTTCTTTGGAGCATTTCGGCTAGGAGAGTTAGTGAGCCCATCTCGGTGCCGGGCGGGCGGCTTGGCTTTGAATGACGTGGTAATTGTGGAAGACAGGGTGGAATGCTGGCTGCGGTATTCGAAAACTGACCAACTGGGCAGGGGGAGGTTGGTGGTGTTGTATGCCATGGCTGGGAGCCAACTGTGTCCGGTGGGGATGGTACGACGTTTTTTATCTCATAGGGGTGGTGGTCCAGGACCGTTACTTCGGCACATGGATGGTTTGTTTTTGTCTAAATTCCAGTTCAGGGCAGTTTTCCGGGAGTGCTTTCTGCGAGTGGGTGAGCACCCGGAGGAGTTTGGCACGCATTCTTTTCGCATCGGGGCGGCCACAGAGGCGTCTCGTTGGGGGTTGGGGGATGATGTAGTGCGGCGAATTGGGCGCTGGGAATCGAATCGTTTTCGATTGTATGTGCGTCCTCACCTGCTTTCTAGGTAGTGGCTGGAGGGGATTACCCAGGCTACTGACGAAGCGGGTGGACATTGCGGTATGGGTTTTCGTTAGTAACTGTTTAGGGTGATACGCTGGTTTTGGTCAATTGTTAACTTTTCTTTTGTTTGTACAGGCCGCTGTTTGATCTGGATACTCGGCCATTCGTACGTGTATTGGGGGGCTCTTCGAGCGGATGTTCGCCCGGATGGTCGGCAGTTGGGACTCGACAGAGGTGCAGCGTCGGTCAAGTGGTTGGGTTTGAGGGGCATGCAATGGGGCAGGGTGCTGCCGGAAGTGGATTATTTTTGTAGTGTGAGTAGACCCCCGGATATCCTAGTTCTGCATGTTGGGGGAAATGATTTGGGGGTGCGTGCGTCTCGGGAGTTAATACGGGACATCAAGTGTGATTTGTTGCGACTATGGTGTTCCCACCCCGGTGTGATTGTGGTATGGTCGGATATGGTGCCAAGGGGACGATGGAGGTTTGGGAGGTCGGTGGATAAAATTAATAAAGCAAGGGTGAAAGTGAATAAGGTGGTGGGGGCATTTGTGGCACGGAACGGGGGGATTGTGGTACGGCACAGAGAATTGGAGTCGAGATCGAGAGGATATCTGAGGTCTGATTTGGTGCATTTGACGGAGATTGGCTTGGATATGTGGATGTTGGATTTGAGAGAAGGTGTGGAGCAAGCGTTTGGTGTGTGGCGGGTCCAGGCCAAGTAAGAGGTCACTTGCCCTGTCCTGTGGCGGGGGTAGGTCTGGTCCAGAGGCAGGGGATTTACATTTGGAAGGGGAAGATGAGCCACTTCAAAGGTTGAGGGGCTCAGGTTAAAGGTACCTTGCAGGCACGGGGTTCTGCAAGGGTGGGGTATTGGTTCTAGGTAACCAATACCTCGTCCCTGGGGCCGGTGTGATTGCGGCCAGGGGCAAAAGTTTTAGAGGCTTATGGACCGGGCCTATCCATGGGTAAAATGATGGAGGGCCTATTGTTTAAGTTGGGACGCCCGTTGGACGGTGTACCCTGTTATATTATGTTAGTATGTAAACAATAGGCAATAAAGGCTGCTGTGGCCAATTTGTTAAACCAAGTCACTGCAGTATGTGTGTTATTTTAGGTTTACAATGGTTGGGGATAGTAAGTAACCAGCCAATTGGCGACCGGAGATCCTCCCTCGATTGTCAAGCAGGCCATGGAACCCATAAGGTGTAGGGGCCACATGACATTCTGGGAGGTAGGGAGTTAATTGGAGAAGGAAGGAATGGGAATATGTGATTGAGGCATGGGTGTGATTAAATAAAAGGGGGTTGGTCAGGGGGAGGAAGAGGGGGAGCTTAAGGGAAGATACTGGGGACAAAGAAGGAAGTCCCCTCATTCCACTTCCTGGGGACCTCCTGTGAAGTTTCCCGCCCACCCTCCCTGGTTTTTGGTTTCGGTTGTGAAGGCGTTTGAGACATGTTTATGAATGTAATCTGAAGTATGGTGAGAAGCTTTGGTATTGTCACGGCAGCGGGGGTAGGTCTGGTCCAGAGGCAGGGGATTTACATTTGGAAGGGGGAGATGAGCCACTTCAAAGGTTGAGGGGCTCAGGTTAAAGGTACCTTGCAGGCACGGGGTTCTGCAAGGGTGGGGTATTGGTTCTAAGTAACCAATACCTCGTCCCTGGGGCCGGTGTGATTGTGGCCAGGGGCAAAAGTTTTAGAGGCTTATGGACCGGGCCTATCCATGGGTAAAATGATGGGCGGGCCTATTGTTTAAGTTGGGAGGCCCGTTGGACGGTGTACCCTGTTATATTATGTTAGTATGTAAACAATAGGCAATAAAGGCTGCTGTGGCCAATTTGTTAAACCAAGTCACTGCAGTATGTGTGTTATTTTGGGATTTACAATGGTTGGGGATAGTAAGTAACCAGCCAATTGGCGACCGGAGATCCTCCCTCGATTGTCATGTGATCCTCTCATTTCTCCATTCTCCATGTTTGGAGGGCAGTGGCAGTGCCTTTAATACCCGCATTAGGTTCAGAGCCCCCCATGGGGTCCTCAGCAGGGTGACAGCCAAGGGTGTAACTACAACAGTTGCAGTGGTTGCAATTGCACCAGGTCCCTGGAGCCTAAAGGTACCGTTACACAGTACTACATCGCCTGAGCACACTTCCGACATTGCAGCCTAGCTGTCACACGGCAAGATGTTGCCGCTGCGATGTTGCCGCAGCGATCGCTCGCTGGGCTGGGATGAACCCAGCGAGCGATCGGCTGCAATGCAGCGAATAGGCTGGATCGCCAGCAACATCGCTATTGCGGTGTCACACGGCACGATCCAGCCTAATCGCTGGTGCAAGATTGGCAGGTTTTTGAACATGTTGAAAAACCTGGCAACTTTTAACCATCGATTTATAGCAGTTGCATCGTGCTGTCCTACAGCACGATGCACTTGCGATGTTGCTGCAACTTCGCTGACACAGCAAAATGTCAGCAATGTTGCAAGCAACATTGTGCCATGTAAAGGTACCTTAAGGGGCCTATTGAAAAATAAAATGTTATTTAAGATTTGTAAATCTATAGAGAGAGAGGAAGGGAAGAAGGTGGAACAGAGTGAAAAAGGCAGATAGACACAGGTACAGTACCTGTGTCTATCTGCCTTTCTCACTCTGTTCCACCTCCTTCCCTTCCTCTCTCTCTATAGATTTAAATAGGGAACTGTCATTTGATCCCTTAGTTTTGTCTTAAAAAAGACAAATCTTAGCAGTTTTTGAATTAATTTAGAAGGTAGAGAGGGAAGAAGTGAGTGATCAGTGGGGAATATGCATATTTTCTCTGATCGGATATTTTTTTTAATATATTCAATCAATCTATGCCAACACCCAACTCGGGCACCCTTTTCTGTAAGGCCTCGTGCACACGCTGAGTATTTGGTGCTTTTACCTCAGTGTTTGTAAGGGTACCGTTACACACACAGAATTGTGCAGAGATTGCTCACAGATCTCTGGCGTTATGCATGATCATTTGTCATTTGTACACGGCCACAAAATGGAGCAATGTGTCCATGATTTCACTGCAACCAGAGAACTGCAAACAATCTCGGCACAATTATCTGTGTGTGTAACGGTACCCTAAGGCCTCGTGCACACGCTGAGTATTTGGTGTTTTTACCTCAGTATCTGTAAGGTCTCGTGCACACGGTGAGTATTTGGTGAGATTTTACCTCAGTATCTGTAAGGCCTCGTGCACACGCTGAGTATTTGGTGAGTTGTTACCTCAGTATCTGTAAGGCCTCGTGCACACGCTGAGGTGAGTATTTGAGGTTTTTACTTCAGTATTTGTAAGGCCTCATGCACACGCTGAGTATTTGGTCAGTTTTTACCTCAGTATTTGTAAGGCCTCGTGCACACGCTGAGTATTTGGTGATTTTTTTTTCCTCAGTATTTGTAAGGCCTCGTACACACGCTGAGTATTTGGTGATTTTTTTTTCCTCAGTATATGTAAGGCCTCGTACACACGCTGAGTATTTGGTGATTTTTTTCCTCAGTATTTGTAAGGCCTTGTGCACACGCCTATGCTGTATTATAAGAAGCAGGCTATTATGCCCTGAATGCCCCTGTACACAGAATAAATAACTTATAAAAACCTTACACCCTGTATTCTAACCTGTTACCGGTCCGAAATTCTTGCTTGCAGATTGGTCCATTCAGCCTCTCCTCGCCGTCTGACAGCCTCTTCTGAATGATATGGATCACACCTCCTACGTTATCCACGTCCCACTTTCCCATCTCACGACTGTGCAGATGCCTCTCCAGCTTGGAGCACTGGGCTCTGCCCTACTGCAGCTACAATGTAAAGTCATCTACACATGTGCGAACCGCAGGGGTCTCTGCATATGGTTCCAGGCTCCCAGACTTCTGCGTGTAATGTGTGGTGACATCACTAACCCCATGATGGAGCACAGTGCACCTGCACAAGCCGGAGATGTATGGGCGTAGCATAGGCAATGGGAAAATCGGGTGTGGTCCCTTGGATAACACAGGTGGCAGGAGGCGCTATCTACATCATTCAGAAGAAGACGCTGTCGGACCGCAAGAGGCGGGACGGACCGATCTGCAAGCAAGTCCATTAGACTGGTAACGTGATTATCATACAGGGTGCACACTGTTCGAAATTTTTATAGGTTATTTATTCTGAGTACAGGGGCAGTCAGGGCATAATAGCCTCCTTCTAATGGACTGCTCAATACTATGGCTTAAAGTGTTTGTTTTTTTCTGCCTAACTGAAGGGTAAATTGACCAGATCAATGGATGTTTGACAGATTAGAGTTTCACTCAGCAACTATTTTTCTGGAATAATCCATTTCAGGTATATGATGACCCCCGTCGCATGACCCCTGTGACCCCGTCACATGACCGGGGGGGGGCCCACAGAGTCTGAACAGCCCCGGGCCCTGGCTGCCCTTAATCCACCCCTGGTCATAGCACATTTGGCTAAACGCAGCCTTCTTCGGAACTGGCTGTCACACTCAGCACCACGGGAAACAGACTTGTTAACAGGTATGAGGAAAACTATGGACATCGAGAAACGTGAAGCCGAATGGAATAAAGACAAATTGACTGACAAATTTATTAAAAAATAGAGATTGTTTATTGAAAACAAATTGACGAGAGAGGAAATAGTGTGGGTGATTAAGCCTTTTCTGGTCATCATAATGGGAGACCCAGACAATGGGGTTTAGGGCTCCGCCCTCCGGAGGTCACACTAGGTACTACAAGTTTGTAGACACCGCCTCCTCCGCTTATAAACCTCCACCGTAGGAAACATCCTCAGTTTTAAACTTAGTGTGCTCGGAGGATCACGCTTTGCTTGCACTTCACTGCATTCTCACAGCTTACGTGATGGCGTATGAAGACAAGGTAAATGGTCCCGGTTGGGACCCTCGACAGTCTCCCCGCTCACCCTTTGTGGAACACGCTGGTGGAGGTACCGGAGGGCTTTTTAGCCTGGACACTTGCTGTTCTCCCGGTACGCTGTCGAGCTCCTTCCTTTCCATCCCTCCATGGAGGCTCTGGAGAGGGGGAGCCTGGAGCCTTGCACAGCTCCGCTCCGTCCGAGGCCTCCCTAAATGGTGCTTACAGACCGGACGGAGCCAGCCCAGTCCGAGGCCTCCCTAAATGGTGCTTACACTCCGGACTGGTGCTGTACCCCCGTCCGAGGCCTCCCTAAAGGTGCTTACAGACCGGACCGGCACTGAGGCACCTGGGTGTCTCCTGTGTGCCTGGGGGTAGTGTCTGTCACTTGGTGTCATGACACTCAGACCGCGCGGTTACCCTCGGGTCCGCGGTTCTGTCGGTGTACCCTGTGCTGGGGTCACTCTGGCTGACCGCCCTGTGTGTCACAGGGGCTGAGGCTGTAGACGGCTGATGTTTGTTTTGGGCATGCAGTCTGTGTGTGTATGTGCATTGTTACACACTCTTTTCCCGCGCTGCGGGCTCTGGCACCTCCATTACTGAGGCTGCCTGGAGGAGGAGGAAGCAGCTCTTACGGTGACATCACCGATGGGCGTGTTTTGTGTTCTCCCGCGTGTTCCTGGCCACGCCTATGACTTTACTGTCGGCGGCCATCTTCTCCCTCTCTTCCCGGCTGGGATCTGGCTTGCAGCGTGTGTCTGCACTTTCCAGGGGAGACCGGAACTCGCGGAGGTCACACACGAACACCACTTCCTCCTACCGCTTATTGCGGTCGGTAAGCCACCGGGATCTCCGGTTTGTTTATTACAACTTGGCTTATTTCCCCCTACTGTGGCGATGTCCTCAGTAAGGAAGCATGCTGCTAAGACGGCAGATGGCACCATTACCTGCGCTACATGCAACGGTTTACTGGTGGAGGGGTCCTGCAATAATTGCGGACGCCCAGAGACCCGGACAGTTACTGTTGGATCAGAATCTGCGGGTCTGTACCCTGAGGTTCGGGTGATCCCAGGGACATGGGAGACGCAGAATAAGATAAATGAATCTCTGCTGTCCCAGATGTCCTCCATGTCGCAATCCCTGGAGGCACTTCATAGGAGGCTGGAAAACCCAGCTACTCCTCCCAGTTACCCCCGGGTGGCTCTTACTTCTTCGGTGAGACCCCCTAAGCGAGCTCGTGAGGCCTCTCCAGAGCTCCAAGCTCTCTCTGAGGAGGAGCGTTCCTCTGATGGTGAGGAAGATGATGGGGGTTCTACTCTCGGGTCTGTCTCTGAACCTCCAGATGGGGTGGAGGATCTGGTGTCCTCCATCAATGAGACATTACGTCTGGTCACTCCTCCTGAGGAGGTGACTGTTCACCCCAAGGAGGTCTATCAATGGCTGCGGCCGGAGGCGAGACCAAGTGGATCCTTTATGGACCACACTAATTTTGGAAGGGTGATTAGAGCACCCAGGTTACATCCTGGGCGGCGTTATGTCCGTAAACCTAAGGACCTTCGCTTTCCCTTTCCTCAGGAGGTGCTTCTGGAATGGTCACAGTCCCCTAAGGTGGACGCTTCCATGACTAGGATTGCTGCACGCTCCTTGTTTTCTGCCTCTGATAGCTCCTCATTGAAGGATGCTACTGATAGACAGGTCGAGCAACTCGCCAAGTCTTCCTATGAGGCTGTGGGGTCTTCATTTGCCCCTAATTTTGCCGCGGTCTGGACCCTACAAGCGATTACCTCCTGCTTGGATGGTATCTCTGATCTAGCTAGGGCCAGCCCAGAGGTCCTGGCACTCTCCGACAGGGCAAGGGCTTATGCGGATTACGCCAGGACGGCAACTTTGGAAACTGCCACTCGCTCGGCTGTGGCTTCGGCCAATGCTATAGCGATCCGCAGGTTGTTGTGGCTGCGTCTTTGGGACTCAGATGCCACGTCTAAGAAGATTTTGCAAAATCTTCCGTTCTCTGGTGACAGGCTCTTCGGCACCGAGCTGGACAAGCTGATAAAGGATTCTGCTGAGTCTAAGATACCGCAGAATAAGCCTAAGCCACGGTATACCGTGAAAAGGAACCCGAAACAGTGGTCCTTTCGCCCCAGCTCGCAGTCATCAGCGGCGTCCGCTCGCGCGGACCGTGGGGGCAAGCCCTCCACTCAGTGGCGCAACAAAAGTCGCCAAAAGAAGCCGGCAGGGGCTGCAGCTGCCACCCCTAAACCCGCTTCGGCATGACTCGCTCCTTCATCCTGTCTCCCCACAGGTGGGGGGCCGCCTGTCTCTTTTCCAGGACAGATGGTTTCTCCACGTCCAAGACCAGTGGGTCCGAGACGTAGTCTCAAAAGGCTACAGGATAGAGCTGACGTCACAGCCAGCACACCGATTCCATCGGTCTGTTCCATCCCTAGACAAAGCTCAGGCTTTTCATCTGGTGTTGGAGGGACTCCGCAGAGACGGAGTGGTGGTCCCAGTACCCACGGGAGAGAGGTTCAGGGGTTTTTACTCCAACCTCTTTATTGTCCCAAAGAAGGACGGCTCCTTTCGTCCGGTTCTGGACCTCAAGTTGTTCAACCGCCACGTGTTGGTTCGGAAGTTCCGTATGGAATCACTGCGCTCCGTGATCGCGGCTGTGTCACAGGGAGACTTCCTGGCGTCCATAGATATCCGAGACGCCTACCTTCACGTGCCCATTGCACCGGCTCATCAGCGCTGGTTGAGATTCGCAGTGGGGGAAGAACACTTCCAATTTGTGGCACTGCCATTCGGGCTAGCCTCGGCACCGCGAGTGTTCACAAAGGTGATGGCCTCAATGATGGCTCTCCTGCATGTGCAGGGACACGCCGTCATTCCCTATTTGGACGACCTGCTGGTCAGGGCGCCATCGGAAGACCTTTGTCGGGTGAGCCTGGAGGTGACCATGAAGTCTCTGGAACAGTTCGGGTGGCTTCTCAACATTCCAAAGTCGACCCTGGTTCCGACCCAGTCTTTGACATATCTGGGCATGGACTTCCACACGGACTCAGCCCTGGTGTCCCTACCTCAAGCCAAACAGCTTGCGATCCAATCAGGAGTGCAGAATGTTCTCCTGTCACCACAATCTTCCCTACAGGAGTTGATGAAGCTGGTGGGACGCATGGTAGCGGCGATAGAGGCGGTGCCTTTCACACAGTTTCGCCTCCGTCCTCTCCAGTTGGAGATTCTTCGCCGATGGGACAAAAGGACGATTTCTCTGAATCGGCTGGTGACGCTGTCACAATCGACCAGGGACTTCCTACAGTGGTGGCTCCAGCCACATCATCTGTCACGGGGCCGGTCCTTTCTAAAACCGTCATGGTTAGTGGTGACCACCGACGCCAGTCTGAAGGGCTGGGGCGCGGTGTTCTTACACCACAGGGCTCAAGGCCTATGGACCCAGGCGGAGTCGGCTTTACAGATCAACGTGCTGGAGATCAAGGCGGTCTATCTGGCGCTCCTGGCGTTTCAGAAATTCCTGTCAGGACAACCCATTCGGGTTCAGTCCGACAATGCGACGGCCGTCGCCTACATAAATCATCAGGGAGGGACCAGAAGTGCTCAGGCCCTCGCCGAAGTCCACCGCATTCTAGCCTGGGTGGAGGAAAACGGCTGCCTGATCTCCGCAGTTCACATCCCAGGGGTCGAGAACTGGGAGGCCGACTACCTGAGCCGACAGGGGATGGACGCCGGAGAGTGGTCCCTGCATCCAGACGTCTTCCGGGACATCTGCAGCAAATGGGGCACTCCGGACGTGGATCTGATGGCCTCACGGCTGAATCATCAGGTACCCCAATACATGGCACGATCGTGGGATCCTCAGTCTCTGGGGGCGGATGCCCTGATCCTGAGTTGGTCCAGCTTCCAGCTGCCATATGTGTTCCCGCCTCTCGCTCTGATTCCCAGGGTTCTGTGGAAAATCAGGACAGAAGGCAGAGTAGCCATTCTAGTGGCTCCAGATTGGCCCCGGAGGTCCTGGTACCCGGACCTCTGGCAACTGTCAGGCGGACACCGGTGGGCTCTTCCAGAACGCGCAGATCTACTCGCGCAAGGGCCATTCTTCCACCTCAATTCCAGGGCCCTCAGATTGACTGCATGGCTCTTGAGGCCTGGCTGCTGACATCCAGGGGTTTCTCTCCTACGGTGGTTGCCACGATGAATCGGGCAAGGAAACCTGTCTCCAGGAAGATATACCACAGAACGTGGAAAATCTTTTTCTCCTGGTGTGCCTCTGGTGGACGCTCACCGTGGCCCCTGTCCATCCCGACATTGTTGGCTTTCCTACAGTCGGGTTTGGAGTTGGGGTTATCCCTTGGCTCTCTGAAAGGTCAAGTATCAGCACTTTCAGTGCTGTTTGACAGGCGCTTGGCGCTCCTCCCGAAGGTTCGTCAATTTCTGCAGGGGTGTCTCGGGTGGTTCCGCCTTACAGACGACCTCTGGACCCTTGGGACCTCAACATGGTCCTGGCGGCACTGCAGAAACCGCCGTTTGAGCCACTGAGAGACATCTCTCTCTCTCGTCTGTCCCAGAAGGTGGTTTTTCTGGTGGCAATTACGTCTCTGAGAAGGGTATCAGAATTGGCTGCACTTTCGTGCAAGTCACCCTTTCTGGTGGTTCACCAAGACAAGGTGGTGTTGCGCCCTCGGCCTGAATTCTTGCCGAAGGTGGTTTCAACTTTCCACCTAAACCAGGAGATTGTTCTCCCATCATTTTGCCCCGCTCCCGTTCATCAGGTTGAGCGCGACCTCCATACTTTGGATCTCGTGAGAGCTGTACGCATTTATGTGTCCAGGACCGCCTCCTTTAGGAGTTCGGATTCTTTATTTGTCCTCACAATGGGTCGCTGTAAGGGGTCCGCGGCTTCGAAGTCGACCTTGGCCAGATGGATCAAGGCTCCCATTCAGGAGGCATACCGGTCTTCTGGTTTGCCTCTCCCGGTGGGTTTGAAGGCACACTCTACTAGAGCTGTAGGTGCCTCATGGGCCTTGCGACATCGAGCATCTGCTCTACAGGTGTGTCAGGCGGCCACCTGGTCCAGCCTGCACACTTTCTCAAAGCACTATATGGTGCATGCCCATGCCTCTGCGGACGCAAGTTTGGGCAGGCGGGTCCTCCAGGCGGCGGTTGCCCACCTTTAAGGGGGACCGTGTATTATCCGTCTTGTTGAGGAACTCTTCCCGCCCTGGGGTATTGCTTTAGGACATCCCCATTGTCTGGGTCTCCCATTATGATGACCAGAAAAAAGAGAATTTTGTTTACGTACCGTAAATTCTTTTTTCTTTAATCATCAATGGGAACCCAGCACCCACCCAGTTGTTCCGTTGCATGTTTGCATTTGATCTGTTCTCTGTTGAGACAGTGTTTTTCCGGGTTGTTCAAACCGTCTGTGCACGGTATTCTTCCCGATGTTTCGGGTGTGGTTCATTTTTCTCCTCGCAGCTTATGGACTAAACTGAGGATGTTTCCTACGGTGGGGGTTTATAAGCGGAGGAGGCGGTGTCTACAAACTTGTAGTACCTAGTGTGACCTCCGGAGGGCGGAGCCCTAAACCCCATTGTCTGGGTCTCCCATTGATGATTAAAGAAAAAAGAATTTACGGTACGTAAACAAAATTCTCTTTTTTGCACAGTCCTCATGGTACCTCTTGGAGGACATCAGTGGAACCTTGGGGAAGCTGAGACTATAAGTCAATGATGTATTGATGGCAAGCAGTGCAGATTGCTGCCTTGCAATTACAGCTAAAATTGTCATGTATAACATTGAAAGGTTACAGAAATAGCCCGACTCTGATGAAAGCTGGCTCATGGGATACTGCTTGTGGCTTGTTTTCTTGGTTTTTTTCTGTTTTCTTCTTGTACTTGTTGTATGTACTGATTTTTGCAAAATTTTAATAAAAATGATAATAATAAAAAAATGCATGGGTTAACGCACCCATAGACTGCAAAGCAAAAAATGCATTGCAAAAGTGCAATACGTTTGACGCTATGCGTTTTTGCAAGTGCATAAAAAAAAACATGGTATGCAGCGTTTTTTGGTGCTTTTGCAATAACGCATGCATTTTTTTTAAACATGGGAGTCTATGGGCAACACATCCGTTAACGCATGGTACATGTATGTTGATTGAGGCAACAATTATGCACACATGCCATGAAGATGGCAAGCAAAAAAACGGATCATTTAATGCATCCTGCAAGCAGATGCAAGCTCCCAAGTGTGACCCTAGCCTAACTTTATCAGCAGCACCTGACAGAGGAGAGGGAAGGTTATTTAAAGCCAGGTGGAGGGGATTCCAGGTGAGTCACACATCAACCCCTCAACCAGCAGCTGAACATGATAGTGAATGCAGCTCTGAAGCACAACACAGGAGGCAAAGACCTTCACAACTACACCTCATGCAGCTCTTAAAGACAAACAAGATACACAGCAGCATCCAGCAATGTCAGCGCCATCTAATCGCGTGACAGCATCACACACGAATCAGATTACAAAAATATTTAAACTTAGATTGTAATGTACCAAAATAAGTAAAAAGCCAGGGGTTGAATACTTTCACAAAGCACTGTATGAAAATTAGAATGCCATAGATTGGTTCAATGTCCAACAATCAATTCTAATAAGAATATTTTTATTTATATAACACCAACATATTCCACAATGCTTTACAATTTCTAATAGATTCTAACTATAAAACATGTGTTGCTAATGCGTTCATGTTATATATTTTTCTTCTTATGTTTTAGGTCTTCTATGTCAGTATTACAGTAGAAAAATCTCCAAAATACACCCATTATGACCATTACTAACATGTCGAGTTGCAATGTGAACAGTGTCCACCGGGGACCTTTGTTAAACAGGACTGTACATCGGAGAAGAGGACGGAGTGTGCACTTTGTCCTTTCAAATATTTTACCAATGAATGGAACTCCTTCAAGGACTGTCAGTACTGCAGCACCGTCTGTAAGGAGCTCCAGATCGCCACACAGGAGTGTAGTAGCATCGGCAACAGGACATGTGTGTGCATTGATGGCTACTTTTTGGATGTAGAGTTCCGCTCACCTCACACGGAGTGCCCACCTAGTTATGGAGTTGTTCAGCAAGGTGTGTATTCATTTTATATTTATATTTATTCTGTCATCAAAAGGCAACATCAATTGGAATTGAGAGATCGTATATAATCACTACAAAAAGAAAAATCCGGGCACCACCACTTTAGACATGCTCCACGAGGAATCAACGAACACAGCTACGTTCAGCCTTTCAGTTGTCGTACTTATGCCTCCAGGTGCAAACTCTATTAGACACAGTCGATGTATCCATCTAGACAACAAGAAGACGAGCAGCACTTGCCGGATAGCTGGCAACACTTCTTTATTTCACAAGGATAAACATTCAGATGTGGAGACAGGAGGCTGTTTCACGCTTCACACTAGCGCTTCAACAGCTTCAGTCTGTTGAAGCGCTAATGTTAAGCGTGAAACAGCTGTTGTTCATCTCCAATCCTCCTTTCTGTTTCCACATCTGAATGTTTAGCCTTGTAACATAAAGAAGTGTCACCAGCTATCCGGTGAGTGCTGCTTGTCTTCTTGATGTCTAGATTGATATATGGAATTGAGAGTTCTCCTTCTTAAAGGGGAACTCCTGGGAGAGAACACTTTTTAGTTCAGTCCCTGCCCTCCTACATGATGAAGCAGAGCTGGGCACTACAATTCTAGGATCTATAGATCGCTTAGAATTCAAATAAAATCATACCTGCTCCTCAGCTCTCCCCCCTCCCCTGTGTGATGTAGAATTTCAGCCTGACAATCTGATGCTGCTGGTGAGAAGAGGAGGTGTGTAGGGGGTGTGGATGCTGGGAGCTGCAGGATCATCCTACATTCCAGCCCCCTCATGCTTCTGTATGGGGCGGAGGCGTGACAGGGGCCGTGGCCGCCGGCCCCATGCTCATAATACAATCCTGTCCCTGATATACCATTCTATGTATTGTGACAGGGATGTTCGGCTTCAAATAGCAATCATGTCACCAAGCAGATAGAAATACATGCTGTGATCCTCTGCTTGTACAAGGATATGATAGTGCATAATGTGTACTGAGATGTATGAGGCTGGGAGAAGAGGTAAAGCACTGCATTGATCAGCTCTGCCATGGTCTCCACTCCCTCATGGCTACTTGGTAAATTCACACTAAGGATCTGCACTGTCTCCTCAGTGAGGCATCCAGAGTCTGCAGCATCTGTTACACATAGTATAACAAGCATACATTACACACAAATTACAGTATACACCTGTATTATCAAGTAATATCTATTAAAGGTAAATATAAAATGCTATTTTGATATTCCCAAGTATGGATTGTCTTATATTATTATATCAATCTAAATCTAGGAATATGTATACAGTATTATAGTTTATTCTGTTCATCAATCCATGTGAAGGTACTTTCTGTTCGTGGTATGGTCTTGTATCCAGGCAGTTTTAGGCTTATGTGGCACCTCAAGTCCATGTGTAAAAAATTGCAATATGTAATACAAAATATGCGCTTCACAAGCTTCAGTTTGTGGCAATTTACCCAGTTGTGCAAGAAAACCCCTGTCACATTACATAAGATGGTATACCAGGGGCTGGATTGTAGTATGAGCATAGAGCCAGAGGCCACACCCCCTCAGCATACAGAAGTGTGAAGGGGCTGGAATGTAGGATGATCCTGCAGCTCTCAGCATCCATGCCCCGACACACCTCCTGACACGCCCCTGACACACCTCCAACTCTTTGCAACAAAATGAGACTGTCAGGCTGAAATTCTGCATCCCACAAGGGAGAGGGGAGAGTAAAAGACCAGGTATGATTTTATTGATGTATAAGTGATCTATAGATCCTAGAACTGCAGTGTACAGCTCTGCTTCATCATGTAGGAGGCCAGGGACTGTACTAAAAGGTTTTCTTTACCCGGAGTTCCCCTTTAAAAGAGAAGAACATTTCAGAATTTGTTAACATGATAAAAAGCAATACTTCCATTGTAGATCTCCAGATGTTTTTTTGTACGTGATGCTGCCTGGACCACCGATGGTCTTTACCTCCTGCTGTAATTATGACATCCCTGCTTAAGTGACTGCTGCAGCCAATCACTGGCTGCAGAGGTGATCAGTACAGCCAGTCATTGGCAGGAGGAAGTAGAGATCCCGGTGGGTGAATTAGACATCAGTGATCTATGAACAGTTGGAATTGTTGAGATGAATATTTCTTCTTTTATTGCTTTTAGCCCTTTCTGAGCATTTTCAGAAAGATGTTACTGACCAGGCAATCCTTTTACCGACTAGTTCATGGGTAGTTCCAATGCAGAATGGCTGAAATAAAGAACTTCTTTATATTTTAGAGTAATAAAAGAAGCTTGAATTTGAAGTAATGGTAGAGTATAAAGGCAGAGTTTGCCAACACTGTGGAATACCATCCTCACCAGTGCCACAGTGGGATACCGAGGCTTGGCACAAACCACAGAGATGTCATACTCACGGGCTGGTTGGTTAAAAGTGGTTTCATATTTTTTCAGCCAAACAGAATCAAAATGCTCCATGTTTATACAGACCATACCTCAACATCTAACATTGGGCCCTTTGGTGTGATGAAATGTGTTTTTTATTTGCCGTGTAGTTTGGGACTTTGGGCTGAATGTAATTATACACTATGACCCTTGGAATAAGAGAGGGAAATGTTTCAGAACTTACAGAACATTGCAGAAAAGTTACCAGGTGAATAGATGAGTATAGAGTCTACATTGTAACTGTAAGAGCCTGGATGCCTGTCTAGAAAAATATAATATTGCCGGTTACATATACTGTACTAGATTTGTTGATCCAGGAAATTGCCTTACACTACTGTTCAAAAGTTTGGGGTCACCCAGACAATTTTGTGGCCACTCCATTACAGATAGTATACCAGCTGCCTGCTTCTTCTCTATATAGTTCATACATAATTTGGAGATGTGCTTTGGGTTATTGTCCTGTTGTAGGATGAAATTGGCTCCAATCAAGCGCTGTCCACAGGGTACGGCATGGCGTTGCAAAATGGAGTGATAGCTTTCCTAATTCAAAATCCCTTTTACCTTGTACAAATCTCCCACTTTACCAACACCAAAGCAACCTTAGATCATCACATTACCTCCACCATGCTTGACAGATGGCGTCAGGCCTCTTCCAGCATCTTTTCAGTTGTTTTGTGTCTCACAAATGTTCTTCTTTGTGATCCAAACACCTCAAACTTTGATTCGTCTGTCCATAAAACTTTGTTGCAATCTTCCTCTGTCCAATGTCTGTGTTCTTTTGCCCATATTAATCTTTTCCTCTTATTAGCCAGTCTCAGTTATGGCTTTTTCATTGCCACTCAGCCCTGAAGGCCAGCATCCCGGAGTCGCCTCTTCACTGCAGACATTGACACTGGCGTTTTGCGGGTATTTAATGAAGCTGCCAGAAGAGGAGCTGTGAGGTGTCAGTTTCTCAAACTAGAGACTCTAATGTACTTGTCCTGTTGCTCAGTTGTGCAGCGGGACCTGCGACTTCTCTTTCTGGTTTGAGCCTGTTTGGGCTCTCCTCTGAAGGGAGTAGTACACACTGTTGTAGGAAATCTTCAGTTTCCTGGCAACTCTTTGCACGGAATAGCCTTCATTTCTCTTTTTCTGGCCATTTTGAGAGTTTCATAGAACAAACAAATGTAATGCTCCAGATTCACAACTAGCTCAAAGGAAGGTCAATTTTATAGCTTCTCTAATCAGCCAAACCATTTTCAGCTGTGCTAACATACTTGTACAAGAGTTTTCTAGGGTTTTGTAAACATTCGTTAGCCTTCTTACACAGTTAGCAAACACAATGTACCATTAAAACACTGGACTGGTGGCTATTGTAAATGGGCCTCTATACACCTATGTAGATATTGCATTAAAAAACAGACTTTTGCCGCTAGAATAGTCATTTACCACATTAATAATGCATAGAGTGTATTTCTGATTCCTTCCTTGTTAGCTTCATTGAAAAAAAATGTGCTTTTCTTTAAAAAATAAGGACATTTCTAAATTACCCAAAACATTTCAGCAGTAGTGTATGTGGATTGGGGAAGGATTTGTTCCCTAATATCAGGATTAGTTACTTCCCCATGGGGTTCTTGCCTTCCTCTGAATCAACATATTAGCCTATACAGGGTGGGCCATTTATATGGATGCAGCTAAATAAAATGGGAAAGGTTGGTGATATCACCTTCCTGTGTGTGGCACGTTAGTATATGGGAGGGAGAAAACTTTTCCAGATGGGGGGTGACCATGGCGGCCATTTTGAAGTTGGCTATTTTGGATCCAACTTTATTTTTTTCAATGGGAAGAGGGTCATGTGACACATCAAATATATTGAGAATTTCATAAGAAAAAAAATGGTGTGCTTGGTTTTAAAGTAACTTTATTCTTTCATGAGTTATTTACAAGTTTATGACCACTTATAAAATGTGTTCAAAGTGCTGCCCATTGTGTTGGATTGTCAATGCAACCCTCTTCTCCCACTCTTGACACACTGATAGCAACACCGCAGAAGAAATGCTGCACAGGCTTCCAGTATCCGCTGTTTCAGATGCTGCACATCTCGTATCTTCACAGCATAGACAATTGCCTTCAGATAAGGGATGAGGCAAACGTTTTCTGAATGTTGAAGGTAACAAACTAAACCAGCGCTATTGGTCTGACACTAACCCACAGTGGATAGATCCCTCAAAGACTGCTGGAACACAAACATTGATGGTATGGTGTGGTATATGGGGTACAAAGATAGTGGGGCCATTCTTCATCAATGGAAGCCTCAATGCCACTGGATATCTGAATCATGTAGCAATTTCAGATATCCAGTGGCATTGAGGTTTCCATTGATTTCCATTCTGCGATGTTGCTATGATCGGTGCTGTTAGCTACATCTCTAAGCTAATCAGATCAGCTGAGATGTGTGGGGGATGATGCATTCTCAGTGCGTGGGCTCGCATCAGGGGTAGGGACACAGCCAAGGGAGAATATATACTCCCTCGGTCATGAAGGGGCTAAGGCAGGTCAAGATTGATACATTTCATTCCAAATGCACTTATCTGGTTCCTGATACTCAAACACTCGACGTGTTTTCCCCTTTTTGTAGGCCACCGGGTTCATCAGGAGTAACAAAAAGATGTATTCAGGGCCAGGTGCTTAGCCCTTGGGCGCCAGGAGGGCACACAATAATCCCCTCTCTTCTAGATAGATGGCGGCGGGCGCCTGCATCCTCTCTCCCCCTTTTATGCCTATCCAAATGCAGCCGAATCAAGAAGTGCAGCTCCAGCGTGTGCTCCGTGTTGTGCCGCACCCTCCTGTGTGCACTCCAAATACCGGAAGTCGTCATTGGATGGGACCACCCCTATGTCCAAACCTTATTTTCATCCCGCGGCTGGAAGTGTGTTGCTGCGAAACATCTCCCCCGGGAACATATATACACAAATGATGGTTCCACCTTGCCTGCTAAAAGTGTGCAGCAGGCGATTTAGCAAAAATACAACTGGAGGCTTTTAGATCCTAAGAAAGATCTATATGTGAGGGCAGTCTGGGGATAAATAGTGTGCTTGCAAGCCATATACCAGATACTTATTTTGCAATACACGCACCCTATTAGAAATATAGCGATCTACAGAGGCATGCAAGGGATGAGAGCACAAGCACCCCTATTAGTTAAACACATCACTAAAATACCAAATAAATTTGGGGTTAGTGTCAATGGTTCAACAATAACATCACGATAAACTCGCCATATTATAATGACAATTGATATAAGATATCCATAATCTATTTTTGGATTGATAGATTACCAATGCTGCATAGACTTGTACTGGTCTATGTCCCCATAGGTACGAATACTGGAGTAGTAGGGACGGAGACCAAGTAAGTCCAATCAAGATGAGGGCAACAATGTTATTCTGCAAAAATGGCGCATACATCAGTTGTTCATTTAAACCACCCAAACCTGCCAACCCCATCCTATAGATCTACTTGGTTTCTTTTTTAAGGATTTCCTTGTCCCAATTACTTCCTCTGATCGATCTCTCCACAACCTCTATTATTTGGAAATCAAAACACTTAATATCCCCACCATGTACCTCTCTAATATGGCGAGATATGGGAGTGTCCCTGGCATTTCCTGTGTCACCTACAGTTGTGGCCAAAAGTATTGACACCCCTGCAATTCTGTCAGATAATACTCAGTTTCTTCCTGAAAATGATTGCAATCACAAATTCTTTGGTATTATTATCTTCATTTAATTTGTCTTCAATGAAAAAACACAAAAAGAATTGTCCTAAAGCCAAATTGGATCTAATTCCACACCAAACATAAAAAAGGGGGTGGAAAAAAGTATTGGCACTGTTAGAAAAATCATGTGATGCTTCTCTAATTTGTGTAATTAACAGCACCTGTAACTTACCTGTGGCACCTAACAGGTGTTGCAATAACTAAATCACACTTGCAGCCAGTTGACATGGATTAAAGTTGACTCAACCTCTGTCCTGTGTCCTTGTGTGTACCACATTGAGCATGGAGAAAAGAAAGAAGACCAAAGAACTACCTGAGGACTTGAGAAACCAAATTCTGAGTAAGCATGAGCAATCTCAAGGCTACAAGTCCATCTCCAAAGACCTGAATGTTGAAGTCCAGGCCTAGAATTACCAGGAGAGTGATGTCGCTCCCTTTGAGGGGGGTGGGATGGGAGTGCCTGATATAAGGGCTTACCACCGAGCAGTTGTCCTAGAGCAGGGGTGGGGAACGTCCGGCCCCCGGGCCGGATCAGGCCCGCCACGACCTTCTGTCCGGCCCGCGGCCACATTGCCGTATATCGCAGTGCTCCGGGCCGGCAGCTGCACTTTCCTGCTACCGGCCCTTTAAGGCAGCGTGATGTGTGCCTTCTGAAGATGCAGACAGCGTTCAATACTGAACACTGCCTGCACGTGAGAGACACCTCCCCTTCACACAGGCAAGTGCAGAGCCAGTGTGAGGACGAGGTCTGTGGGCGGGGCTACCATGTAATGTGCTCTTCCATCCGTCCCACAGATGAGTTCGGAGCTGCAGCCCCAGCAATATGTATGTGGCCACTGACCCCCCCCAGTGTGTGTGTGACCCCCCCAGTGTGTATGTGTGCCACCCCCAGTGTGTGCCCCCTCAGTATCAGCATGTGCACTACCTCAGGAGCATCATGTTTGCCCCTGTGTAGCAACATATTTACACTCCCAGCAGCATCGTGTGCTCCTCTGTTTGCCCCCCCCCCGGAGCTTAATGTGACAGTGCCCCCCCTCAGTAGCAGCATCTTTGCCCCTACAGCAGCATCAAGTGCCCCCCTCAGCGTCCCCCCCCCCATAGTAGCAGCATGTGCCCCCCCTCAGCTGTAGCATGTGTGCCCCCCCCAGTGATGTAGATGCCCCCAGCCTCCCCAGAGATGTATATACCCCAGCCTCCCAGTGCTGTATGTGCCCAGGCCTCCCAGTGATGTAGATGCCCAGGCCTCCCAGTGATGTATATGCCCCAGGCCTCCCAGTGATGTATATGCCCCCAGGCCTCCCCAGTGATGTAGATGCCCCCAAGCCTCCCAGTGCTGTATATGCCCAGGCCTCCCAGTGCTGTATATGCCCAGGCCTCCCAGTGCTGTATATGCCCAGGCCTCCCAGTGATGTAGATGCCCAGGCCTCCCAGTGATGTATATGCCCCCAGGTCTCCCCAGAGATGTATATACCCCAGCCTCCCAGAGATGTATATGACCAGGCCTCCCAGTGATGTAGATGCCCCCAGGCCTCCCAGTGATGTATATGCCCCCAGGTCTCCCCAGAGATGTATATACCCCAGCCTCCCAGTGCTGTATGTGCCCAGGCCTCCCAGTGATGTAGATGCCCAGGCCTCCCAGTGATGTATATGCCCCCAGGCCTCCCCAGTGATGTAGATGCCCCCAAGCCTCCCAGTGCTGTATATGCCCAGGCCTCCCAGTGCTGTATATGCCCAGGCCTCCCAGTGATGTAGATGCCCAGGCCTCCCAGTGATGTATATGCCCCCAGGTCTCCCCAGAGATGTATATACCCCCAGGCCTCTGTGGCACCCTGGCACCTGTTGGGCACCACAGAAATCCTTAGGTACAAATGGAGTAAGTAACAGCACAGCAAAACCACAACACAAACAACACTTAGAACACCTGGTTTCACCCCGAGCCTCTAGGGGGAGCTAACACTGGTGACTTCTAACCAGTTCCCCCTATAAAAAGAGTCTTGGAGGGAGAAACTTCAGAGTGTGGTAGACGCTAAAAGAGCTGCCAGCCTGTGTGTGATCTCCAGCCTTATGAGACACATACTAGGCCCCAAACAGCCTACTAGCAAGTGGGAATCCCTGCAATTGGGATACCAGGAAAGGAGGACACTCTCAAGGAATACAGAGTTACACTGACTCTTTCCAAACCATCCGGTTACTGGAACCGAAGCTGTGGAAGCTACAAAGCCCTCACAGAGAACCAGCACATCCAACAGGAGGTTTAGCCACCTGTTCCACCTGATGCACCTACCCACGAGAGCCCAGGGAAGAGTACTGATCCTGCTCAGACCCTTTTACAGTGCCCTCAGTGCTGCTAACCAGGTGAAGCAAGTTCCATTGAACATCCTGCCCGGTCCGGCTGGATTCCACATCCACCCGACCTTAGCACCAGAAGTAGAGAAAGGAAGCCTAACACTGCTTGCTGTGAAACTCCATAAGTGCCAACTTCACTATCCCGGTCCGAGTGTACCTGCCTACCAACCAGTAAAGGTACCTAAAAGAGACTTTGTGTGGTGGTGCATTACTCCTGGATTCAGCGCAGCGTCCCGCAGCTGCCTCACAACATCTTGCGCAGCTCCCGGCTCCGGGATTCCCGCTCATCCTGTGGGGAGCGTTCCATCTCGCTGTGTACCATCCCCCGGAGACCCGAACAGCGCTGGTAAAGTTACCAGAACACCCGCAGGTGGCGTCACGAAGACAAATCACCCCCACTGTTCCGCCATTCCCCTATTGATCTGGACCACCGGGCCTACACCACCGCAGGCGCGGTTCCGTGACTGGAGGAGAAACAACGCCCGCTACGTGTACCCCCCGGCTACGGTGAGTCACCTCCCCAGTGATGTATATGCCCCCAGGCCTCCCCAGTGATGTAGATGCCCCCAAGCCTCCCAGTGCTGTATATGCCCAGGCCTCCCAGTGCTGTATATGCCCAGGCCTCCCAGTGATGTAGATGCCCAGGCCTCCCAGTGATGTATATGCCCCCAGGTCTCCCCAGAGATGTATATACCCCAGCCTCCCAGAGATGTATATGACCAGGCCTCCCAGTGATGTAGATGCCCCCAGGCCTCCCAGTGATGTAGATGCCCCCAGGCCTCCCAGTGATGTAGATGCCCCCAGGCCTCCCAGTGATGTATATGCCCCCAGGTCTCCCCAGAGATGTATATACCCCAGCCTCCCAGTGCTGTATATGCCCAGGCCTCCCAGTGCTGTAGATGCCCCCAGGCCTCCCAGTGCTGTATATGCCCAGGCCTCCCAGTGATGTAGATGCCCCCAGGCCTCCCCAGTGATGTAGATGCCCCCAGGCCTCCCAGTGATGTATATGCCCAGGTCTCCCCAGAGATGTATATACCCCTGCCTCCCAGTGATGTAGATGCCCCCAGGCCTCCCAGTGATGTAGATGCCCCCAGGCCTCCCCAGTGATGTAGATGCCCCCAACCTCCCCAGTGATGTATATGCCCCCAGGCCTCCCCAGTGATGTATATGCCCCCAGGCCTCCCCAGTGATGTAGATGCCCCCAGGCCTCCCCAGTGATGTATATGCCCAGGTTTCCCCAGAGATGTATATGCCCCCAGGCCTCCCCAGTGATGTAGATGCCCCCAGGCCTCCCCAGTGATGTATATGCCCAGGTCTCCCCAGAGATGTATATGCCCAGGCCTCCCAGTGATGTATATGCCCCCAGGCCTCCCCAGTGATGTATATGCCCCCAGGCCTCCCAGTGATGTATATGCCCCCAGGCCTCCCCAGTGATGTATATGCCCCCAGGCCTCCCCAGTGATGTATATGCCACCAGGCCTCCCCAGTGATGTATAAGCCCCAGTCTCCCAGTGATGTATATGCCCCCAGGCCTCCCCAGTGATATATAAGCCCCAGTCTCCCAGTGATGTATATGCCCCCAGGTCTCCATACTTATGTATATGCCTCCGGCCTCCCCAGTGCTGTACATGCCCCGAGCACTAATTATTTCCCCAGCGTCCCTAGTGATGTGCAGACCCCTATCCTTCCCAGTGCTATACATGCCCCAGCGATGTATATGCCATCAGTGTCTGCTATGTATGTATATACAGCAGTCTTAGTGTCTCCTGTGTAATGTGTATACAGTAGTCCCCATGTCTCCGATGTGATGCGTATGATGTACAAAACAATTCACTGCGCTCTAGGCAATACAAAAATGATAAAGCAGCTGTGAGAAACAACAAGAAGAATATCACCAAACATCACAGCCGCACCAAAGAGAAGCAGCTCCAGCCGTCCCAGTGAGTAAGGTGAGGTTATTATTTGTTTGACCAAATATAGCGGATAATTTTCAAGGAGATAACTGTGTGCGGCCCACGAAGGATGGTAGAGATTTCAAAATGGCCCTCGGCATGAAAAAGGTTCCCCACCCCTGTCCTAGAGGAAGCCAAAACCTATTGGAACTCTCTGGGAGACAGTGGATTGCCACAAATTGAGTGCCAAATGGGAGGAGTTGGTGTAGGTGGACTTAGACATGTCCTAGCAGCAGAGCCTCTGGGACAGGTGAAACGAGATTTCAAACTGGCTACCACCACTACGCTACTCAAATACTGGCGAGGCCTTCCTAGGGGATGGACCTCATTGCCTTTGTCTGAGATCCCTTTCTCGGCTCTCAAGCTACACGTTCCGTCGATAGACATTGGTGTGTGGGAGAGGGCCAGGATACGGATTCTCTCGGACCTTCTCCAGGACGATGGAGTGATTCCCTTCGACTCCCTTATGGAACGAACCCCGGAGATCCGACGTGTCTTCCTGCAATATATGCAGGTCAGGCACTTGGTAATATCGCTGTTCCGAGAGAGAAAGAAGTGCCGTTTGGCACCCTCCGCCTTTCAAAGCTTTCTCCTGTCTGGCCCCGCCCGGACTAAGGGTCTGTCACAAATGTACTCCGCTTTTCTGGGCTTGGACAGGCAACAGAAACTGCCGTATATGATAAAGTGGGAGAGAGAGCTTCGCTTCACGTCTGATGGAGATGACTGGGACATGGCCGTTTCTTCTTTGGCACGTTCCACCAGATGTGTAAATCATTTGGAAAACCTGAAGAAGTTGCACTTGAGGTGGTACCTTCCCCCGAGTAGGGTGGCCAGATTTGGAAATGGCGCTCTTTCGCTATGCGGGAGGGCGTGTGGTCAGATTGGTGATCTACCTCATATGTGGTGGTTTTGTCCAAAGATTACCTCGTTTTGGCACTTGATCGAGTGTCTGATCAGATCACTCACTGGAATTGTGATCCCTCTCACTCCTCAGATGGCGATCCTTCACATTGGCATTGATGCATACCCTCAGACCTTCAGGAAAACCCTAACGTATGTCTTAATAGCAGCTAGGCTGTCACTGGCGGCCAAATGGAAAAATGAAACGGCTTAGAGTTTATCGGAAGTAGTTGAAAAAATAAATTCGATATTTAACCAGGAATACCACTTAGCTTTAACATTGCATGACAGAAACAGCACGAGGAACGCGTAGTACATCTGGGCCTCCCACCCTTTGGCCACTCCAGTTCCCGACTGATCGGTGTTGGAGATGAAGGATTGTATGTATTTTTTGCTCCCCACTCTACTCTACTCTACTCTACTCTACTTCACGCTACTACTCCTACACGTGCTCAATTCTCTATTAACTCGGGTATTGTATATGCTCATACTTTTTATATTTCATGGTTGTTTACTCCATTCTATATGCTACTACCTTGGGGCAGCTATTTTGCTACTTATTGTTTGTAAAGACCTGAATGTTCCTGTGTCTACCATGCGCAGTGTCATCAAGAAGTTTAAAGCCCATGGCACTGTGGCTAACCTCCCTAGATGTGGACGGAAAAGAAAAATTGACGAGAGATTTCAACGCAAGATTGTGCGGATGGTGGATATAGAACCTCGAGTAACATCCAAACAAGTTCAAGCTGCCCTGCAGTCCGAGGGTACAACAGTGTCAACCCGTACTATCCGTCGGCGTCTGAATGAAAAGGGACTGTATGGTAGGAGACCCAGGAAGACCCCACTTCTGACCCCGAGACATAAAAAAGCCAGGCTGGAGTTTGCCAAAACTTACCTGAGAAAAAAAGAGGCATTCAAAGAAAAGAACACGGTCCCTACAGTCAAACATGGTGGAGGTTCCCTGATGTTTTGTGGTTGCTTTGCTGCCTCTGGCACTAGACTGCTTGACTGTGTGCATGGCATTATGAAGTCTGAAGACTACCAACAAATTTTGCAGCATAATGTAGGGACCAGTGTGAGAAAGCTGGGTCTCCCTCAGAGGTCATTGGTCTTCCAGCAGGACAATGACCCAAAACACACTTCAAAAAGCACTAGAAAATGGTTTGAGAGAAAGCACTGGAGACTTCTAAGGTGGCCAGCAATGAGTCCAGACCTGAATCCCATAGAACACCTGTGGAGAGATCTAAAAATGGCAAATATCAGGGACCTGGAGCAGTTTGCCAAAGAAGAATGGTCTAAAATTCCAGCAGAGCATTGTAAGAAACTCATTGATGGTTACCGGAAGCGGTTGATCGCAGTTATTTTGGCTAAATGTTGTGCACCCAAGTATTAGGCTGAGGGTGCCAATACTTTTGTCTGGCCCATTTTTGGAGTTTTGTGTGAAATGATCAATGTTTTGCTTTTTGCTTCATTCTCTTTTGTGTTTTTTCATTGAAGACAAATTAAATGAAGATAATAATACCAAAGAATTTGTGATTGCAATCATTTTCAGGAAGAAACTGAGTATTATCTGACAGAATTGCAGGGGTGTCAATACTTTTGGCCACAACTTTATATGATCCCCTATGTGTCCCTTCAGGGGACTTTTCGTTTTCCCCACAAAGTCCATGGGGCAAGAGCATTGGAAAAGCTAAACGATTCCCTTGGTTTTGCAGTTACCGAAGTGTCTGTTCTCAAAGCTCTCCCCCGTTGTGCTACCTTGGAATGAATGTGATTTCTTGACATACCTGCAAAAGGAACAATTCATGCATTTAAAGGTACCCTTTTGGCTCTGATGTAGCCATATGCCTGTCCTTTTTGGGGGGCAATATAGGCTGTGGACTAATTGGTCCCTTATTGATCGACCCCTTCTGAAGCTAGTGGCTGGTCTCTTAGAGACAAAGGGGGCCACCTCCTTGTCAGCCAGTAGAATCCCCCAGTGTCTTTCAAAGATGGTCCGCACTTCTTCTGTGCGGTCATCAAATGTCCCTATGATCGTGTCCTCTGATGTGATTTTCTCCTTTGGTCTAAGAGGACATCCCTCTGGTTTTGGAAGGCCCTGCTCGGAACCTGTAGGGGATACCCCTTCTCCAAAAAGCATTTTTGCATTCCCCTTGCCTCCTGATGAAACTTGTTAATGTCTGAGCAGTTCCATCTTGCCCTCAGATAATGGCCCTTAAGGATACCCTCCCTCAGACTATCCCATCTTAATAGATCATTAGTGGCAGTGGGTTCCTGAAAATGGTGGTTAGTAAAGTACTGTAGCCATCTTTATAACAGTAATGTCTAGGAAATTTAGGGACCCCTCAGGTATCTCTGATGTAAATCTGAGACCCAAATCATTTACATTTAGTTCCCCCATGAAGTTATTGAAAGATTGGACATCACCTTTCCACAGGATCATGATGTCATCAATATACCGTCACCAGAATGATATCTGCAGACTCCACCATGCTGTTGTATCCTCTGTGAAGATGACGGTGTCCTCCCAGCAGCCCAGGAGCAAGTTGGCATAGCTAGGGGCACATGAACTACCCATAGCTGTGCCCCTGCGCTGGTGGTAGAACTTCCCATTGAACAAGAAGTAGTTATGGGTGAGTACGTATTCAAGTAGTGAGAGAACAAATGTACTGTGTTCCAAATACTGAATCCCTCTGGTCTTAAGGTAGTATTCCCCTGCCTTTAGTCCCATCTCGTGAGAGATGCCGCTGTACAGCGCCTCAACATCTATTGATGCTGATTGCCCCCACTGAGATACCGTCTAATTTACATATCAGGTCCAAAGTATCTCTTATGTATGAGAATCTTTTTCCAGTTTAGTATACGTTGAGGAATCATTCAGTATACCGTACTATGACATTTTTTTTGTAGATTTTGTGGTCTATGAGAACCAAATTCCCCCCTTTATCGGCGAGTTTCAGAATCAACTGGTCATTCTTTGATAGATTGTTTAATGTGTGTCATACCTCTTTAGTAAGATTTGAATAGTACATCCCTTTCTTAGTGCTCAACGTCCTTAAATCATTGGTAACCAAACTGGTGAAGATGTCAATGCTGGTCAGATCACTACTCGGTGGCATTTTTCTACTCGGAGGTCTACAGTTGGTAAAAGGGCCTCTACCAATTTCCCTTAATTGATCTCTTGCCAGATCATTGAGGTCTGAGAAGGCAGCCAATTCCTCCTCCTCCTCAATATCATATAGACGGCACTTTTCCTCATCGTTAAGTTTGAAGAATCTCTTGTTTTCTTGCAAATAGGTTTAGATCTTTCACCCATTCAAAATCGTTATAATGGTTTGTTGTGACAAATGAAAGCCCTTTTGCTAGTACTCTTTTTTCCACATCAGGGAGTTGGTGACCAGTCAGGCTTATGATCTGGTTCTCTACTGTTTCGGTCTTGCCCCCTGCTCCAGAATTCTCCCTCTTAGTGGATAAGAATCCTTCCCTGAAAAAGGAATGTTCACATAGGACCCCAAAGTAGTGGTCCCTGATAACACAGTTCCAAAACGTGTATAGGTACCAACATTTGGTCTAGTCTTCTGTGGCTCAAGTTTCAACCTTCAAACCTTAGATCTCCCTGTCCTGTCCTCCACTGCCTCTTCCCCTCTTCTTCCTCCATCTCTTGCTTTCTGGGTGTCTTATGGGCTCCGGTGCTTTTCCCTGTCCACCCTGTTGTCCTCCCTCCTTGTCTGAACGATCTGTATCTGAAGCTGATATATCAGTGTTACCTATGTCCCGATCTCCCCTCTTTAAAAAGAGATATGCTCTCGTTTCTTTAAATTCGAGTGAGTCCGTATGAATTGTTTGTTTGCGCTCTTTAATAAATGATTGCAAACGACTTATAGTGTGTTCTAGAGTGGCCTCCCATCTAACAAAATTGGGGTCCTCATTATGTTGTTTGGCCTCCTCCGTTAGTTCACTAAGTTTTTTGTGGTGTTCTCAAAGGAACTCTTCTCTTCCTCCAGTAAGATTTTCATAAATCTCAGGGAGCTATTAATGGACTCTTCCTCGCATTTCTCTAGGAGTGCTTGGGATCTAGATCTATTCACAGGGATAATGTTTAGTCTAAGGCCCTTGGGGATTATTTTATTCGCTATGTACTTTTCTAAGCATTCAATTTCCCACCATGATTTAACGTTCTCCTTGTAGGTAATAGTAATCTTGTGGAAGAGTTTCTTCAAATCTCCTGAGGTGTTACTGCCACCGTTGTCTCTGAGAAGACGTCCTGGCCTCCAATGCCCACCTATCTCTGTCTATGGGTCCTGACAACAATCCCGCCATTTAACAACATAAATGGCTCACCGTGGCTCACCTAAAGAATGATTACTGTAAATAAAAAAGCCAAGAAGCCAGTGCTGCCCGTGGTTAGCACGCAATACAAAAAGTGCATATGCACATATTAATTTCTAACTGTACTTTAAACTGAGACATTTAGCAAACAATTGATCAATTCTTTGAGCTACCCTGCAACATCACGGCATTCTCAGATGGGGCAGTCCACTCTACGTTTTTTATATACACTATGCCTTTACGGCCTCCTGAATGCACTAAAAGCAGAACCATATTAAATGCACATGTACCTGAAGCATTTCTAAACTACTCCAGCAGCGCCAGAAGGGCAGCGCAGATAAAGACACACCAGGTCCGGGCATGACATCCGGACATTATCAGATCTGACCCCCACACTGCCAGACCAGCAACCATGGATGAAGGTAGAACAGGCCCAAACACATTGCAACAATTAAGCAGATTACTGTAATGATTAATGATTACTGTAATCCTAAAAAAACAAATCATATATCAAAGGAATTACCTCTTAGAAATAACTTTTATTAGATTATTTTAAATCTGGACAGATATGTCCTATTATACAACAAGCAAAAACACTCATGAAAGAAGAGAGGGGTATAAGCATTGGCCCTGTTCTCTCCCTGCCTTGCAACAGAGTGCTAAACACCTAAAAAATGCTGTGGTGTCCCTGTACCACGGCTGCTATCCCTGTTGACCCTAAGCTGGTATCTACATGGGTCAATCAGCAACAGACACAATCAGTCGTCCCCTGGTCTTGCAGAGAAAAGTGGGCTAGGAAAAGATTGCCCCCCAGAGTGCGAGTCTATCCCTTATACTCTTAACGTCTCTGGTTTTAAAAACCTAAGACACCAATAGACTATGGAGCAAGGTAATCAGTAAAGGTCGTATTATGGCACGTATGGGTATCTCTATAATGTACTCTTCCTAATTATTAGGATTAGGTTAATAGCCTGGTCATACCAAGTCTATTACATTTCACATCATATCCTTAGTCTTACAGAGACATCTAGATAAGCATACCGTATATTGGTGCTGCCCCATATACTATTAGAGTGGTAAAAATCAGTAGCATAATATATAGCCCAATCTTGGGAGACACATTATTCAGTTAACCCGTTAGAAAGATCACCGCAGACCATTGGCAGAATTAAGGCAGGTCAAGATTGATACATTTCACTCCAAATGCACTTATCTGTTTCCTGATACTCAAACACTTGACGGGTTTCCCCCTTTTTGTAGGTCATGGGGTTCATCAGAAGGGACAAATAGATGTGTTCAGGGCCAGGTGCTCAGCCCTGGGGCGCCAGGAGGCACTAACCCACTCCCATATGAAGTGTATATGATCCATAAATTGAAAAATAAAGACTTGTGTTTTTGTTATTTCTGCGAGGTAGAACTGTCACGGGATGCAAAAAAATCTTTATTAGTAAAAAGAGCACAACCGCCGTTTCAGGAACGGCCTGTTCCCTTCATCAGGTGCATTACAGAGAGTGGGTCAGTGACCCCTCTAATACACAAGTTCCCATCACATTCACATCAATAATTCAATGGTAACAGCAGTTGCTCTATGGATAAAAATATATATACCGTATATACTCGTGTATAAGCCGACCCGTGTATAAGCCGACCCCCCTACTTTTGCCCCCAAAACCTGGGAAAACCTATTGACTCGTGTATAAGCCGAGGGTGGACCCCAGCACAGGTATACAGCCCCCAGCAGTGTGGTATACAGGCCCCCTCAGTGGTATACAGCAGCCTCCCCAGTGGTAGTATACAGCAGCCTCCCCAGTGGTAGTATACAGTAGCCTCCCCAGTGGTATATACAGCAGCCCCAGAGGGGTATACAGCAGCCCCAGAGCTGTATACAGCAGCCCCAGAGCTGTATACAGCAGCCCCAGAGGGGTATACAGCAGCCCCAAGGCGTATACAGCAGCCCCAGAGGGGTTATACAGCAGCCCCAGAGGGGTATACAGCAGCCCCAGAGGGGTATACAGCAGCCCCAGAGGCGTATACAGCAGCCCCAGAGGGGTATACAGCAGCCCCAGAGGAGTATACAGCAGCCCCAGAGGCGTATACAGCAGCCCCAGAGCGTATACAGCAGCCCAGAGGTAACAGCAGCCCCAGAGGCGTATACAGCAGCCCCAGAGGGTATACAGCAGCCCCAGAGGGTATACAGCAGCCCCAGAGGGTATACAGCAGCCCCAGAGCGGATACAGCAGCCCCAGAGGGGTATACAGCAGCCCCAGAGCGTATACAGCAGCCCCAGAGGGGTATAACACCCAAATAGCAGCCCCAGAGGTATACAGCAGCCCCAGAGCGTATACAGCAGCCCCAGAGCTGTATACAGCAGCCCCAGAGCTGTATACAGCAGCCCCAGAGGTATACAGCAGCCCCAGCTGTATACAGCGGACCCGGTGTATACAGCCCCCCCCCCCCCCCCCCCGTGGTATATAGGCCTCCCCTGTGGCAACCTGTAAAGGAAGAAATGATTATACTTATCGGGTCGCTGTCGCCGCCGCCGCCGCTCTGTCACCGTCCGTCACCGCGCTCCTCCTGGTCTTCATGCTTCCTTCTTCTGCGCCGGCGCCGCCGCTCTGTCACCGTCCGTCACCGCGCTCCTCCTGGTCTTCATGCTTCCTTCTCCGGCGCCGACGCCGCCGCTCTGTCACCGTCCGTCACCGCGCTCCTCCTGGTCTTCATGCTTCCTTCTCCGGCGCCGCCGCTCTGTCACCGTCCGTCACCGCGCTCCTCCTGGTCTTCATGCTTCCTTCTCCGGCGCACAGAAAATGACGTAATTTCCTGTGCGCCGGTGAAGGAAGCATGAAGACCAGGAGGAGCGCGGTGACGGACGGTGACAGAGCGTCGGCGTCGGCGACAGCGACCCGATAAGTATAATCATCTCTTCCTTTACAGGTTGCCACAGGGGGGGCCCTATATACCACGGGGGGGGGCTGTATACAACCGGGTACCGTATATGTACTCGTGTATAAGCCGAGGGGGGACTTTTCAGCACATTTTTTTGTGCTGAAAAACTCGGCTTATACACGAGTATATACGGTATATATATATATATATATACATGGAATGAATCACAAAATCTAATATATAAAGCTGAATGTGTGTATGTGTGTGTGTGTGTATGTGTGTATATCCGGGAATTGGCATCTACACCGTCGCAACTACAGCCACAAAATTTTGCACAGTCACACGTCTGGGCCCCGAGAGCGTCATAGGCTATGTTGTGAGGCGAAATTTTAACCCTGCGCGTTCCAATTCACCAAACAATTTTTCCCCTATCTACATAATGGGGAAAAAGTGACAATTACCAGTTGACAGTTGTGAATGAGAGGGGCTTAATGATAGCACCACAGACTAACAGCACATACCAGCATATAGTCACTAAGGTGGGTCCCCAACATGAGATATTCACCACACACGGGGACATGTATACACACCACACGCACACAAAGAGTAACAGCAAGTGTATAGTCACTAAAGTGCAGCCCCAATATTCGATACTCACCACGCACCCGAACAAACACACACACACCACAAAGAGACACACACACCCCCAAGGGGACACACACACACTCTATAGCGACACATGCACTCACCCCACAGGGACACACACACACACACCACAAAGAGACACACATAACACAGACACACACACCATACCCCCCCCCACAGGGACACACACATAGCCACCCTATAGGGACACATGCACTCACCCAACAGGGACACACACACCACAAAGAGACACACACAACAGATACACACACACACCACACACACCCCCCCACAGGGACACACACATACACACCCTATAGGGACACATGCACTCACCCCTCAGGAGCACACACACACCACAAAGAGACACACAACAGAAACACACACCACACAGACACCCCCCCCACAGGGACACACACATACACACCCTATAGGGACACATGCACTCACCCCTCAGGGGCACACACACCACAAAGAGACACACACAACAGAGACACACACCACACAGACCCTCCCCCCCACAGGGACACACACACATAGCCATCCTATAGGGACACATGCACTCACCCCTCAGGGGCACACACACACCACAAAGAGACACACTCAACAGAAACACACACCACACAGACACACCCCCCCCCACAGGGACACACACATACACACCCTATAGGGACACATGCACTCACCCCTCAGGGACACACACACCACAAAGAGACACACACAACAGAGACACACACCACACAGACCCTCCCCCCCACAGGGACACACACATACACACCCCAGGGACACACACACCACACAGACACAGATGTGCACAAATCACCTTACACAACTCGCCTCATACGTGTGCTATCTTTATTTGACGAACATAAACATCTGATTAAAAACAGCCAATGTGCAACACATGTGCCATATAGGGAATTAAGGCAGATGTCAGTCACATGAGCTGTCTATTATGGCCACTTTACATGCAGCAACAGGAAGATAGAAACCGGCAGGTGTCGGAGACAATTGTACCTTTTACCTTCAAAACACCTTGCAGATACCTGATTTACACGCAGCCACTTCAAGGTGTTTTGAAGGTAAAAGGTACAATTGTCTCCGACACCTGCCGGTTTCTATCTACCTGTTGCCGCGTGTAAAGTGGCCATTATGTGTATGTGTGAGGTAACATATACTGCCTGGCCAGGGGAGGGTTTACTCTTGGTTGGAGATTTATTAGGCTGCCTATAGCAATCAATCACAGCTCAGCTTCTATTTTCTTACAGGTCATTAATATGACATAGTCAAATTCTATTTTGTTATAGCTAACATCTACATAACCACAGCTAGTTATTAATAAAACAGAATATTATATGTATATAAAAACTCTAAAACATAATAAGGAATGACATTTCATACATAATAAAATCTCCATTAATTTAAAAAAATGGACACTCGTCCTAGACAAGTCTAAAACTCCAACCTAATATCCTGCTCGGCTTTAATACCGCTATTATCATCTAAACCAACAAGATTACAGGCATGGATCAGACCCAAATATTTATAAGCCTTCATACACCCCCTACAGAAATGCCCCATGAGTGAATTATACATCTGAGTAGATATAACTATACTGTATACTACAGGTTCATATACTGTAGGGAAGGAATCTGGGCACTGGAGGGCTTTTGGTGTTTTTCCTAGGCTTGTATGTGCTGCCAGCAATATGGTGTTGCACAAGTCTGCACAAGGTCCAGTCACGTATAGGAAGGAGCTGGGAGATAGCTCAGAAACGCGTCGGTTTAAAGAACTACTTCAACCAGATGATCCATTGTCCTGGTCTTCCTTTGGTAGCAGCGCGGATCGTACGACACTTCGTCCTTATATGCTGATTTCTGACCGTGGTGACCCGTGGATGTGTGGATCCAGAAGCAGCTACTTACTAAGCGTTCATACTGGTTGTGGGTTACACAACCAGGTCAGGTGAGCAGGCCCTTGTCGCCATACATATACCTCTATATAATAGAGATAAGACCCTATTGCGCATTTGTCTCATTTCTTGTGAACAAGGCCATAATACTCAGCGGCCGATCACATGATCAGACCCATAATGCACAGGGCCGGATGTGACGTCCCGGCCGGTGCGTCATACCATGAAAAGAGGGCGGGAGATTCAAACCACAGGAGGAGATGAAGAAAGACTTATGCCACCAAGCGGGGCGTGCTAGAAAGCTGTGAGGAGGGGATCAATGGAGCCCTGGGGCCGCCTTTCCAGTCGCCTCAGACAGAGACATGCTGTAAATTTAAACTCTTTACAGGGCGGATTGAGATCAGAGAGGGATGGTTATGGAGCACCTAGGAAGGTGTAGGGACAGCTAGTGATAGGTCCGGCTTAATTCCAGGTGACAGGTTCCCTTTAACATCTAAACTTTAACAACTAACCCCTTACCCTTAATTCCTAACACCTATCACTTAACACCTCTCAACCGTTAACACCTCTTAACCCTTAACAACTAACTCTTAACCCTTAACAACTAGCTCTTAAAGCGAACCTGTCACCCCCCCCAGACATCAAAAGCTCACCTCACCACCTTCTGCAGCACTAAGGCTGCATTCAGAGAATGTGTATATAGCATTTTTTATGGCTTTATTCAGTGAAATATGCACTTAGATAAAGTTTGGCAGTTACCAAGACCGATGACCGGGAGGCGGGGTTTGCAGAGTCTCTGTGCTGCCCCCGTCTTGTCCATCATCCCTCTGTCTCGGCGATTGTGTGATGCCCCCACCCCCTCCGCGCTCCGTAGCCCGCTCCTGCGCTCTCATTTAGGTTGCCGGGCAGGAGCAGTGCGCGCTGCCCGACAACTTCCTGGTGACTTGGCACCTGCGCAGTCCGCCGGCCCCGCAGTGGATTATTCATCATCCTCACTGTGGGGCGACAAATACGGCGCCTGCGCATTTTCAGCGCTGCTAATGCCCACCTCTGACTGCCTCTCTCCTCCCCACCTCATATAGCCGGGTCCCAAAATAGAAAACGAAACTGAGGACCCGACACCGAGGAGGAGAGAGGCAGAAAACACCGGATCCACAAAGTATGTCCCTGGTGTAAAACTAGAGGATGAAATAAACCTAACTTTACCCCTCCGAACACACAATCCCTCTATCTATATATCTATCTATCTATCATTTCATTCTATCTTTCATTCAATCTATCTATTCCTCTATCTATCTATCTATCTATCTATCTAATAATCGACTGCAGCACTCTTGTTCTCGTTTTAGGGCCACGTCACACGTATCAATCTTGTGAACGATATCGCTTAAGCGATCAGGAATTTTGATCGCTTGAGCGATAATGATCGCTCGTTTACACGCAACGAAGCACAAACAATGAGTGAAAAATCGCTTGATTGTTTGGTGGAAGATTTGTGAGCAGGACCTCAAATCCGTCGTTCATCGTTCAATTAACCTGCACTCAACCTGCTGCATCGTCCTGTGTGACACCTCTCAAGTGATCTCATTCTAGATTTTGCCTATACCTGACGCTACATGGTGTCGATCGCTGAGTCGTGCGAATGATCACTGGCGCGTTGCCAAATTTAACATCGCTTAAAAGATTGATGCTTGGGACACCGCACAAACGATATCAATACATTGATCTAACTATATTGGTCAAGTGACTTTTCAGCCGATATCGTTCACAAGATTGATACGTGTGATGTGGCCCTTAGTCTGCCTTTATTGGGCCATCACAGCTGTACACCTGATGGCCCAATAATGGCAGACTGAAAGAGAACAAGGAGTGCTGCAGTCGATTATTTAATATTTAAGACAGTGGATGGGAGAGGAGCTGGACTGAATTGCACCCACAAAAGAGCCATGCTGCTTTCTTTCATAAGTATCTATATCTATTACTATCCAATGTATTTATCTATCCATCCATGTATCTATCCATCCGTCTATCCCTCTGTCTATCCCTCTATTCATCTATCCATCCATCCATCCATCCATCCGTCTATCCCTCTATCTGTCTATCCCTCTATCTGTCTATCCCTCCATCCATCCTTCTATCTGTCTATCCATTTATGTATCTATCCATCCATCTATCCTTCTATCTGTCTATTCCTCTATCTGTCTATCCCTCTATCCATCCATCCATCCATCCGTCCATCCATCCATCCGTCTATCCCTCTATCTGTCTATCCTCATCTATCCATCCATCCATCCATCCTTCTATCTGTCTATCCATCTATGTATCTATCCATCCATCTATCCTTCTTGGTACCTTTACACGCCGCTACAGGATGGTGGAAACAACCGGTGCTTCACGTGCACGAGCACGCACAAACGGTTGAAAACGGTACCCGCACCACCTTTACACGCCGCAACAAGGTGCGCTCCAGTAGGTTACATCTATCTCTGGATACACCGCCGGGTGCCACAAGTTACCTTCTGCAGAGCACCTTACCTCATTTCCACGCTGCTATAACAAGGTAATATGGGCAGAACAAAGGCAGCAGGGAATGTGGATTACGAGAATTCCGTACGCTGATAGGACAAAGCAATAACATCATGATTGGGCAGCCAGCGCAGGAGGCTGATTAATACATGACGCTCGAGCAATTGTGTAGTGTGACTGGTCAGCTCCTTAAATATGCCGCCCTATGCAGCGTCTACCAATCATTAACGCAGGAGCTTCCACCAATGATCGCTGATGGGGCGCGGTATCCCGGAGCCTGTGTCACGCCCCAGGTAGATAGCATGGTGTCGAAACAACCCTCCTGTTCCTTATTTACACGCCGATACAGGCCGTAACCATCGCCTTGAAATCAACCTGTTTTTGAGCTCTGCTCTGAAACAGGTGCCGCAAGTGACGGGTGGAAACAACCATCTTTACACGCCGCTACCTCGGGTTGATTTGGCGGTGCAAGATACATTTCTCTCATCTACCCGGTTGTTTCCACCATCCTGTAGCGGCGTGTAAAGGTACCATAAATCTGTCTATTCCTCTATCTATCTATCTATCTATCTATGTAGAAAAAAGAAAAACAAAACAGCACAACTGTTATTTGACGGGTGCAAAGCCCCCCTACCATACAGATGATAGAAATCCAAGTAAAAAATGGAGGCAGCACTTCCTTCAGTTCAGTTATATGGGCTTTATTCCCAGGACTGCAACGTTTCGACTCTGTGGTCTTTCTCAAGCAGTGTCACACAAACAACTGAGGTGCACATATTTATAGCACCCATACAAGGGGCTCATTAAGTGTACAATTAGTGTTATACAGTAAATATATCTCATATATAAAAAATACAGTGTATACATTTTCCATCTTATTAAATATAAAGTGCATTGAAACATGAGGTAGTTAATATCATAGTGCTTAAAACATGTTAAAACGTCCCTGTGGACTTAATTAATATATTGTGCACATGTGTATACAAGTATAAATCATCTTACTCCGGTGATATGGATTGCTGCACCTCCATCTCTATTCTCAACAGGAAACCGCTGGACTCCCAGCGTGTAGTTTCCTTCACTGCCCATGCTCCGTAACTCTACTTCCTCCTTCCGGCCTATTGCGAGCCCTCGCGCATGCGCATTAGCGCACCGGGACTCTCAATATGTAGTTTTTTACTATTCTATGTCTCAAACAAAAATTTGAAAATCTATCAAAAAAGTTATTAACGCTAGAACTGCATCTGTCAACGTTATCAGAATATTATAAGGCGAAGATTATTCCAAGAGGATTAAGATCTAACGTTAGACCAAATCTGATGTTTGGAGACACTTTCTTTTGCTCCCAATTTTGCAAAATCTCCAATAAATATGGACTAGATTTGTTACTGGTAAACATAGAATTTATACAACATGATCTCAAACGTGTACATGTAGAACATACTGAAATTGATAAAAAATTACAAGAATTAATAAAAGAAGATGACCTAACTAAATTTAAGGATCTTGTGAACACACGTCTAATGAAGATGCGACAGGATTTGGAGGAAGGGAAAAAGAGAAAATGGCTAAGAGACACTGAAGATTACGCTAGTGGGAATGTATATAACTGGCAGAGGGAAGGAGTTGGGAAATGGCGGAATAAAGGTGCCTTGAGTAAAAAAACTAACTGTGCTTGTGGTAGAGAAATCTGTGTAACGGATATTATCTCCAGATTTAGATCTAAAGAAAAACAAAGAAAAAGAAGAGGAGGAAGGAGACACCACAGGGAACAAAAAAGACAAAAAAGGCAAAGGGAAACAACACAAGAAGACGTCAAAGAATTAAAAGAGACTCTTGTGGTTAATATTTCAAGTAAGGTACTAAATGAAATGCAAATATCTGTGTTGAATAAGGGTATGGCTTCGGTCCGAATACCAATACTGATTTTTTTCAATTGTCCCTAGATTTGGAGAATTTTTATCGAATGTTGAAATTAAAAGAATGGTTCAGTACGAAAACTATATTGAGTAAAACTGCTAATAGTGAATTTAATATAGATACAGTAGGTCTTAAAAAGAAGAGTAATTTTACCCCCCCTGTAAACTCCCGGGTGATAGATGCATTTATGACAGCGGTAACTAAAGAGATAAATGATTTGAAAAATGAGATTAGGATTGAGAAACATGTTAAACCTAATATTACATCAAAGGAGATGGAAGCTATTTATGACCTTGTCCATGACGACAGCATTATAATAAAAAGAGCTGATAAAGGTGGTGCAGTAGTCGTCATGGACAAGGTCAATTATATTAAAGAGATCAGACGACAGTTGGCGGACCCGGGGTATACCAGGGACTTGGAAGGGATCCAAAATTCGATATAGCTAAAAAAATCAAACATGTTCTGGAGTGGGCAAAAGAGAGGGGACTCATAGACCAGAATATGGTTGAATATATGACTATAGACTTTCCAACAACACCAGTGTTGTACACACTCCCAAAAATACACAAGTCCCTGGTTGATCCCCCGGGGAGGCCTATAGTGTCTGGATGTGATTCTATATTGTCTAATATAGGTAAATTTCTAGATAAAGTTCTTAATCCTATAGCAAGAGCCGCGGAATCATACATCAAAGATACTGGAGAATTTTTAAATAAATTAAGTGAGTTATCAATAAGTGGGGAGGTGATACTAGCATCATTTGATGTGGTGTCCCTCTACACGTCAATCGATCATGGAAGAGGTATAAAAGCTATTCAAAAAAAGCTAAAGGAGACTGAAATGACTCCAGATTCTATAGAATTCATTCTTAAACTGTTGGAATTAGTACTGACCAATAATTATTTTCTATTCGGAGATGAATTCTTTCTACAATGCAGGGGAACTGCAATGGGCGCGAACATGGCGCCGGCATACGCAAATGTAGTTATGCGTGTGCTCGAGGAAGACTTCGTCTATGTGTCCCACCACTATGGCCTAGTAGCCACGTGGTGGAGATACATAGACGATGTCTTCCTCGTGTGGACAGGGACAATGGAAACATTAAATGAGTTTCATGAATATTTGAATACTATTGATGAGACTATAAAATTTACTTTGGTCTCATCAGTAGAATCATTACAATTTTTAGATGTATTGGTTAGATATGACTCTAATGGTTTCAACACGGAATTATTTGTAAAAAAAACAGATAGAAATAACCTCTTACTATTTAATAGCCACCACCCTAAGAAAATGATTGAATCCATCCCCTATAGCCAATTTTTAAGGGTAAAAAAAATTGTAAGTAATCAAGATGATCAGAAAAAATCTTTAGATATGATGGAAAAGAAATTTGTGACGCGTGGATACCCTAAACAGCTATTGAAGAATCAAAGAGAAAAAGCTGAAATTAAAGATAGATTGGAACTCCTATCAGAAAAAAAACTTACTAAATCTTTTGATAGAATCCCATTGGTAACCACCTATAGTGCACAAAGTAAAGAAGTGTCAGGAATAATTAAAAAACATTGGGGGATGTTGGGAAAATGCCTGCCCAATATAAAAGAATTCCAGGAACCTCCATTATTTTCCTATAGACGGTGTAAAAGTATAGGAGATAGATTGATGCACTCAGACATTGGTAGTTTTAAAAAAGAAGGACAGAAATATCTGACTGGTTCAAAACGCAAAGGATGCTACCCATGTCTTTCGTGCATGAATTGTAATTTGATGATTAAAGGTTCAGTATTTATACATCCAACAACAGATATGAGATTTGAGATAAAAGGTTTTTTTACATGTTCGTCGGAATTTGTAATATATCTCCTGGAGTGCCCATGCCATTTATGGTACGTGGGTGAAACGACTCTAGATTTTAGAATACGTATAACTCATCATAGATACACAATTAAAAAGAAGCGTAAAGATTTACCAGTACCAAAACACTTTTTGGACATGGGACACTCAGAGAGAGATTTAAAATTCCGAATTATCGACTGTATACCAGTACAAAGAAGAGGAGGAGACCGCATTAAGCTTTTAAAAAAGCGAGAACTAGAATGGATCCACAAGTTGGATACGCTAAAACCAAAAGGTCTTAACGTTGATTATAAAATTGGAGGTCTCTTTTGAATATAAAAAAAATCTTTGGAAGTATGAATCTTTATAATTCTCTGTATTTTAAGGCTAGAAAAATGTATTGTTTTAATGTTTAATGTTTTTTGTTTGTGTTCTGTCTATTACAGATATACTGGAGATATGGGAATGCTGCACTTGAACATCTATATGACAGTTAAACTGCTGCCTTATATTTTTACTTGCTATCTTGTTTATTATACGTCCTCCTTTCGGTTTATTATGATTATATGATATGAATATACATGAATAAAGAATTATTGAGAAAGAAAATATGAGGTTTCTGTGGAATTCTAGTATAAAGTGTCACTTAAACGGAATGACGGACATAATTAGATGGATATCCACTAATTTATGATGCTGTCATTTGTGCTCGGGTTGAACAGAGCACTTAACTGTGAATAGTCCTCTGGACGGTGACCTAAATATTTACGAATAATGTCAGATAGATCACATAGAGTAAGACACTATCACTTAAACAGAATGATTGACATCATAAGGTGGGGATCTGCCTATGAATGTCTATATCATTTGTGCCTATATGATTATAGGTACTTAACTGTATATAGTCCTCTGGACGGTGATTATATGTCTTACAAAAATGCCCATAGCTAATTTAATATATATATTACTATAGGCTGCTAGAAATTAATCCAGTTAAACTGGTAATGAGTAGTCATCAAAATATGGTGATGAAGGAGTAACAGCCTATAAACGTTGAATATAAGAAAGCTGGGCATCAAGTGATCAAATATCGAGACCTATGGACATGAAATAGAGTGATATTCCTTTAGAAAAGCTTCATTCCTATCTTTAAACAGGAATTCTAAGATGGCGTCCGAGATTCTCGCATTGGTAGCGCGCATGCGCGAGAACTCGGACATAGAATAGTAAAAAACTACATATTGAGAGTCCCGGTGCGCTAATGCGCATGCGCGAGGGCTCGCAATAGGCCGGAAGGAGGAAGTAGAGTTACGGAGCATGGGCAGTGAAGGAAACTACACGCTGGGAGTCCAGCGGTTTCCTGTTGAGAATAGAGATGGAGGTGCAGCAATCCATATCACCGGAGTAAGATGATTTATACTTGTATACACATGTGCACAATATATTAATTAAGTCCACAGGGACGTTTTAACATGTTTTAAGCACTATGATATTAACTACCTCATGTTTCAATGCACTTTATATTTAATAAGATGGAAAATGTATACACTGTATTTTTTATATATGAGATATATTTACTGTATAACACTAATTGTACACTTAATGAGCCCCTTGTATGGGTGCTATAAATATGTGCACCTCAGTTGTTTGTGTGACACTGCTTGAGAAAGACCACAGAGTCGAAACGTTGCAGTCCTGGGAATAAAGCCCATATAACTGAACTGAAGGAAGTGCTGCCTCCATTTTTTACTTGGATATCTATCTATGTATCTATCTATCTATCTATGTATCTATCTATCTATCTATCTATCTATCTATCTATCTATCTATCTATCTATCTATCAGATCAAAAAACCAGGCAGCACTCCTTCATTTAGTGAAGTGGACGTTTATTTCCACCACCCCATGTGATGCAACGTTTCGGAGCAAGTGACTCCTTTCTCAAGCATACATGCAGGGATCGCTCACACAACCAGCGATTGATGCTTGTCAATGATGTCAATAGGAGAAATCGGTCAGGAGATCGGTTCAGTGTCACACTGAACAATGCAGCAGATTGGATGATTGACATCGTCTGATATGGGGTCCGGTTCCCATATCTGTATATAACGATCTGACCACTTATCGGTAGTCACATCATGCTGTCACACGCAACGATGTTGTAGGAGCGATGCCAAATCAGGCACTTTCCAGCGATATGTTTACATATATCGTAGTGTGTGACGCCCGCCTAACCCTCTATCCATCTATCCATCCATACATCCATCATCTATCTATCTATCTATCTATCTATCTATCTATCTATCTATCTATCTATGTATCTATCTATGTATCCATCCATCTATCCCTCTATCCCTCTATCTGTCTATTCCTCTATCTGTCTATCCCTCTATCTATCCATCCATCCATCCATCCATCCTTCTATCTGTCTATCCATCTATGTATCTATCCCTCTATCTGTCTATTCCTCTATCTGTCTATTACTCTATCTGTCTATTACTCTATCTGTCTATTCCTCTATCTGTCTATCCCTCTATCCATCTATCCATCCATGTATCTATCCATCCGTCTATCCCTCTATCTGTCTATCCCTCTATCCGTCTATCCCTCTATCTGTCTATCCCTCTATCCATCCATCCATCCGTCTATCCCTCTATCCGTCTATCCCTCTATCCATCCATCCCTCCATCCATCCTTCTATCTGTCTATCTGTCTATCCATCTATGTATCTATCCATCCATCTATCCCTCTATCTATCCATCCATATATCCCTCTATCTGTCTATCCCTCTGTCTATCTGTCTATCCATCTATGTATCTATCCATCCATCTATCTGTCTATCAATATATGTATCTATCCATCCATCTATCCCTCTATCTATCTATCCATCCATCTATGGCACCGCGATAACCGATCTCCTGACCGATTTCTCCTATTGACATCATTGACAAGCATCAATCGCTGGTTGTGTGAACGATCCCTGCACGTAACATCGCTGCTGCGTCCTGAACGTTATCTATACATGCGACACCTCATTAAGATATTGTCCACAAGCACGCACCACTGACATAGTTATTGAGTTCCCTCACAAAATCGTAGTGTGTGACGGCTGCCTATCCCTCTATCTGTCTATCCCTCTATCTATCTCTCTATCTATCTATCTATCTATCTATCTATCTATCTATCTATCTATCTATCTATCCATCTATGTATCTATCCATCCATCTATGTATCTATCTATCTATCTGTAAAAAATGAACTGCAGCACTCCTCTTTACTTTCTCCTTATGCCTTTATTGGCCCTCAGGTGGACCTTCCTCCAGCCAAGGTCACGGGTTGACCGAAACGTCACCATGTTCACCTGAGGGCCAATAAAGGCATAAGAAGAAATTAAAGAGGAGTGCTGCAGTTCATTTTTTATACATATATGGTATGTTGGTGGTTGATACCCACCTGGAACTGATGTAAAGCATCGGAGGTAACTACTTTTTGAAACGCTGCTTTAAACATTTTTTCTCTATCTATCTATCTATCTATCTATCTATCTATCTCCGGTGCGATCCGGCGCCATAGACCCCCATGTTAGGGGCGCGGGATCACATCGGATCCGGGAGGATCAGCTTTTTTTCCCCCGGACACAAAAATGTCGCATGCAGCATTTTTGTGTCCGGGAGAAAAATGCGAATCCTCACGAGTTCTCCCGTACAGATGGAAACCGGATGGCAGATAGCTGCCATCCAGCCTCCATCCGGCCCCATAGGATACTATGGGGCCGAAATCTGATCCGGGGCTGTACGGTTTACAACGGACAGCCCCGGGTCGGATCCAAACGTGATGTGAACCCGGCCTTACTCTTAACAACTAACTCTCAATCCTTAACCACTAACTCTTAATAACTAACTCTTAACCACTAACCCCTAACCCTTAATTAACCCTTAACCTTAACACCGAAGGCAGATGTCACAATCACAGTGGATTATTATTGGTAGGTTCTTCACTGCACTGAATCGTGTTGAATGTTGATCTTTCACTTGAATCACTGTCACTGAAAGATAGATCTATAGACCATGACGATGTCGGTGCATCGCTGAACTCGCTGCTTGTCGTGGTCGATGGTTCAGCTGGTGAAAATTGGAGATAGGTTAACCCGGGCTCTGGACTGGAGTCCATGGTTGATGGAGGTTCTTCACTGGATTGACTTTCACTGAAGTGACTTGTCTTGGTTGATGGAGGTTCCTTCCTGGACGTATTCATTTTCATGGTCGTTTGTTCAGCAGGTGGTAATTTTTGATGAATTATCTCAGGCAGTGGTCTGGTGTTATATCTCTTCTTATCTAGAAAAAGGCAGAAGTTAAGATTGAGTCCAACAATATCTAAGGTGATAGAGCTATATAAAAGAAGTGTTGGAATATGTAGAGAAGGAAGCGTATTCAATACGCGGTTCTCTATATATCCTACATTGTTAGTATTTCTAGATAAATGGGCAATAAACATTGGCGTTACCACAAATGTTCACATATCTCTAAATGAAGACAACTGTCATGGGTGTGTCTGGAGGCACGGATGAGACTGTAGAGGTCACTAGCAGAAGGTCCCAGTTTGGCCAATCAGTCCACATCCTAAAGAAAAAATGTCTCTGTCGCTTTAAGAGGCATTTCCCTTTTAGTGAAAGCTGGAGGTCACTAGGACCCAGCTGATCCCTTGAGCTGTGTATATATTCTTTTGACTCCCAGAATACACTGCTGGTGATAGCTGTTCAGGTGATCCGGATTGCATCAGAGCTCTAAGCAGTCTTTCCTGGAGCCTGTTGCTTTGCTGTTTGGATCTGCTCAAGCTAAGTGTATCTTTTCCCTCTTTTTTGTTCCCGGGTGTGTCCCTTTAGTTGCTAGCCAGGCAGACTAGTAATCTCCCGCTCTGAGCCCTGTGTAGTGGTAGTCCAAGGACTGTCAGGGAATAGGTTCCTGGCGGCGACAGTTGTGGAAACTGTATAGGGACGTTAGGGGAACCAGGTGTCAGCACTAGTTGTTCTCAGGGCCTTTTTGCCCTTAGCATCAGGGACTCCTTTCCCCCCTCCCCCCTGTTGTCGTCCAGCCCTGGGTGTCTCCCTACACCCAGTGTGGCAACAACCTGATCTGACAATTGGTGTTAGGTTTACAGATCCACTATACGAAGTCTGAAATGGAAATCAGGCTGAAAATCTAGTCGGGATAGATACTATCCACTCTCATTCCTGGAAACAGTAACTGATTTCCAATAATGTTTTTTCCTATCTTGCTGAAAGAGAACTTTGAAGGCTTTGTTCTAGAAATAGGTGAATCCCTTCAATGGAATATGGAAATTCAGCTGAGACGAGGTTGAAAACTAATTGTTACATTCACCGTTCTCTGGCCCTTCCCATAACTATCTTGCTGCCTCTGGTCTTCCAATGTGCTATGTTTTCTTATGACTTTTATCTTCTTTTCTGGCCGGGTTTTCTGCACATTAATCTACACACTGTAATGTGAAGTGCATTGCCCCAGATGTGAGGACCTAATGGGGGGACGCTAGTTTCATGTGAAGGAAGACCCAGCCATAAGAAAGATAGAGGCAACAAGACAGAAGAGTCGCTGAAAGTCCCAGTGGTGGCGGGATCAGAACACGGAGGGCCAAGGAGTACAAAATTATTATTTTTTAATCCCTTCATTGATTATTCATTTGCATTGAATTTATTTAATGCAAACTGAAATTCCTTCCCTGAATGAGCAAATTTGTCAAAATTGAATTTTGTCAAATTTGCTCAGTTCTCATTCCCAAGCCGCTGTACGGTCATGTGGGGTGATACTGTTGTCCATCATACCTGAAGTTAAAGAGGTTGTCCACTACTTCAACATTAATGGCCTATCCTTAGAATAGGTCATCAATGTCTGATCGGCCAGGGTCTGACACCTGCCATCCCGCCGATCAGCTATACTTGGTGCCGGTGGCGGAAGCAGGTAATTGGAAATGCTCAGTTCTGGAGCTGCTCCGTCTTCTGATAGTGTCCAAGGATGGGTCCTGCATATTCACCTCCTATTCAAATCAATTTGAGGTGGATGTGCAGTGCCCAGATGTGGCCAATATCCAAAGATGGAGCAGCTCCTGAACTGAGAATTTCAGGTTACCTGCGGCCAATGATGGCCCAAGAACAGTTGATAGGCGGGGGTCGGACCCTGGCCAATCAGACATTGAAGACTTATCCCTAGTATTTTAGGTCATCAATGATAAGTAGTCAACAGCCTCTTTCAAGTTTTTAAGTCCCTCTTGCGACTTGATTAACATGCCACAGACTAAGTGTGTCTTCACAAGCCATCCCCAAAGAAATGTGGCGGTATGTCCACCAAGTCTGCGAGGGAAATGGTCAACCTGACGTCTTGGGAAATTGGTTACACCTCAGGGCTTTTGAAACACTGGATGAGGATAACTAAAGTATTTAATCAATTAATATTTAAACTTAAAAGTTAGGTGCAGACAAAGTCCTCCGTTTCACTTTGCTAAATCCCCTTCATGGTGAACACAGGACAAAACATAATCAAGCAAATTGTCCCAAATTTGCTGGATCTGTCCCAATTTTGGTAAACAGTTCCGGAGAATTTGCAGCATCCAGAGTCAAAAATTGATGGGGTTTACACAAACCACACACACAAAGGGCTGAGAGGACCTGGTGCGGTCACAAACGTATACTATGGTATCCATGGTACGATGAAAATGCATAGGCAGATCAAGACAACCGCACCACTACATTTTCATAGCAATTAAATGCACGATCCCTGTGCACACACCAAAAGCAAGTGAAATAAATGTGTGTAACACAGCACTAGGAAACAACCGTATTAAGGAATCGTAGAGCTTAACCACTGAGTCAACAAATAATGTATGAAAAATATTAAGGAAGTTTATTCACATATAAACATACACAAAAATACTCCTTAAAACATACTAAAAACATGTACCATAAAACCTCTACATGAGCTGTGTGGGTCTACGACCCTTGTGCCACAAAATCCATCAACCACAAGCAAGTGTATATGTGCAACAGGCTGATATGTCTATACAATAATGTACACTGTTATGGTGACACAATTTTTCTTGAGTATATATATTAGTAAAAGAGATCTAAACCCCACATAAATCTCTCAAATAAGCACAGATTAAGCACATACGTGTTGACACATATTCTTTTTTTGTATCTGGTACATAGACAAAGGTAGCCAAGGAACACTTATAACAGTAAAGAGGTCATGCTCAGAGTGTCTGGAGCTCTTATCATGCTCCTAGAAGCAAGTAGTGGACATGGACCATGCACAGGGGAGAGATCGAGTTGGACAGGCTCTACCATTACTTAATACGGTCGATTCCTAGTGCTGTGTTACACACATTTATTTCACTTGTTTCTAATCCATAGTACGATGGCTATCACCGATTCCCGACTGATTCTAGTGAATGAGATCCATCCGGTTTCATTGTGGCCTTGATCTGAAGAATGACGTTACATGCAGGACTAGGCCTTCTGTCCAATCTTTTTAAATTTATCATTGATTCTATGGCCGGAGCCATCAAAGCAAAGATGAACAGAAATAGTGGATACAGGAGCATCTCAATAAATTAGAATATAATCAAAAAGATAATTTATTTCAGTAATTCAATACATGAAGTGAAACACATACAGTGCCTTGTGAAAGTATTCAGCCCCCTTGAACTTTTCAAACTTTTGCCACATTTCAGGCTTCAAACATCTAATATATAAAGCTGAATGTGTTGTGTGTATGTATATCCGGGATTGGCATCTACACCGTCGCAACTACAGCCACAAAATTTTGCACAGTCACACGTCTGGACCCCGAGAGCATCATAGGCTATGTTGTGAGGCGAAATTTTAACCCTGCGCGTTCCAATTCACCAAACAATTTTTCCCCTATCTACATAATGGGGAAAAATTGACAATTACCAGTTGACAGTTGTGAATGAGAGGGGCTTATTGATAGCACCACAGACTAACAGCACATACCAGCATATAGTCACTAAGGTGGGGCCCTGACATGGGATATTCACCACGCACGAGGACAAGTATACACACCACATGCACACAAAGAGTAACAGCTAAGGTGGAGCCCCAACATTGGATACTCACCACGCACCCGAACACAAACACACACACACCACAAAGAGACACACACAACACAGAGACACACACCACACAGACACCCCCCCCCACAGGGACACACACATACACACCCTATAGGGACACATGCACTCACCCCACAGGGACACACACACACACACACACACCCCACAGGAACACACAGGACCCATAGGGATGGACACACACCACAGAGACACCCCTCCCCCCACATGGACACACACCACAGGGACACCACTCCCCCCCAAAAGGACACACACCACAGGGACCCCCCCCACAGGGACACACGCACACCACTGGGACACACACACACCCCAGGGACACACACACCACACAGACAGACACAGATGGGCACAAATCGCCTCACACAACTCGCCTCATACAACTCGCCTCATACGTCTGGTATCTTTAATTTCCAAAAATAAACATCTGATTAAAAACAGCCAATGTGCAACACATGTGTCATATAGGGAATTAAGGCAGATGTCAGTCACATGAGCTGTCTTTTATGTGTATGTGTGAGGTAACATATACTGCCCGGCCAGGGGGAGGGTTTACTGGTGGCTGGAGATTTATCAGGCCGCCTATGGCAACCAATCACAGCTCAGCTTCTATTTTCCTACAGGTCATTAATATGACATATTCAAATTCTATTTTGTCATAGCTAACGGCAGTTATTTATTAACCCGGGCGTAGCCGGGTACTACAGCTAGTAAAGATATAAAATTCAAATCTTTTGGAACAAAATTTATTGGATATTTAAAACTTTTGTAACAAATAAGAAACTGAAAAGTGGGGCGTACAATATTATTCGGCCCCTTTACTTTCAGGGCAGTAAACTCACTCCAGAAGTTCAGTGAGGATCTCTGAATGATCCAATGTTGTCCTAAATGACTGGTAATGATAAATAGAATCCACCTGTGTGTAATCAAGTCTCCGTATAAATGCACCTGCTCTGTGATAGTCTCAGGGTTCTGTTTCAAGTGCAGAGAGCATCATGAAGACCAAGGAACACACCAGGCAGGTCCGAGATACTGTTGTGGTGAAGTTTAAAGCCGGTTTTGGATACAAACAGATTTCCCAAGTTTTAAACATCTCAAGGAGCACTGTGCAAGCGATCGTATTGAAATGGAAGGAGTATCAGACCACTGCAAATCTACCAAGGCCCGGCCGGCCCTCTAAACCTTCATCTCGAACAAGGAGAAGACTGATCAGAGATGCAGCCAAAAGGCCCATGATCACTCTGGATGAACTGCAGAGATCTACAGCTGAGGTGGGAGAGTCTGTCCATAGGACAACAATCATTCGTACACTGCACAAATCTGGCATTTATGGAAGAGTGGCAAGAAGAAAGCCATTTCTCACAGATATCCATAAAAAGTCTCATTTGAAGTTTGCCACAAGCCACCTGGGAGACACCAAACATGTGGAATAAGGGGCTCTGGACACATGAAACCAAAATCAAACTCGTTGAGCCACAAATCAGAACGATATGTTTGGCATAAAAACAACACAGCTCATCACCCTCCAAACACCATCCCCACTGTCAAACATGGTGGTGGCAGGATCATGGTTTGGGCCTGCTTTTCTTCAGCAGGGACAGGGAAGATGGTTAAAATTGATGGAAAGATGGATGGAGCCAAATACAGAACCATTCTGGAAGAAAACCTGTTGGAGTCTGCAAAAGACCTGAGACTGGGACGGAGATTTATCGTCCAATAAGACAATGATCCCAAACATAAAGCAAAATCTAAAATGGAATGGTTCAAAAATAACCGTATCCAGGTGTTAGAATGGCCAAGTCACATCCAGACCTGAATCCAATGGAGAATCTGTGGAAAGAGCTCAAAACTGCTGTTCATAAACGCTCTCCATCCAACCTCACTGAGCTCCAGCTGTTCTGTTTGTCTCTCGATGTGCAAAACTGATAGACATACCCCAAGAGACTGCAGCTGTAATCGCAGCAAGAAGTGGCCCTACCAAGTATTAACTCAAGGGGGCTGAATAATATTGCATGCCCCACTGTTCAGTTTTTTACTTGTTAAATAAGTTTAAAATATCCAATAAATTTGGTTCCACCTCACGATTGTGTCCCACTTGTTGATTCTTCACAAAAAAATTAGAATTTATATCTTTATGTTTGAAGCCTGAAATGTGACAAAAGGTTGAAAAGTTCAAGGGGGCCAAATACCTTCACAAGGCATTGTATATTATATAGTCATTACACACAGAGTGATCTATTTCAATTGTTTTCGTTCTGTTTATGTTGATGATTATGGCTTACAGCCAATGAAAACACAAAAGTCTTATCTCGGAAAATTAGAACATTATATAAAACTAACTGAAAAAATTATTTTTATCACATAAATTTTGGCCTAATGAAAAGTACAGAATTAGCCATCTATATGGATACACCTAAATAAAATGGGAATGGTTCATTATATGAACGGTTTGTGGGACATTAGTATATGGGATTGGGATGATCATGGCGGCCATTTTGAAGTCAGCCATTTTGGATCAAACTTTATTTTTTTTAATGGGAAGAGGGTCATGTTAAACATCAAATATATTGAGAATTTCATAAGAAAACAATGGTGTGTTTGGTTTTAATGTAACTTTATTCTTTCATGAATTATTTCGAGTTGATATCACCATTCATTCCCATTTTATTTAGGTGTATCCATATAAATGGCCCACCCGGGCAATTGTCTATGCTGTGAAGATACGAGATGTGCAGCATCTGAAACAACGGATACTGGAAGCCTGTGCTGCATTTCTTCTGCGATGTTGCTATCAGTGTGTCAAGAGTGGGAGAAGAGGGTTGCATTGACAATCCAACACAATGGGCATCACTTTGAACACATTTTATAAGTGGTCATAAACTTGTAAATAACTCATGAAAGATTAAAGTTACGTTAAAACCAAGCACACCATTGTTTTCTTATGAATCCCTCAATAAGTTTGATGTGTCACATGACCCTCTTCTCACTGAAAAAAATAAAGTTCGATCCAACATGACCGACTTCAAAATGGCCGCTATGGTCACCACCCATCTGGAAAAGTTTTCCCCCTCCCATATACTAATGTGCCACAAACCGTTCATATCATGAACCATTCCCATTTTATTTAGGTGTATCCATATAGATGGCCCACCCTGTATGTACAGTAAATGCACTTAATACTTGGTCGGGGCTCCTTTTGCATGAATTACTGCATGGAGGAGATCAGCCTGTGGCTGCTGAGGTGTTATGGAAGCCCAGGTTGCTTTGATAGCATCCTTCAGCTTGTCTGCATTGTTGGTGTCTGGTGTCTCTCATAGATTCTCTATGGGGTTTAGGTCTGGCGAGTTTGCTGCCAATTAAGCCCAGTGATATTGTGGTTAGTAAACCAGGTATTGGTAGTTTTGGCAGTGTGGCCAGGTGCCAAGTTCTGCTGGAAAATGAAATCTCCATAAAGCTTGTTGGCAGAGATAAGCATGAAGTGCTGTAAAGTGTCCTGGTAGACGGCAGCACTCACATTGGTCTTTATGAAGCACAGTGAACCTACACCAGCAGATGACATAGCTCCCCAAACCATCACTGATTGTGGAGACTTCATACTAGACGTCATGGAGCTTGGATTGTGACTTTTTCACTCTTCCTCCAGAGTCTTGGATTGTGGCCTCTCCACTCTTCCTCCAGAGTCTTGGATTGTGGCCTCTCCACTCTTCCTCCAGAGTCTTGGATTGTGGCCTCTCCACTCTTCCTCCAGAGTCTTGGATTGTGGCCTCTCCACTCTTCCTCCAGAGTCTTGGATTGTGGCCTCTCCACTCTTCCTCCAGAGTCTTGGATTGTGGCCTCTCCACTCTTCCTCCAGAGTCTTGGATTGTGGCCTCTCCACTCTTCCTCCAGAGTCTTGGATTGTGGCCTCTCCACTCTTCCTCCAGAGTCTTGGATTGTGGCCTCTCCACTCTTCCTCCAGACTCTTGGGTTGTGACCTCTTCACTCTTCCTCTAGACTCTTGGGTTGTGGCCTATCTACCCTTCCTCCAGACTCTTGGATTGTGGCCTCTCCACTCTTCCTCCAGACTCTTGGATTGTGGTCTCTCCACTCTTCCTCAAGAGTCTTGGATTGTGGTCTCTCTACTCTTCCTTCAGAGTCTTGGATTGTGGCCTCTCCACTCTTCCTCCAGACTCTTGGATTGTGGTCTCTCCACTCTTCCTCAAGAGTCTTGGATTGTGGTCTCTCTACTCTTCCTTCAGAGTCTTGGATTGTGGCCTCTTCACTCTTCCTCCAGGCTCTTGGATTGTGGCCTCTCCACTCTTCCTCCAGACTCTGGATTGTGGTCTCTCTACTCTTCCTTCAGACTCTTGGATTGTGGCCTCTCCACTCTTCCTCCAGATTCTTGGATTGTGGCCTCTCCACTCTTCCTCCAGACTCTTGGATTGTGACCTCTCCACTCTTCCTCCAGACTCTTGGATTGTGGCCTCTCCACTCTTCCTCCAGACTCTTGGATTGTGGCCTCTCCACTCTTCCTCCAGACTCTTGGATTGTGACCTCTCCACTCTTCCTCCAGACTCTTGGATTGTGGCCTCTCCACTCTTCCGCCAGACTCTTGGATTGTGGCCTCTCCACTCTTCCTCCAGACTCTTGGATTGTGGTCTCTCTACTCTTCCTTCAGACTCTTGGATTGTGGCCTCTCCACTCTTCCTCCAGATTCTTGGATTGTGGCCTCTCCACTCTTCCTCCAGACACAGGGACCTTGATTTCCAATGACATATTGTGGCTTACCCTCCTTGTGGAGTCTGTCAATGACTTCCTTCTGGACATCTTTAAGTCAGTAGTCTTCTCCATGATTGTGTAGGTACTGAACCAGACTAAGGGACCATTTAAATTCTTAGAAAGCCTTTGCAGGTGTTTTGTGTTGATCATTCTAATTTTCTGAGACAATGACCTTTGGGTTTTCATTGGCTGTAAGCCATAATCATCAACATTAACAGAAATAAACACTTGAAATAGATCACTGTGTGTAATGACTCTATATAATGTATGTGTATTACTTTATGTATTGAAATACTGATATAAATGATCTTTTTGATGATATTGTAATTTATTGAGATGCACCTGTCATATATTCAGGTTGACGGTTTAATTTCTCCTTTTTGCTACAGGAATCTCAATTTTTGTAAAAAAATGTATTAGAAATACCTTCCAAAACTGATACATAGGAATCTGGTCTCGTAGCTTCCAGTTACTAAATCTGAATATAACAGTTTATATACAGTATATAGTGGTGCCATAAACATGGCTTATAGAGGGAGGTAGGCCTAAGACACTGTTTCCATAGTTACAAGACACTTACCATTCTGGTCATTCTCTTGGCCCCCAAGCCACTCGTTGCACCTCCTCATCTGAACAAAAAAAAAAAACAGAAATATCAATGAGTCAACGATATAGAGTAACACAATAAAATATATATGATGTCTTGGTAAGAAAGTGAAAGAACTGGGAGCACAGGTGGTCTTCTCATCCATCCTCCCAGTGGATGACCATGGAACAGGGAGGTGGTAACAACACTCTAAAGGTGACAACTGGCGACGTCCTTGGTGCCGTCAGCAAGGATTTGGATTTCTAGATCACAAAGTGAATTACCTATATGATGGACTACTTGGTAGAGATGGGCTGCACCTTACCAAGACTGGATTACCTATATGATGGACTACTGGCGAGAGATGGGCTACATCTTACCAAGACTGGATTACCTATATGATGGACTACTTGGTAGAGATGGGCTGCACCTTACCAAGACTGGATTACCTATAACATGGACTAGTGGCTAGAGATGGGCTACATCTTACCAAGACTGGATTACCTATATGATGGACTACTTGGTAGAGATGGGCTGCACCTTACCAAGACTGGATTACCTACAAGATGGACTAGTGGCTAGAGATGGGCTGCACCTTACCAAGACTGGATTACCTATATGATGGACTACTGGCTAAAGATGGGCTGCACCTTACCAAGACTGGATTACCTATATGAAGGACTACTTGGTAGAGATGGGCTACACCTTACCAAGACTGGATACCTATATGAAGGACTACTTGGTAGAGATGTGCTGCACCTTACCAAGACTGGATTACGTATAAGATGGACTAAGTGGCTAGAGATGGGCTACACCTTACCAAGACTGGATTACCTATATGATGGACTACTGGCTAGAGATGGGCTACACCTTACCAAGACTGGATTACCTATATGATGGACTTCTGGCTAGAGATGGGCTGCACCTTACCAAGACTGGATTACCTATATGACTCCTGTTCTAGGCTCCACATTATAAAAAATACATCAACAAACTGGAGCAAGTTCAGAGAAGAGCGACCAGAATGGGAACGGTTACAGGATTTGGGAATGTTTAGCTTGCAAAAAAGAAGACAGGCTAGGGCCAGACTTGCGTGTGTCCGTAGCCTGGCTAACCCGTCACAAACTTAGTTTCTGACAGGAGCAGTGCGTAGCATTACCAGTAGATAACGCTATGCGTCACAAGGCTATGTATCTCTATGACAACCAGACGCTTACCGCAGCTGCCGGCTCCACAGAGATCTCCCGGATATGTGCTGTTGCAGATCGCACAGGAAAATGCTGCAAACAGCGTTTCCTGTGCGCTCTGCAATAGCACATATTCGGGAGATCTCTGTGGAGCCAGCGGCTGCGGTAAGCGTCCGGCTGCCATAGAGATACATAGCCTGTAGCGCATAGCGGTACCTGCTGGCAATGCTATGCGCTGCTCCTATCAGAAACTAAGTCCCTGACGGATTGGCCAGGCTAGGAGCAGACACAAGAGGTGGTGAGTTCCCCTTCAATGGAGGTCTTAACAAAGAGGCTGGTCAGTCATCTGTCTGGGATGATTAGTGAATCCTGCTTTTGAGCAGGGGTTTGGATCAGATGACGCAGGAGGTGCCTTCCAACGCTAGCATCCTATGAACTAGGTAATAGTGGGCCTTTTGAAAGGGCTATCCCAATAACAGCCATTACTATTATCCCCATCTCTATTTCAACCAATTAATGACAGGATTAGACAGACTGACCGTGCTTCAATCATTTCACCTAACTAAAGAGCGAATCATTTCACCCAACTAAAGTGCGAATCATTTCACCCAATTAAAGTGCGAATCATTTCACCCAACTAAAGTGCGAATCATTTCACCCAATTAAAGTGCGAATCATTTCACCCAACTAAAGCGCGAATCATTTCACCTAACTAATGTGCGAATCATTTCACCCAACTTAAAGCGCGAATCATTTCACCCAACTAAAGTGCGAATCATTTCACCCAACTAAAGCGCGAATCATTTCACCTAACTAATGTGCGAATCATTTCACCCAACTTAAAGCGCGAATCATTTCACCCAACTAAAAAGCGAATCATTTCACCCAACTAAAGTGCGAATCATTTCACCCAACTAAAGTGCGAATCATTTCACCCAACTAAAGTGCAAATCATTTCACCCAACTAAAGTGCGAATCATTTCACCCAACTAAAGTGAAAATCATTTCACCCAACTAAAGAGCGAATCATTTCACCCAACTAAAGTGCGAATCATTTCACCCAACTAAAGTGCGAATCATTTCACCCAACTAAAGCGTGAATCATTTCACCCAACTAAAGTGCGAATTATTTCACCCAACTAATGTGCGCTTCACTCGTTTTTTGGGTAATTGGTGACTTGTTCAAATAAGCTGATAACCAAGTTCCCATGAATGATTGTTGCCAATTATTGGCCAACGTAAATGAGCCCTTACAAGCAGAGGCGTACACAGAAATCATGGGGCCCCATAGCAAAATTTCTAACTTGGGCCCCCCCAAGAAAAATATTTGGCTGGGGCACATAAGAAAATACCTTACAACTGTGAAGCCCCTTCAAAGTAACTTTCCTCATATTGAAGCCCCTACATTCCCTTTTCATTGCACCCAAAAAATCTGATTCCAACAAAAGTGCTCCACATATACTGTATGATACCCCCGTAGTGAATTCATAATGACCCAACTGTACCCATCTCAACTACCCCGGCAAAGTATGGTGGCCCCAACACATTATGTTCCCTGTGACCTTCACACAAGCCTCCATACAGTATAATGGGCCCTACTGTCCCTCTAAATAGTATAATGGACCCCACACAAACCTTCACACTGCATATTTGCTTGCATAATGAATAATAGCCCTCTATAAAGTGTAAAGGCTTCATCATAGCACACCACATATTATACTGGTTCCAACAAAGTCCTCCATGTAGCATAACGCACTGTCCATAATCCTTCATGTATAATGCACCCACATAGTCCTCCAATTATTATAATGCACTACCTATATTCCTCCATATATTATAGTGCACCCCATAGTCCTTAGGCCACCATACTCACTGATTAAAAATAAATAAATTACTGACATCATAGCGGCAGTGCCGACACTGACAGGGGGCTCCTGTGACAGAAAAGCAACAAACGGCTGGGGGCGAAGGGGTCGGGGTGTGAAAGTAAATGACAGGAGTAATGCACCAGCTGCCTGTAGGGCGTGAAAATGCTTATAGCAAGGAAATTACAAAGGGTATAATAATGATTTTACAAGTTTTTAAAAGGTCTGCCCAGGTCCTATTCAAGTGTACTATTAGTACCATACTGAGAAATGACCTGACAGAGTCCCTTTAAAAAGGGTGAATATCGCATTGACATCAGCAACATAAACTGACCTGCTGCAAAACCTCCAACCCACAGCTCTTGTCTGCAGATGTTTTTTCCTTCCTATGAGGCTGCTGAGTTTACATCGGGGGCCCCGGGCCAGTCCGTACATCATGGTCCTTACAAGGACTGGGTTTTCCGGTTGTTGGAGATCAGCCTTAGACCTCGTGCACACATTGAGTATTTGGGGAGTTTTTACCACAGTATTTAGAAGCCAAAGAAATGTCCTTATTGTTTTTATGGACAACTACTGCCGCCATCAGTCTTCATACATAAGACCTTCTCAGAAGAGTCAGCAAAGTAATGTGGACATCCATGATCATCCCCATTAGGCTGCACCCTGGATTTGTGCACTTCATTTACTTTTTTTGTGGGGGGAAGGAAAGTAGGATTGGACGTCCCCCCATATACTGATGTGTCAGTGATGTAAGAAAGTGGTTGTAGTTACAATCAATGACTTAGATGACATTTCTCATCAATAAATCATTGTCTGAAATGACTGCGATATATATTGTGTAACCCTAATGGTTTTCTATAATCACACATACATACAGGACCCACATAAAAATGCATGGACATTCAGTGAAAAGTTTTTACCTTTTCTTTATCCGACTCGATTCTGGCAAGTATTTCATCATCAGTGAAACGTGTCCCAATGGTTCTTGGTTGTGGTTGTGTTGGTGGTTTGGGATCTGGCACCAGTGTCCCTGTGTTACTTGGCCCCAGTTTGTACCTCTTGATCTGAACAAAAAAAACAGAAATATCAATGAGTCAACGATATAGAGTAACACAATGAAAAATATATATAATGTCTAGGTAAGAAAGTGAAAGAACTGGGAGCACAGGTGGTCTTCTCATCCATCCTCCCAGTGGATGACCATGGAACAGGGAGGTGGAACAACACTCTAAGGGTATGTGCACATCAGTAGTTTTCTGGGCTGTTTTTTGGCGTTTTCCGTCGGCGTTTTCCGCTCAGTTTTATGTTAATTTATGTTAATCCTAGCCACCGGCCGGATTAACATGATACTCAATGGAGTTTAGAAAACGCTGTCTTCATTAGAACGTTTTTTTTCTGGTCGTTTTCAGTTTTTCCACCGGTTTTCCACCGGTTTTCAAAGATAGAGCAAGGGACTTCTTTTGGTCGTTTTTCCAGCGGTTCCAGCTTACAAGTGCAGCAAAAAACTCAGTTTTAAAAACGCTCAGAAAAACAGCCGACAAAACGCTGTATAAACGCTATAAAAAACGAGGAAAAAACGAGGGACTCTGCTGAGCACAGAAAACTCCGTTTCTGCTAATCTACACCGCTTTTTGGACGTTCTGCATAGATGCACAAACGTCAGATGTGCACATACCCTAAAGGTGACAACTGGCGACGTCCTTGGTGCCGTCAGCAAGGATTTGGATTTGTAGATCACAAAGTGAATTACCTATATGATGGACTAGTGCTAAATGGCTGCACCTTACAGATGGTTTACTATATGATGACTATGGTAGATGGGCTACACCTTACCAAGACTGGATTACCTATATGATGGACTACTGGCTAGAGATGGGCTAACTACCAAGACTGGATTACCTATATGATGGACTAGTGCTAAATGGCTGCACTTACAAGACGGATTACTTATGATGGACTACTGCTAAGTGGTACAACCATAGGCGGCGTCAACTTATTTGGAGCGATATTGTTAGCGATCACATACAGCGCGATCGCTAACAATATCTTTCACATCGCTGGTGAGCTGTCACACAGGCAGACTCACCAGCGATGTGGACCAGCGAGATCGGTGGTAACTATGGTACACATCGGGTTACTAGGTGCCGCGCGGCGCTTAGTAACCCGACGTTTACCATAGATACCATCTCCCAGCATAGGCTCTGCCGCTGGGAGATCGTTCATCGTGGTGTCACACACCACGATGATGCAGATTGTTCAAGCGATTATCGCTTGATATGAGCTCCGGCTCACAAACTGCGATCAAACAATCAAGCGATTTTACATTGTAAAATCGCTTGATTACACGCAGCGATGAACAAACGATATCACTTAAGCGATCAAAAAGCAGATCACTTAAGCGATATCGTTCTAGAAATTGACGCGTGTGACGGCTGCCTAACATATATTTGTGAATTGCAACAAAAAGAAGAAAAAAACGCACTCACCAGTCATCGATGCGTGTCAGGAAGTTTTATTCCAAATAACGGGTACATAATGCAGGGAGGACAGGGTGCAGTGAAGGACGACGGCACACCGTTTCGCGCTGGAGGCGCTTCGTCTGGTCCTCTAGCGCTTCCAGCACGAAACGGTGTGCCGTCGTCCTTCACTGCACCCCTTTCCTCCCTGCATTATGTACTTGTAATTTGGAATAAAACTTCCTGACACGCATCGATGACTGGTGAGTGCGTTTTTTTTTCTCCTTTTTGTTGCTATATACTGTGATTCAAGCCTGCACCACTCGTCCGGACTTGCTTGCCTAACAACCACACGGGTATTAATTACCACCTGAAGAGAGTTAGTTGCCCGGGTTTTTTCTATTATATTATATTTGTGAATTACCTATATGATGGACTACTTGGTAGAGATGGGCTGCACCTTACAAAGACTGGATTACCTATAAGATGGACTAGTGGCTAGAGATGGGCTGACCTTACCAAGACTGGATTACCTATATGATGATGGAGCTACTTGGCCTAAAGATGGGTCTAGCACCTTACCAAGACTGGATTACCTATATGAAGGACTACTTGGTAGAGATGGGCTACACCTTACCAAGACTGGATTACCTATATGATGGACTACTTGGTAGAGATGGGCTACATCTTACCAAGACTGGATTACCTATATGATGGACTCTGGTAGAGATGGGCTGCACCTTACCAAGACTGGATTACCTATATGACTCCTGTTCTAGGCTCCACATTATAAAAAATACATCAACAAACTGGAGCAAGTTCAGAGAAGAGCGACCAGAATGGGAACGGTTACAGGATTTGGGAATGTTTAGCTTGCAAAAAAGAAGACAGGCTAGGGCCAGACTTGCATGTTCCATAGCCTGGCTAATCCGTCACAAACTTAGTTTCTGACAGGAGCAGTGCGTAGCATTACCAGTAGATAACGCTATGCGTCACAAGGCTATGTATCTCTATGACAACCAGACGCTTACCGCAGCCGCCGGCTCCACATAGATCTCCCGGATATGTGCTGTTGCAGAGCGCACAGGAAAATGCTGCAAACAGCGTTTCCTGTGCGCTCTGCAATAGCGCATATTCGGGAGATCTCTGTGGAGCCAGCGGCTGCGGTAAGCGTCCGGTTGCCATAGAGATACATAGCCTGTAGCGCATAGCGGTACCTGCTGGCAATGCTATGCGCTGCTCCTATCAGAAACTAAGTCCCTGACGGATTGGCCAGGCTAGGAGCAGACACAAGTCTGACTCTAGCCTTGGTGGATACATAATAGCTGTCTACAAATATCTAAAGGGCTGTCACACTGTAGAGGGATCAGATTTATTCTCATTTGCACAAGGAAACACAAGAAGCGATTGGATGAAAGTGTATGGGAGGAGACACAGATTAGCTATTAGAAAAGTTTTTTGACAGTGAGGGTGATCAGCGAGTGGAACAGGCGGCCACAAGAGGTGGTGAGTTCCCCTTCAATGGAAGTCTTAACACAGAGGCTGGACAGTCATCTGTCTGGGATGATTAGTGAATCCTGCTTTTGAGCAGGGGTTTGGATCAGATGACGCAGGAGGTGCCTTCCAACGCTAGCATCCTATGAACTAGGTAATAGTGGGCCTTTTGAAAGGGCTATCCCAATAACAGCCATTACTATTATCCCCATCTCTATTTCAACCAATTAATGACAGGATTAGACAGACTGACCGTGCTTCAATCATTTCACCTAACTAATGTGCGAATCATTTCACCCAACTAAAGAGCGAATCATTTCACCCAACTAAAGTGCGAATCATTTCACCCAACTAAAGTGCGAATCATTTCACCCAACTAAAGCACGAATCATTTCACCCTAACTAATGTGCGAATCATTTCACCCAACTAAAGAGCGAATCATTTCACCCAACTAAAGAGCGAAATCATTTCACCCAACTAAAGTGCAAATCATTTCACCCAACTAAAGTGCGAATCATTTCACACTACCCAACTAATGTCCTTCATCGTTCTTTGGGTAATTGGTGACTTGTTCAAATAAGCTGATAACCAAGTTCCCATGAATGATTGTTGCCAATTATTGGCCAACGTAAATGAGCCCTTACAAGCAGAGGCGTACACAGAAATCATGGGGCCCCATAGCAAAATTTCTAACTTGGGCCCCCCAAGAAAAATATTTGGCTGGGGCACATAAGAAAATACCTTACAACTGTGAAGCCCCTTCAAAGTAACTTTCCTCTTATTGAAGCCCCTAGATTCCCTTTTCATTGCACCCAAAAAATCTGATTCCAACAAAAGTGCTCCACATATACTGTATGATACCCCTGTAGTGAATTCATAATGACCCAACTGTACCCATCTCAACTACCCCGGCAAAGTATGGTGACCCCAACACATTATGTTCCCTGTGACCTCCACACAAGCCTCCATACAGTATAATGGGCCCTACTGTCCCTCTAAATAGTATAATGGACCCCACACAAATCTTCACACTGCATATTTGCTTGCATAATGAATAATAGCCCTCTATAAAGTGTAAAGGCTTCATCATAGCACACCACATATTATACTGGTTCCAACAAAGTCCTCCATGTAGCATAACGCACTGTCCATAATCCTTCATGTATAATGCACCCACATAGTCCTCCAATTATTATAATGCACTACCTATATTCCTCCATATATTATAGTGCACCCCATAGTCCTTAGGCCACCATACTCACTGATTAAAAATAAATAAATTACTGACATCATAGCGGCAGTGCCGACACTGACAGGGGGCTCCTGTGACAGAAAAGCAACAAACGGCTGGGGGCGAAGGGGTCGGGGTGTGAAAGTAAATGACAGGAGTAATGCACCAGCTGCCTGTAGGGCGTGAAAATGCTTATAGCAAGGAAATTACAAAGGGTACAATAATGATTTTACAAGTTTTTAAAAGGTCTGCCCAGGCCCTATTCAAGTGTACTATTAGTACCATACTGAGAAATGACCTGACAGAGTCAGTTTAAAAAGGGTGAATATCGCATTGACATCAGCAACATAAACTGACCTGCTGCAAAACCTCCAACCCACAGCTCTTGTCTGCAGATGTTTTTTCCTTCCTATGAGGCTGCTGAGTTTACATCGGGGGCCCGGCCAGTCCGTACATCATGGTCCTTACAAGGACTGGGTTTTCCGGTTGTTGGAGATCAGCCTTAGACCTCGTGCACACATTGAGTATTTGGGGAGTTTTTACCACAGTATTTAGAAGCCAAAGAAATGTCCTAATTGTTTTTATGGACAACTACTGCCGCCATCAGTCTTCATACATAAGACCTTCTCAGAAGAGTCAGCAAAGCAATGTGGACATCCATGATCATCCCCATTAGGCTGCACCCTGGATTTGTGCACTTCATTTACTTTTTTTGTGGGGGGAAGGAAAGTAGGATTGGACGTCCCCCCATATACTGATGTGTCAGTGATGTAAGAAAGTGGTTGTAGTTACAATCAATGACTTAGATGACATTTCTCATCAATAAATCATTGTCTGAAATGACTGCGATATATATTGTGTAACCCTAATGGTTTTCTATAATCACACATACATACGAGGACCCACATAAAAATGCACGGACATTCAGTGAAAAGTTTTTACCTTTTCTTTATCCGACTCGATTCTGGCAAGTATTTCATCAACAGTGAAACGTGTCCCAATGGTTCTTGGTTGTGGTTGTGTTGGTGGTTTGGGATCTGGCACCAGTGTCCCTGTGTTACTTGGCCCCAGTTTGTACCTCTTGATCTGAACAAAAAAAACAGAAATATCAATGAGTCAACGATATAGAGTAAACATAAAATATATATAATGCTGAAAGTGAAAGAATGGCACAGGTGTCTTTCATCATCCTCATGGATGACATGAACAGAGTGAACACTAATGGTACCTTCCCGCCACAAGGATGGATACAACGGGAACTTCACGTGCACGAGCCGCGAACGGTACCAACGGAACCGCACCTCTTTCACGCGCCACAAGTCGCACGCACGTAATCTACAGCTAGCTCTCGGTGTCCAATAGCCATTGTACTCATTACACACCCTTAACCACACATGGCGGACTGTGCGCAGGACAGCACATAGGGGCCACATAGAGTAGAGCCGTCGACTGAAGGACAAAGCAAAACACTGTGCAGATCGCAGAGCGAGTAATACAGCACCTCGACTATGGTAGTGTGACTCGTAGCTCCTAAATATGCTCCATGCAGCGATACCATGTATGCAGCTTCACAATGATCACATGGGCGGTAACAGGAGCGGTCACGCTTGCTAATTGGGCTGTCCGGTTCCTTCCGTAACGTCTTTAACGCGTCAGCTCGTACATCGGCGTAGCCATATGTTTTGCATGACGGATAAGAGATCTGTAGCCGCTGTGTTCGTCTTACACGATACGGCTATGCGACAGCTACATTGTGCCTAGCGGTGTACATCTGTTGCGTGTAAGACCATAAGGTATTGCACTCATATTTTGGGCGTTTGGCTTCGTCGCGTTTCGCTCAGTTATGTAATTTATGTTAATCTACACGCTGATCATGATACTCATGATTTAGAAACCGTCTCATTAGACGTTTTTTTCTGGTCGTTTTCAGTTTTTCCACCGGTTTTCCACCGGTTTTCAAAGATAGAGCAAGGGACTTCTTTTGGTCGTTTTTCCAGCGGTTCCAGCTTACAAGTGCAGCAAAAAACTCAGTTTTAAAAACGCTCAGAAAAACAGCCGACAAAACGCTGTATAAACGCTATAAAAAACGAGAAAAAACGAGGGACTCTGCTGAGCACAGAAAACTCCGTTTCTGCTAATCTACACCGTTTTTGGACGTTCTGCATAGATGCACAAACGTCAGATGTGCACATACCCTAAAGGTGACAACTGGCGACGTCCTTGGTGCCGTCAGCAAGTTAGATTGAGATACAAAGTGATGACATGATAACTATGGCTAGAGAGGTGCTACCAAAGACTGGAATTACCTATATGATGACTAGTGGCTAGAGATGGGCTGCACCTTACCAAGACTGGATTACCTATATGATGGACTACTGGCTAGAGATGGGCTACAAGACCAGATAAGGCGGCCGTCACACGCTTCAATGTTTTGAGCGATATTGTTAGCGATCACATGCAAGCGCGATCGCTAACAATATCTTTCACATCGCTGGTGAGCTGTCACACAGGCAGACTCACCAGCGATGTGGACCAGCGAGATCGGTGGTAACTATGGTACACATCGGGTTACTAGGTGCCGCGCGGCGCTTAGTAACCCGACGTTTACCATAGATACCATCTCCCAGCATAGGCTCTGCCGCTGGGAGATCGTTCATCGTGGTGTCACACACCACGATGATGCAGATTGTTCAAGCGATTATCGCTTGATATGAGCTCGGCTCCACAAAACTGCGATCAAACAATCAAGCGATTTTACATTGTAAAATCGCTTGATTACACGCACGATGCACAAACGATATCACTTAAGCGATCAAAAAGCAGATCACTTAAGCGATATCGTTCTAGAAATTGACGCGTGTGACGGCTGCCTAACTATTATATTTGTGAATTGCAACAAAAAGAAGAAAAAAACGCACTCACCAGTCATCGATGCGTGTCAGGAAGTTTTATTCCAAATTACGGGTACATAATGCAGGGAGGACAGGGGTGCAGTGAAGGACGACGGCACACCGTTTCGCACTGGAGGCGCTTCGTCTGGTCCTCTAGCGCTTCCAGCACGAAACGGTGTGCCGTCGTCCTTCACTGCACCCCTTTCCTCCTGCATTATGTACTTGTAATTTGGAATAAAACTTCCTGACACGCATCGATGACTGGTGAGTGCGTTTTTTTTTCTCCTTTTTGTTGCTATATACTGTGATTCAAGCCTGACCACTCGTCCGGACTTGCTTGCCTAACAACCACACGGGTATTAATTACACCTGAAGAGAGTTAGTTGCCCGGCTTTTTTCTATTATATTATATTTGTGAATTACCTATATGATGGACTACTGGTAGAGATGGGCTGCACCTTACAAAGACTGGATTACCTATAAGATGGACTAGTGGCTAGAGATGGGCTACATCTTACCAAGACTGGATTACCTATATGATGGACTACTTGGTAGAGATGGGCTGCACCTTACCAAGACTGGATTACCTATAAGATGGACTAGTGGCTAGAGATGGGCTCACCTTACCAAGACTGGATTACCTATATGAAGGACTACTTGGTAGAGATGGGCTACACCTTACCAAGACTGGATTACCTATATGATGGACTACTTGGTAGAGATGGGCTACACCTTACCAAGACTGGATTACCTATATGATGGACTTCTGGCTAGAGATGGGCTGCACCTTACCAAGACTGGATTACCTATATGACTCCTGTTCTAGGCTCCACATTATAAAAAATACATCAACAAACTGGAGCAAGTTCAGAGAAGAGCGACCAGAATGGGAACGGTTACAGGATTTGGGAATGTTTAGCTTGCAAAAAAGAAGACAGGCTAGGGCCAGACTTGCATGTGTCCATAGCCTGGCTAATCCGTCACAAACTTAGTTTCTGACAGGAGCAGTGCGTAGCATTACCAGTAGATAACGCTATGCGTCACAAGGCTATGTATCTCTATGACAACCAGACGCTTACCGCAGCCGCCGGCTCCACAGAGATCTCCCGGATATGTGCTGTTGCAGAGCGCACAGGAAAATGCTGCAAACAGCGTTTCCTGTGCGCTCTGCAATAGCGCATATTCGGGAGATCTCTGTGGAGCCAGCGGCTGCGGTAAGCGTCCGGTTGCCATAGAGATACATAGCCTGTAGCGCATAGCGGTACCTGCTGGCAATGCTATGCGCTGCTCCTATCAGAAACTAAGTCCCTGACGGATTGGCCAGGCTAGGAGCAGACACAAGTCTGACTCTAGCCTTGGTGGATACATAATAGCTGTCTACAAATATCTAAAGGGCTGTCACACTGTAGAGGGATCAGATTTATTCTCATTTGCACAAGGAAACACAAGAAGCGATTGGATGAAAGTGTATGGGAGGAGACACAGATTAGCTATTAGAAAAGTTTTTTGACAGTGAGGGTGATCAGCGAGTGGAACAGGCGGCCACAAGAGGTGGTGAGTTCCCCTTCAATGGAGGTCTTAACACAGAGGCTGGACAGTCATCTGTCTGGGATGATTAGTGAATCCTGCTTTTGAGCAGGGGTTTGGATCAGATGACGCAGGAGGTGCCTTCCAACGCTAGCATCCTATGAACTAGGTAATAGTGGGCCTTTTGAAAGGGCTATCCCAATAACAGCCATTACTATTATCCCCATCTCTATTTCAACCAATTAATGACAGGATTAGACAGACTGACCGTGCTTCAATCATTTCACCTAACTAATGTGCGAATCATTTCACCCAACTAAAGAGCGAATCATTTCACCCAACTAAAGTGCGAATCATTTCACCCAACTAAAGTGCGAATCATTTCACCCAACTAAAGGCGAATCATTTCACCAACTAATGTGCGAATCATTTCACCCAACTTAAAGTGCGATCATTCACCAACTAAAGAGCGAATATTTCACCAACAAAGTGCGAATCATTTCACCCAACTAAGTGGAATCTTTCCTAACTAATGTGCGAATCATTTCACCCAACTAAAGAGCGAATAATTTCACCCAACTAAAGTGCGAATCATTTCACCCAACTAAAGAGCGAATCATTTCACCACAACTAAAGAGCGAATCATTTCACCCAACTAAAGAGCGAATCATTTCACCTAACTAAAGTGCGAATCATTTCACCCAACTAAAGTGCGAATCATTTCACCCAAACTAAAGTGCGAATTCATTATCACCCAACTAAAGTGCGAATCATTTACCCAAACTAATGTGCGCTTCACTCGTTCTTTGGGTAATGGTGACTTGTTCAAATAAGTGATAACCAAGTTCCCATGAATGATTGTTGCCAATTATTGGCCAACGTAAATGAGCCTTACAAGCAGAGGCGTACACAGAAATCATGGGGCCCCATAGCAAAATTTCTAACTTGGGCCCCCCCAAGAAAAATATTTGGCTGGGGCACATAAGAAAATACCTTACAACTGTGAAGCCCCTTCAAAGTAACTTTCCTCTTATTGAAGCCCCTAGATTCCCTTTTCATTGCACCCAAAAAATCTGATTCCAACAAAAGTGCTCCACATATACTGTATGATACCCCTGTAGTGAATTCATAATGACCCAACTGTACCCATCTCAACTACCCCGGCAAAGTATGGTGACCCCAACACATTATGTTCCCTGTGACCTCCACACAAGCCTCCATACAGTATAATGGGCCCTACTGTCCCTCTAAATAGTATAATGGACCCCACACAAATCTTCACACTGCATATTTGCTTGCATAATGAATAATAGCCCTCTATAAAGTGTAAAGGCTTCATCATAGCACACCACATATTATACTGGTTCCAACAAAGTCCTCCATGTAGCATAACGCACTGTCCATAATCCTTCATGTATAATGCACCCACATAGTCCTCCAATTATTATAATGCACTACCTATATTCCTCCATATATTATAGTGCACCCCATAGTCCTTAGGCCACCATACTCACTGATTAAAAATAAATAAATTACTGACATCATAGCGGCAGTGCCGACACTGACAGGGGGCTCCTGTGACAGAAAAGCAACAAACGGCTGGGGGCGAAGGGGTCGGGGTGTGAAAGTAAATGACAGGAGTAATGCACCAGCTGCCTGTAGGGCGTGAAAATGCTTATAGCAAGGAAATTACAAAGGGTACAATAATGATTTTACAAGTTTTTAAAAGGTCTGCCCAGGCCCTATTCAAGTGTACTATTAGTACCATACTGAGAAATGACCTGACAGAGTCAGTTTAAAAAGGGTGAATATCGCATTGACATCAGCAACATAAACTGACCTGCTGCAAAACCTCCAACCCACAGCTCTTGTCTGCAGATGTTTTTTCCTTCCTATGAGGCTGCTGAGTTTACATCGGGGGCCCCGGGCCAGTCCGTACATCATGGTCCTTACAAGGACTGGGTTTTCCGGTTGTTGGAGATCAGCCTTAGACCTCGTGCACACATTGAGTATTTGGGGAGTTTTTACCACAGTATTTAGAAGCCAAAGAAATGTCCTAATTGTTTTTATGGACAACTACTGCCGCCATCAGTCTTCATACATAAGACCTTCTCAGAAGAGTCAGCAAAGCAATGTGGACATCCATGATCATCCCCATTAGGCTGCACCCTGGATTTGTGCACTTCATTTACTTTTTTTGTGGGGGGAAGGAAAGTAGGATTGGACGTCCCCCCATATACTGATGTGTCAGTGATGTAAGAAAGTGGTTGTAGTTACAATCAATGACTTAGATGACATTTCTCATCAATAAATCATTGTCTGAAATGACTGCGATATATATTGTGTAACCCTAATGGTTTTCTATAATCACACATACATACGAGGACCCACATAAAAATGCACGGACATTCAGTGAAAAGTTTTTACCTTTTCTTTATCCGACTCGATTCTGGCAAGTATTTCATCAACAGTGAAACGTGTCCCAATGGTTCTTGGTTGTGGTTGTGTTGGTGGTTTGGGATCTGGCACCAGTGTCCCTGTGTTACTTGGCCCCAGTTTGTACCTCTTGATCTGAACAAAAAAAACAGAAATATCAATGAGTCAACGATATAGAGTAACACAATAAAAATATATATAATGTCTAGGTAAGAAAGTGAAAGAACTGGGAGCACAGGTGGTCTTCTCATCCATCCTCCCAGTGGATGACCATGGAACAGGGAGGTGGAACAACACTCTAAGGGTATGTGCACATCAGTAGTTTTCTGGGCTGTTTTTTGGCGTTTTCCGTCGGCGTTTTCCGCTCAGTTTTATGTTAATTTATGTTAATCCTAGCCACCGGCTGGATTAACATGATACTCAATGGAGTTTAGAAAACGCTGTCTTCATTAGAACGTTTTTTTTCTGGTCGTTTTCAGTTTTTCCACCGGTTTTCCACCGGTTTTCAAAGATAGAGCAAGGGACTTCTTTTGGTCGTTTTTCCAGCGGTTCCAGCTTACAAGTGCAGCAAAAAACTCAGTTTTAAAAACGCTCAGAAAAACAGCCGACAAAACGCTGTATAAACGCTATAAAAAACGAGCAAAAAACGAGGGACTCTGCTGAGCACAGAAAACTCCGTTTCTGCTAATCTACACCGGTTTTTGGACGTTCTGCATAGATGCACAAACGTCAGATGTGCACATACCCTAAAGGTGACAACTGGCGACGTCCTTGGTGCCGTCAGCAAGGATTTAGATTTGTAGATCACAAAGTGAATTACCTATATGATAGACTAGTGGCTAGAGATGGGCTGCACCTTACCAAGACTGGATTACCTATATGATGGACTAGTGGCTAGAGATGGGCTGCACCTTACCAAGACTGGATTACCTATATGATGGACTACTGGCTAGAGATGGGCTACAAGACCAGATAAGGCGGCCGTCACACGCTTCAATGTTTTGAGCGATATTGTTAGCGATCACATGCAAGCGCGATCGCTAACAATATCTTTCACATCGCTGGTGAGCTGTCACACAGGCAGACTCACCAGCGATGTGGACCAGCGAGATCGGTGGTAACTATGGTACACATCGGGTTACTAGGTGCCGCGCGGCGCTTAGTAACCCGACGTTTACCATAGATACCATCTCCCAGCATAGGCTCTGCCGCTGGGAGATCGTTCATCGTGGTGTCACACACCACGATGATGCAGATTGTTCAAGCGATTATCGCTTGATATGAGCTCCGGCTCACAAATCTGCGATCAAACAATCAAGCGATTTTACATTGTAAAATCGCTTGATTACACGCAGCGATGCACAAACGATATCACTTAAGCGATCAAAAAGCAGATCACTTAAGCGATATCGTTCTAGAAATTGACGCGTGTGACGGCTGCCTAACATATATTTGTGAATTGCAACAAAAAGAAGAAAAAAACGCACTCACCAGTCATCGATGCGTGTCAGGAAGTTTTATTCCAAATTACGGGTACATAATGCAGGGAGGACAGGGGTGCAGTGAAGGACGACGGCACACCGTTTCGCACTGGAGGCGCTTCGTCTGGTCCTCTAGCGCTTCCAGCACGAAACGGTGTGCCGTCGTCCTTCACTGCACCCCTTTCCTCCCTGCATTATGTACTTGTAATTTGGAATAAAACTTCCTGACACGCATCGATGACTGGTGAGTGCGTTTTTTTTTCTCCTTTTTGTTGATATATACTGTGATTCAAGCCTGCACCACTCGTCCGGACTTGCTTGCCTAACAACCACACGGGTATTAATTACCACCTGAAGAGAGTTAGTTGCCCGGCTTTTTTCTATTATATTATATTTGTGAATTACCTATATGATGGACTACTTGGTAGAGATGGGCTGCACCTTACAAAGACTGGATTACCTATAAGATGGACTAGTGGCTAGAGATGGGCTACATCTTACCAAGACTGGATTACCTATATGATGGACTACTTGGTAGAGATGGGCTGCACCTTACCAAGACTGGATTACCTATAAGATGGACTACTGGCTAGAGATGGGCTGCACCTTACCAAGACTGGATTACCTATATGAAGGACTACTTGGTAGAGATGGGCTACACCTTACCAAGACTGGATTACCTATATGATGGACTACTTGGTAGAGATGGGCTACACCTTACCAAGACTGGATTACCTATATGATGGACTTCTGGCTAGAGATGGGCTGCACCTTACCAAGACTGGATTACCTATATGACTCCTGTTCTAGGCTCCACATTATAAAAAATACATCAACAAACTGGAGCAAGTTCAGAGAAGAGCGACCAGAATGGGAACGGTTACAGGATTTGGGAATGTTTAGCTTGCAAAAAAGAAGACAGGCTAGGGCCAGACTTGCATGTATCCATAGCCTGGCTAATCCGTCACAAACTTAGTTTCTGACAGGAGCAGTGCGTAGCATTACCAGTAGATAACGCTATGCGTCACAAGGCTATGTATCTCTATGACAACCAGACGCTTACCGCAGCCGCCGGCTCCACAGAGATCTCCCGGATATGTGCTGTTGCAGAGCGCACAGGAAAATGCTGCAAACAGCGTTTCCTGTGCGCTCTGCAATAGCGCATATTCGGGAGATCTCTGTGGAGCCAGCGGCTGCGGTAAGCGTCCGGTTGCCATAGAGATACATAGCCTGTAGCGCATAGCGGTACCTGCTGGCAATGCTATGCGCTGCTCCTATCAGAAACTAAGTCCCTGACGGATTGGCCAGGCTAGGAGCAGACACAAGTCTGACTCTAGCCTTGGTGGATACATAATAGCTGTCTACAAATATCTAAAGGGCTGTCACACTGTAGAGGGATCAGATTTATTCTCATTTGCACAAGGAAACACAAGAAGCGATTGGATGAAAGTGTATGGGAGGAGACACAGATTAGCTATTAGAAAAGTTTTTTGACAGTGAGGGTGATCAGCGAGTGGAACAGGCGGCCACAAGAGGTGGTGAGTTCCCCTTCAATGGAGGTCTTAACACAGAGGCTGGACAGTCATCTGTCTGGGATGATTAGTGAATCCTGCTTTTGAGCAGGGGTTTGGATCAGATGACGCAGGAGGTGCCTTCCAACGCTAGCATCCTATGAACTAGGTAATAGTGGGCCTTTTGAAAGGGCTATCCCAATAACAGCCATTACTATTATCCCCATCTCTATTTCAACCAATTAATGACAGGATTAGACAGACTGACCGTGCTTCAATCATTTCACCTAACTAAAGAGCGAATCATTTCACCCAACTAAAGTGCGAATCATTTCACCCAACTAAAGTGCGAATCATTTCACCCAACTAAAGTGCGAATCATTTCACCCAACTAAAGCGCGAATCATTTCACCTAACTAATGTGCGAATCATTTCACCCAACTTAAAGCGCGAATCATTTCACCCAACTAAAGTGCGAATCATTTCACCCAACTAATGTGCGCTTCACTCGTTCTTTGGGTAATTGGTGACTTGTTCAAATAAGCTGATAACCAAGTTCCCATGAATGATTGTTGCCAATTATTGGCCAACGTAAATGAGCCCTTACAAGCAGAGGCGTACACAGAAATCATGGGGCCCCATAGCAAAATTTCTAACTTGGGCCCCCCCAAGAAAAATATTTGGCTGGGGCACATAAGAAAATACCTTACAACTGTGAAGCCCCTTCAAAGTAACTTTCCTCTTATTGAAGCCCCTAGATTCCCTTTTCATTGCACCCAAAAAATCTGATTCCAACAAAAGTGCTCCACATATACTGTATGATACCCCCGTAGTGAATTCATAATGACCCAACTGTACCCATCTCAACCCATCTCAACTACCCCGGCAAAGTATGGTGGCCCCAACACATTATGTTCCCTGTGACCTCCACACAAGCCTCCATACAGTATAATGGGCCCTACTGTCCCTCTAAATAGTATAATGGACCCCACACAAACCTTCACACTGCATATGCTTCATCATAACACACCACATATTATACTGTTCCAACAAAGTCCTCCATGTAGCATAACGCACTGTCCATAATCCTTCATGTATAATGCACCCACATAGTCCTCCAATTATTATAATGCACTACCTATATTCCTCCATATATTATAGTGCACCCCATAGTCCTTAGGCCACCATACTCACTGATTAAAAATAAATAAATTACTGACATCATAGCGGCAGTGCCGACACTGACAGGGGGCTCCTGTGACAGAAAAGCAACAAACGGCTGGGGGCGAAGGGGTCGGGGTGTGAAAGTAAATGACAGGAGTAATGCACCAGCTGCCTGTAGGGCGTGAAAATGCTTATAGCAAGGAAATTACAAAGGGTACAATAATGATTTTACAAGTTTTTAAAAGGTCTGCCCAGGTCCTATTCAAGTGTACTTTTCTGATCATCATAATGGGAGACCCAGACAATGGGGTTTAGGGCGCTGCCCTCCGGAGGTCACACTAGGTACTACAAGTTTGTAGCACCGCCTCCTCCGCTTATAAACCCCCACCGTAGGAGACATCCTCAGTTTTAAACTTAGTGTGCTCGGAGGATCACGCTTTGCTTGCACTTCACTGCATTCTCACAGCTTACGTGATGGCGTATGAAGACAAGGTAAAATGGTCCCGCTCGGGATCCCCGACAGCCTCCCCGCTCACCCTCTGCGGAACACGCTGGTGGAGGTACCGGAGGGCTTTTAGCCTGGACACTTCAGTGTTCTCCCGGTACGCTGTCGCGCTCCTTCCTTTCCATCCCTCCATGGAGGCTCTGGTAAGGGGGAGCCTGGAGCCTTGCACAGCTCCGCTCCGTCCGAGGCCTCCCTAAATGGTGCTTACAGACCGGACGGAGCCAGCCCAGTCCGAGGCCTCCCTAAATGGTGCTTACACTCCGGACTGGTGCTGTACCCCCGTCCGAGGCCTCCCTAAAGGTGCTTACAGACCGGACCGGCACTGAGGCACCTGGTGTGTCTCCTGTGTGCCTGGGGGTAGTGTCTGTCACTGTGGTGTCATGACACTCAGACCGCGCGGTTACCCTCGGGTCCGCGGTTCTGGCGGTGACCCTGTGCTGGGGTCGCCCTGGCTGACCGCCCTGTGTGTCACAGGGGCTGAGGCTGTAGACTGCGAGTGTTTTTTGTTTACATGCAGTCTGAGAGTGTGTGCGGTGATATTCACACTCTTTTCCCGCGCTGCGGGCTCCGGCACCTCCATTGCTGAGGCAGTCTGGAGGAGGAGGAGGCAGCCCTTATGGTGACATCACCGCTGGCGTGTTGTGTGTTCTTCCCGCGTGTTCCTGGCTCCGCCCACATCTTCACTGTCGGCGGCCATCTTCTCCCCCACTTCCCGGCTGGGATCTGGCTGCAGCGCGTGTCTGCACTTGCAAGGGAGACCGGAACTCGCGGAGGTCACACACACACACCGCTTCCTCCTACCGCTTTACTGCGGTCGGTAAGCCACCGGGATTCCGGTTTGTTTGTGAACTTGGCTTATATTCCCCTCACTGTGGAGATGTCCTCAGTTGGGAAGCATGCTGCTAAGGCGGCAGTGGTCACCGGTACCTGCGCTACATGCAACGGGACACTGGTGGAGGGGTCCTGCAATAACTGCGGACGCCCAGAGGCCCGGTCTGCTACTACTGAGTCTGCAAATCCGGGATTATACCCTGAGGTTCAGGTGATCCCAGGGCCATGGGAAACGCAGAATAAGATCAATGAATCTCTGCTGTCCCAGATGTCCTCCATGTCGCAAACCCTGGAGGCACTGCATAGGAGACTGGAGAACCCAGCTACTCCTCCTAGTTACCCCCGGGTGTCTCTTACTTCTGCTGTAAGACCCCCTAAGCGAGCCCGTGAGGCTTCTCCTGAGCTCCAGACTCTCTCTGAGGAGGAGCGTTCCTCTGATGGTGAGGAAGATGATGGGGGTTCTACTCTTGGGTCTATGTCTGAATCTCCAGATGGGGTGGAGGATCTGGTGTCCTCCATCAATGAGACATTGCGTCTTGTCACTCCTCCTGAGGAGGTGACTGTACACCCCAAGGAGATATACCAATGGCTGCGGCCGGAGGCTAGACCAAGTGGCTCCTTCATGGACCACACTAATTTCGGAAGGGTGATTAAAGCTCCCAGGTTGCATCCTGGGCGGCGTTATGTCCGTAAAACTAAGGACAATCGCTTTCCCTTTCCCCAGGAGGCGCTCCAGGAATGGTCGCAGTCTCCCAAGGTGGATGCTTCCATGACTAGGATTGCTGCGCGCTCCTTGTTTTCTGCCTCTGATAGCTCCTCGTTGAAGGATGCTACTGATAGACAGGTCGAGCAACTCGCCAAGTCTTCCTATGAGGCTGTGGGGTCTTCGTTTGCCCCTAATTTTGCCGCGGTCTGGACCCTACAAGCGATTACTATCTGTTTGGATGGTATCACTGATCTAGCTAGGTCCAGTCCAGAGGTCCTGGCTCTCACTGAGAGAGCAAGGGCCTATGCGGACTATGCCAGAACGGCATCTTTGGAAACTGCCACTCGCTCTGCTGTGGCCTCGGCCAATGCAATTGCGATCCGCAGGCTATTGTGGCTGCGTCTCTGGGACTCAGATGCCACGTCTAAGAAGATTTTGCAAAATCTTCCGTTCGCTGGTGACAGGCTTTTTGGCACCGAACTGGACAAATTGATAAAGGATTCTGCTGAGTCTAAGATACCGCAGAATAAGCCTAAGCCACGGTACACCGTGAAAAGGAACCCTAAGCAGTGGTCCTTTCGCTCCGGTTCACAGTCATCAGCACCGTCCACTCGCTCAGACCGAGGGGGCAAGCCTGCTACTCAGTGGCGTTCCAAGAGTCGTCAGAAGAAGCCGGCGGGGGCAGCGGCTGCCACCCCCAAGCCCGCCTCGACATGACTCGCTCTCTCATCCTGCCTCCCCACAGGTGGGGGGCCGCCTGTCCCGCTTTCAGGACAAGTGGCTTCTTCACATTCACGATCAGTGGGTTCGAGACGTAGTCTCAAGAGGTTACAGGATAGAGCTGACGTCACGACCAATACACCGATTCCATCGGTCGGTTCCATCCCCAGAAAAGGCTCAGGCTTTTCACCTGGTGTTGGAGGGGCTCCGCAGAGACGGAGTGGTGGTCCCTGTGCCCACGGAAGAGAGGTTCAGGGGTTTTTACTCCAACCTCTTTATTGTCCCAAAGAAGGACGGCTCTTTTCGCCCGGTGTTGGACCTCAAGTTGTTCAACCGTCACGTGTTGGTTCGGAAGTTCCGCATGGAATCCCTGCGCTCAGTGATCGCGGCTGTGTCACAGGGAGACTTCCTAGCGTCCATCGATATCAGGGACGCTTACCTTCACGTCCCCATTGCACCAGCTCGTCAGTGCTGGTTGAGATTCGCAGTGGGGGAAGAGCACTTCCAATTTGTGGCACTGCCATTCGGGCTAGCCTCAGCACCACGGGTGTTCACAAAGGTGATGGCCTCCATGATGGCTCTCCTGCATGCGCAGGGACACGCCGTCATACCCTATTTGGACGACCTGTTGGTCAGGGCGCCATCGGAAGACCTTTGTCGGGTGAGCCTGGAGGTGACCATGAAGTCCCTGGAACGGTTCGGGTGGCTTATCAACATTCAAAAGTCGACCCTGGTTCCGACCCAGTCATTGACATATCTGGGCATGGACTTCCACACGGACTCGGCCCTGGTGTCCCTACCTCAAGCCAAGCAGCTTGCGATCCAATCAGGAGTGCAGAATGTCCTCCTGTCTCCACAGTCATCCCTACGGGTATTGATGAGACTGGTGGGTCGCATGGTAGCGGCGATAGAGGCGGTGCCGTTCGCACAGTTTCGCCTCCGTCCTCTCCAGCTGGAGATTCTTCGCAGATGGGACAAGAGGACGATTTCTTTGAATCGGCTGGTGACGCTGTCACAACCAACCAGGGATTCACTACAGTGGTGGCTACAGCCACATCATCTGTCACGGGGACGGTCCTTCCTAAAACCGTTATGGTTAGTGGTGACCACCGACGCCAGTCTGAAGGGCTGGGGTGCGGTGTTCTTGCACCACAGGGCTCAAGGCCTCTGGACTCAGTCGGAGTCGGCGTTGCAGATCAACGTGCTGGAGATCAAGGCGGTCTATCTGGCGCTCCTGGCGTTTCAGAACTTCCTGTCAGGACAACCCATTCGGGTACAGTCCGACAATGCGACGGCCGTCGCCTACATAAATCATCAGGGAGGGACCAGAAGTGCTCAGGCCCTCACCGAAGTCCACCGCATTCTAGCTTGGGTGGAGGAAAACGGCTGCCTGATCTCCGCAGTTCACATCCCAGGGGTCGAGAACTGGGAGGCCGACTATCTGAGCCGACAGGGGATGGACGCCGGAGAGTGGTCCCTTCATCCAGACGTCTTCCGGGACATCTGCGGCAGATGGGGCACTCCGGACGTGGATCTGATGGCCTCACGGCTGAATCATCAGGTGCCCCAATACGTGGCGAGATCATGGGATCCTCAGTCTCTGGGGGCGGATGCCCTGATCCTGAGTTGGTCCAGCTTCCAGCTGCCATATGTGTTCCCGCCTCTAGCTCTGATTCCCAGGGTCCTGTGGAAGATCAGGACGGAATGCAGAGTAGCCATTCTAGTGGCTCCAGATTGGCCCAGGAGGTCCTGGTACCCGGACCTGTGGCAACTGTCAGGCGGACACCGGTGGGCTCTTCCAGAGCGCGCAGATCTTCTCGCGCAAGGCCCATTCTTCCACCTCAATTCCAGGGCCCTCAGATTGACTGCATGGCTCTTGAGGCCTGGCTGCTGACATCCAGAGGTTTCTCTCCTACAGTGGTTGCCACTATGAATCGGGCAAGGAAACCTGTTTCCAGGAAGATATACCACAGAACGTGGAAAATCTTTTTTACCTGGTGTGCATCTGGTGGTCGCTCACCGTGGCCGTTGTCTATTCCGACATTGTTGGCCTTCCTACAGTCGGGTTTGGAGTTGGGATTATCCCTTGGCTCTCTGAAAGGTCAAGTATCAGCACTTTCCGTGCTATTTGACAGGCGCTTGGCGCTCCTCCCGAAGGTCCGCCAATTTCTGCAGGGGGTGTCTCGGGTGGTTCCGCCCTACAGGCGGCCCCTGGACCCTTGGGACCTCAACATGGTCCTAGCGGCATTGCAGAAACCGCCGTTCGAGCCACTGAGAGACATCTCTCTCGTCTGTCCCAGAAGGTGGTCTTTCTGGTGGCGATTACGTCTCTGAGAAGGGTCTCAGAATTGGCTGCACTTTCGTGCAAGTCACCCTTTCTGGTGGTTCACCAGGACAAGGTGGTGTTGCGCCCACGGCCTGAATTTTTGCCGAAGGTGGTTTCAACATTCCACTTGAACCAGGAGATTGTTCTCCCATCATTTTGCCCCGCTCCCGTTCATCAGGTTGAGCGCGACCTCCATACTCTGGATCTCGTGAGAGCTGTACGCATTTATGTGTCCAGGACCGCCTCCTTTAGGAGTTCGGATTCCTTATTTGTCCTCACGATGGGTCGCTGTAAGGGGTCCGCGGCTTCAAAGTCGACCTTGGCCAGATAGATCAAGGCTCCCATTCAGGAGGCTTACCGGTCTTCTGGTTTGCCTCTCCCGGTGGGTTTGAAGGCACACTCTACTAGAGCTGTAGGTGCCTCTTGGGCCTTGCGACATCGAGCTTCTGCTCTACAGGTGTGTCAAGCGGCCACTTGGTCCAGCCTGCACATTTTCTCTAAGCACTATATGGTGCATGCCCATGCCTCTGCGGATGCGAGTTTGGGCAGGCGGGTTCTCCAGGCGGCGGTTGCCCACCTTTAAAAGGGAACCATGTGTTATCCGTCTTGTTGAGGAACTCTTCCCGCCCTGGGGTATTGCTTTAGGACATCCCCATTGTCTGGGTCTCCCATTATGATGATCAGAAAAAAGAGAATTTTGTTTACGTACCGTAAATTCTTTTTTCTTGAATCATCAATGGGAGACCCAGCACCCACCCAGTTGTTCCGTTGCATGTTTGCATTTGATCTGTTCTCTGTTGAGACAGTATTTCCGGGTTGTTACACCGTCTGTGCACGGCATTCTTCCCGATGTTTCGGGTGTGGTTTATTTCTCCTCGCAGCTTATGGACTAAACTGAGGATGTCTCCTACGGTGGGGGTTTATAAGCGGAGGAGGCGGTGCTACAAACTTGTAGTACCTAGTGTGACCTCCGGAGGGCAGCGCCCTAAACCCCATTGTCTGGGTCTCCCATTGATGATTCAAGAAAAAAGAATTTACGGTACGTAAACAAAATCTCTTTATTAGTACCATACTGAGAAATGACCTGACAGAGTCCCTTTAAAAAGGGTGAATATCGCATTGACATCAGCAACATAAACTGACCTGCTGCAAAACCTCCAACCCACAGCTCTTGTCTGCAGATGTTTTTTCCTTCCTATGAGGCTGCTGAGTTTACATCGGGGGCCCCGGGCCAGTCCGTACATCATGGTCCTTACAAGGACTGGGTTTTCCGGTTGTTGGAGATCAGCCTTAGACCTCGTGCACACATTGAGTATTTGGGGAGTTTTTACCACAGTATTTAGAAGCCAAAGAAATGTCCTAATTGTTTTTATGGACAACTACTGCCGCCATCAGTCTTCATACATAAGACCTTCTCAGAAGAGTCAGCAAAGTAATGTGGACATCCATGATCATCCCCATTAGGCTGCACCCTGGGTTTGTGCACTTCATTTACTTTTTTGTGGGGGGAAGGAAAGTAGGATTGGACGTCCCCCCATATACTGATGTGTCAGTGATGTAAGAAAGTGGTTGTAGTTACAATCAATGACTTAGATGACATTTCTCATCAATAAATCATTGTCTGAAATGACTGCGATATATATTGTGTAACCCTAATGGTTTTCTTTAATCACACATACATACGAGGACCCACATAAAAATGCATGGACATTCAGTGAAAAGTTTTTACCTTTTCTTCATCCGACTCGATTCTGGCAAGTATTTCATCCTCAGTGAAACGTGTCCCAATGGTTCTTGGCCGTGGTTGTGTTGGTGGTTTGGGATCTGGCACCAGTGTCCCTGTGTTACTTGGCCCCAGTTTGTCCCTCTTGATCTGAACAAAAAAAAACAGAAATATCAATGAGTCAACGATATAGAGTAACACAATGAAAATATATATAATGTCTAGGTAAGAAAGTGAAAGAACTGGGAGCACAGGTGGTCTTCTCATCCATCCTCCCAGTGGATGACCATGGAACAGGGAGGTGGAACAACACTCTAAAGGTGACAACTGGCGACGTCCTTGGTGCCGTCAGCAAGGATTTGGATTTGTAGATCACAAAGTGAATTACCTATATGATGGACTAGTGGCTAGAGATGGGCTGCACCTTACCAAGACTGGATTACCTATATGATGGACTAGTGGCTAGAGATGGGCTGCACCTTACCAAGACTGGATTACCTATATGATGGACTACTGGCTAGAGATGGGCTACACCTTACCAAGACTGGATTACCTATATGATGGACTACTGGCTAGAGATGGGCTGTACCTTACCAAGACTGGATTACCTATATGATGGACTACTGGCTAGAGATGGGCTACACCTTACCTAGACTGGATTACCTATATGATGGACTAGTGGCTAGAGATGGGCTGCACCTTACCAAGACTGGATTACCTATATGATGGACTAGTGGCTAGAGATGGGCTACACCTTACCAAGACTGGATAACCTATATGATGGACTACTTGGTAGAGATGGGCTACATCTTACCAAGACTGGATTACCTATATGATGGACTACTTGGTAGAGATGGGCTACACCTTACCAAGACTGGATTACCTATATGATGGACTTCTGGCTAGAGATGGGCTGCACCTTACCAAGACTGGATTACCTATATGACTCCTGTTCTAGGCTCCACATTATAAAAAATACATCAACAAACTGGAGCAAGTTCAGAGAAGAGCGACCAGAATGGGAACGGTTACAGGATTTGGGAATGTTTAGCTTGCAAAAAAGAAGACAGGCTAGGGCCAGACTTGCATGTATCCATAGCCTGGCTAATCCGTCACAAACTTAGTTTCTGACAGGAGCAGTGCGTAGCATTACCAGTAGATAACGCTATGCGTCACAAGGCTATGTATCTCTATGACAACCAGACGCTTACCGCAGCCGCCGGCTCCACAGAGATCTCCCGGATATGTGCTGTTGCAGAGCGCACAGGAAAATGCTGCAAACAGCGTTTCCTGTGCGCTCTGCAATAGCGCATATTCGGGAGATCTCTGTGGAGCCAGCGGCTGCGGTAAGCGTCCGGTTGCCATAGAGATACATAGCCTGTAGCGCATAGCGGTACCTGCTGGCAATGCTATGCGCTGCTCCTATCAGAAACTAAGTCCCTGACGGATTGGCCAGGCTAGGAGCAGACACAAGTCTGACTCTATCCTTGGTGGATACATATTAGCTGTCTACAAATATCTAAAGGGCTGTCACACTGTAGAGGGATCAGATTTATTCTCATTTGCACAAGGAAACACAAGAAGCGATTGGATGAAAGTGTATGGGTGGAGACACAGATTAGCTATTAGAAAAGTTTTTTGACAGTGAGGGTGATCAGCGAGTGGAACAGGCGGCCACAAGAGGTGGTTGTGACGAAATGGACTCCTTCAATATAGAACATATGATGATTTCTTATGTAACCAGACATATCATATTGTATATTGACTTGTAAACTGGTATTGGTCAAAGAGAATTTCTTACAGTATTGTCATAGATTTCTGTGGTTAAAGTTTAGCTTGGTAATGTAATTATCTAACCTGTTTGTCATTGAAGGCCAGAGAACTTAATTATGCTAATCGTCCATTGTCTATTACCCTGTGAATGCGGATTGAGGCCCCAGCCACTATTGTGTTAATGTCATGGTTTGCAGACTGATTGTCTCATGCTAACCTTCCATTGTATCACTGCTATATCAATCAGCATTTGGATTGCAATAGCACTAAACTATGTTAAATGAGGATTGGAGTTCAGCCAATGAAAAGACTGTGTTATTGCACCAATCATGACGTCCCCAATATCCTACAATGAGGGCTGAGGGTATATAAGGAGGACTGTTCACTTTGACCAGCAGATTGGAGTTAGATTCTGTCTAGTGGCCTCAGTCTAGGGATTTTCGGTCCCGGCTAGAGGTCACTGGATTGGATACAGGCAGCTAATCGAGGGTCTTCGGATCCGATTAGCTAGCCATAACCCCAGGCCTAGGCATTTCGGTGCCGACCAAGGGATCAGAATACGGACTAAGGAACCACAAGGACTTCAGTATCGGATTATCGGATTCGACTGTGATAAAGACTGCACAAGATACATAAGGATAAGGAAGCAACCCAGGTTGGGACGATACAGTCACCTGGCTACAGACTTTGCCTTGCTGCATTTTAAACCCTGGTGAGCCAGCGGAAGGGTGAGACTCTGTTGCCTCTTACATGTTGTGTTTTGCTTGGTTATGCGTTATATGCTGTTAACTGTTTGGGGATCCAATAAAGCCTTGATATTGTGATTCCCTGACCCTGTGTTGTCTGAGTAGTGTTCCGCCCACGGTTAAGGAGCTCGGGCGCTCAGTTGGGGATGAGCCCTGGTCCACGCTGTCTTTGTAAAGGCGGCTGGGCCTGCGGACGAGAGCTCCCACTGACCCCCGGGTCTCCACAGTGGTGAGTTCCCCTTCAATGGAAGTCTTAACACAGAGGCTGGACAGTCATCTGTCTGGGATAATTAGTGAATCCTGCTTTTGAGCAGGGGTTTGGATCAGATGACGCAGGAGGTGCCTTCCAACGCTAGCATCCTATGAACTAGGTAATAGTGGGCCTTTTGAAAGGGCTATCCCAATAACAGCCAATACTATTATCCCCATCTCTATTTCAACCAATTAATGACAGGATTAGACAGACTGACCGTGCTTCAATCATTTCACCTAACTAAAGAGCGAATCATTTCACCCAACTAAAGAGCGAATCATTTCACCCAACTAAAGCGCGAATCATTTCACCCAACTAAAGTGCGAATCATTTCACCCAACTAATGTGCGCTTCACTCGTTCTTTGGGTAATTGGTGACTTGTTCAAATAAGCTGATAACCAAGTTCCCATGAATGATTGTTGCCAATTATTGGCCAACGTAAATGAGCCCTTACAAGCAGAGGCGTACACAGAAATCATGGGGCCCCATAGCAAAATTTCTAACTTGGGCCCCCCCAAGAAAAATATTTGGCTGGGGCACATAAGAAAATACCTTACAACTGTGAAGCCCCTTCAAAGTAACTTTCCTCATATTGAAGCCCCTAGATTCCCTTTTCATTGCACCCAAAAAATCTGATTCCAACAAAAGTGCTCCACATATACTGTATGATACCCCCGTAGTGAATTCATAATGACCCAACTGTACCCATCTCAACTACCCCGGCAAAGTATGGTGGCCCCAACACATTATGTTCCCTGTGACCTCCACACAAGCCTCCATACAGTATAATGGGCCCTACTGTCCCTCTAAATAGTATAATGGACCCCACACAAACCTTCACACTGCATATGTGCTTGCATAATGAATAATAGCCCTCTATAAAGTGTAAAGGCTTCATCATAGCACACCACATATTATACTGGTTCCAACAAAGTCCTCCATGTAGCATAACGCACTGTCCATAATCCTTCATGTATAATGCACCCACATAGTCCTCCAATTATTATAATGCACTACCTATATTCCTCCATATATTATAGTGCACCCCATAGTCCTTAGGCCACCATACTCACTGATTAAAAATAAATAAATTACTGACATCATAGCGGCAGTGCCGACACTGACAGGGGGCTCCTGTGACAGAAAAGCAACAAACGGCTGGGGGCGAAGGGGTCGGGGTGTGAAAGTAAATGACAGGAGTAATGCACCAGCTGCCTGTAGGGCGTGAAAATGCTTATAGCAAGGAAATTACAAAGGGTATAATAATGATTTTACAAGTTTTAAAAAGGTCTGCCCAGGTCCTATTCAAGTGTACTATTAGTACCATACTGAGAAATGACCTGACAGAGTCCCTTTAAAAAGGGTGAATATCGCATTGACATCAGCAACATAAACTGACCTGCTGCAAAACCTCCAACCCACAGCTCTTGTCTGCAGATGTTTTTTCCTTCCTATGAGGCTGCTGAGTTTACATCGGGGGCCCCGGGCCAGTCCGTACATCATGGTCCTTACAAGGACTGGGTTTTCCGGTTGTTGGAGATCAGCCTTAGACCTCGTGAACACATTGAGTATTTGGGGAGTTTTTACCACAGTATTTAGAAGCCAAAGAAATGTCCTTATTGTTTTTATGGACAACTACTGCCGCCATCAGTCTTCATACATAAGACCTTCTCAGAAGAGTCAGCAAAGTAATGTGGACATCCATGATCATCCCCATTAGGCTGCACCCTGGATTTGTGCACTTCATTTACTTTTTTTGTGGGGGGAAGGAAAGTAGGATTGGACGTCCCCCCATATACTGATGTGTCAGTGATGTAAGAAAGTGGTTGTAGTTACAATCAATGACTTAGATGACATTTCTCATCAATAAATCATTGTCTGAAATGACTGCGATATATATTGTGTAACCCTAATGGTTTTCTATAATCACACATACATACGAGGACCCACATAAAAATGCACGGACATTCAGTGAAAAGTTTTTACCTTTTCTTTATCCGACTCGATTCTGGCAAGTATTTCAGCATCAGCGAAACGTGTCCCAATGGTTCTTGGTTGTGGTTGTGTTGGTGGTTTGGGATCTGGCACCAGTGTCCCTGTGTTACTTGGCCCCAGTTTGCACCTCTTGATCTGAACAAAAAAAACAGAAATATCAATGAGTCAACGATATAGAGTAACACAATAAAAATATATATAATGTCTAGGTAAGAAAGTGAAAGAACTGGGAGCACAGGTGGTCTTCTCATCCATCCTCCCAGTGGATGACCATGGAACAGGGAGGTGGAACAACACTCTAAGGGTATGTGCACATCAGTAGTTTTCTGGGCTGTTTTTTGGCGTTTTCCGTCGGCGTTTTCCGCTCAGTTTTATGTTAATTTATGTTAATCCTAGCCACCGGCCGGATTAACATGATACTCAATGGAGTTTAGAAAACGCTGTCTTCATTAGAACGTTTTTTTTCTGGTCGTTTTCAGTTTTTCCACCGGTTTTCCACCGGTTTTCAAAGATAGAGCAAGGGACTTCTTTTGGTTGTTTTTCCAGCGGTTCCAGCTTACAAGTGCAGCAAAAAACTCAGTTTTAAAAACGCTCAGAAAAACAGCCGACAAAACGCTGTATAAACGCTATAAAAACGAGCAAAAAACGAGGGACTCTGCTGAGCACAGAAAACTCAGTTTCTGCTAATCTACACCGGTTTTTGGACGTTCTGCATAGATGCACAAACGTCAGATGTGCACATACCCTAAAGGTGACAACTGGCGACGTCCTTGGTGCCGTCAGCAAGGATTTAGATTTGTAGATCACAAAGTGAATTACCTATATGATGGACTAGTGGCTAGAGATGGGCTGCACCTTACCAAGACTGGATTACCTATATGATGGACTACTGGCTAGAGATGGGCTACAAGACCAGATAAGGCGGCCGTCACACGCTTCAATGTTTTGAGCGATATTGTTAGCGATCACATGCAAGCGCGATCGCTAACAATATCTTTCACATCGCTGGTGAGCTGTCACACAGGCAGACTCACCAGCGATGTGGACCAGCGAGATCGGTGGTAACTATGGTACACATCGGGTTACTAGGTGCCGCGCGGCGCTTAGTAACCCGACGTTTACCATAGATACCATCTCCCAGCATAGGCTCTGCCGCTGGGAGATCGTTCATCATGGTGTCACACACCACGATGATGCAGATTGTTCAAGCGATTATCGCTTGATATGAGCTCCGGCTCACAAATCTGCGATCAAACAATCAAGCGATTTTACATTGTAAAATCGCTTGATTACACGCAGCGATGCACAAACGATATCACTTAGGCGATCAAAAAGCAGATCACTTAAGCGATATCGTTCTAGAAATTGACGCGTGTGACGGCTGCCTAACATATATTTGTGAATTGCAACAAAAAGAAGAAAAAAACGCACTCACCAGTCATCGATGCGTGTCAGGAAGTTTTATTCCAAATTACGGGTACATAATGCAGGGAGGACAGGGGTGCAGTGAAGGACGACGGCACACCGTTTCGCACTGGAGGCGCTTCGTCTGGTCCTCTAGCGCTTCCAGCACGAAACGGTGTGCCGTCGTCCTTCACTGCACCCCTTTCCTCCCTGCATTATGTACTTGTAATTTGGAATAAAACTTCCTGACACGCATCGATGACTGGTGAGTGCGTTTTTTTTTCTCCTTTTTGTTGCTATATACTGTGATTCAAGCCTGCACCACTCGTCCGGACTTGCTTGCCTAACAACCACACGGGTATTAATTACCACCTGAAGAGAGTTAGTTGCCCGGGTTTTTTCTATTATATTATATTTGTGAATTACCTATATGATGGACTACTTGGTAGAGATGGGCTGCACCTTACAAAGACTGGATTACCTATAAGATGGACTAGTGGCTAGAGATGGGCTACATCTTACCAAGACTGGATTACCTATATGATGGACTACTTGGTAGAGATGGGCTGCACCTTACCAAGACTGGATTACCTATAAGATGGACTAGTGGCTAGAGATGGGCTGCACCTTACCAAGACTGGATTACCTATATGATGGACTACTTGGTAGAGATGGGCTGCACTTTACTAAGACTGGATTACCGATAAAATGGACTACTTGGTAGAGATGGGCTACACCTTACCAAGACTGGATTACCTATATGATGGACTACTGGCTAGAGATGGGCTACACCTTACCAAGGCTGGATTACCTATATGATGGACTAGTGGCTAGAGATGGGCTGCACCTTACCAAGACTGGATTACCGATAAGATGGACTACTTGGTAGAGATGGGCTACACCTTACCAAGACTGGATTACCTATATGATGGACTACTTGGTAGAGATGGGCTACACCTTACCAAGACTGGATTACCTATATGATGGACTTCTGGCTAGAGATGGGCTGCACTTTACCAAGACTGGATTACCTATATGACTCCTGTTCTAGGCTCCACATTATAAAAAATACATCAACAAACTGGAGCAAGTTCAGAGAAGAGCGACCAGAATGGGAACGGTTACAGGATTTGGGAATGTTTAGCTTGCAAAAAAGAAGACAGGCTAGGGCCAGACTTGCATGTGTCCATAGCCTGGCTAATCCGTCACAAACTTAGTTTCTGACAGGAGCAGTGCGTAGCATTACCAGTAGGGATGAGCGAGTCTACTCGCTAGGACTCGTTACTCGGCGATTCTTAAGGGACTCGCTGGACTCGGGAATCGGCGAGTCTTTTAGCGAATACTCGCTCAGTAACGAGTCCAATGCAAGTGAATGGCAATCTTAGTTTTGTCAGAGTTTACTTTATCTCACTCGCTAGACTCGCTAGACTCGCTCTATCACATCACTATATAGCTTGAATCTCCCCAAACAGCAGCGAGTCTGAGCGAGTCTACGAGTCCGAATCCTAGCGAGTCTGCGATTCCGAGTCCTGTATTCTCTATTCGGGACTCGCGAATCCAGAATCTTTTATGTTACTAGTCAGCATTGCGTGTTAGGTCAGAAAACTTGTGAAGACAGCCAATCATAGTCAGTAATGCCATAGCAGCTTTGGTTGTGTCAGGACTATGATTGGCTGCTGTCCATCGTGATGCCTATGTCATCTATGACAGGCAAGGCAGTATATAAGGCTTGCCCCCGCCATTTTGGGCACATTCCTGAGAAGAGCTGACCTAGTGCAGGGGGACTTGGAGCAGATCTAGGGACAGTTAGGCAGTGTAGGAGTCACATATAACCCAAAAGTTCTTTTCAGAACTAACAGGACGGAGTGTAGGAGTCAAGATTCCTCACACATAACCCAAAAGTTCTTTTCAGAACTACCAGGACGGAGGATTGCTGTACAGGACTGTAAGGAAGGGAGATAGGAGCAGCCTTACAGTGAATCCAGCACCATCCTCAGAGCTTAGTTCACCCAGCTTTCCTCAGAGCTGTAATCCTAAGCTTTTTCTTATTTTTGGCACTAGTCTACCAAATAATTTTGGTGCCATTTTCCACAAAAAATTTCCTGTGCTAGTGCGTGCTGTACGGTGTCCTGCTGCAGCTCGCACGGTACTTGTAAACTTGCACGCAGCCAGCACCGCAGCCCAACAGTGCCTGGTTCTGCGTACTAAACAATTTTTTCCTGTGCCAGTGCGTTGCTGTACGGTGTCCTGCCTGCAGCTCGCACGGTACTTGTAAACTTGCACGCAGCCAGCACCGCAGCCTAACAGTGCCTGGTTCTGCGTACTAAACAATTTTTTCCTGTGCCAGTGCGTTGCTGTACGGTGTCCTGCCTGCAGCTCGCACGGTACTTGTAAACTTGCACGCAGCCAGCACCGCAGCCTAACAGTGCCTGGTTCTGCGTACTAAACAATTTTTTCCTGTACCAGTGCGTTGCTGTACGGTGTCCTGCCTGCAGCTCGCACGGTACCATCCATCTGTCTTAAAATATCGCAGGGTGCTTTCACATCTGCGTTTTTCGTAATTCGCGGCAGATGCGGTGAAAAAAACGCATCTGCCGCGTTTACCGCATAACCGTTCCACTTGCGGCGCGGTTGCGGTTTTTTCTATGCAAAGTATAGGCATACTTGCGGCAGGTGCGGCTTACTGCGGTTTTTTTCGCGGCCGCACCTGCCGCAAGTGCAAAACCGCACTTGCCGCACCTGCCGCAAGTATGCCTATACTTTGCATAGAAAAAACCGCAACCGCGCCGCAAGTGGAACGGTTATGCGGTAAACGCGGCAGATGCGGTTTTTTCACCGCATCTGTCGCGAATTACGAAAAACGCAGATGTGAAAGGGCCCTAAGCCTCTAGTGTGTACCTTTCACGAAATAGTACCTGCTACTTGTTTTAGGGTGCTTTCACATCTGCGTTTTTCGTAATTCGCGGCAGATGCGGTGAAAAAACCGCATCTGCCGCGTTTGCCGCATAACGGTTCCACTTGCGGCACGGTTGCGGTTTTTTCCATAGGAAGTATAGGGGGACTTGCGGCAGATGCGGCAAGTGCGGTATTGCACTTGCGGCAGGTGCGGCAGAGAAAAAAACCGCGGCTTACTGCGGTTTTTTTCGCTGCCGCACCTGCCGCAAGTGCAATACCGCACTTGCCGCATCTGCCGCAAGTCCCCCTATACTTCCTATGGAAAAAACCGCAACCGTGCCGCAAGTGGAACCGTTATGCGGCAAACGCGGCAGATGCGGTTTTTTCACCGCATCTGCCGCGAATTACGAAAAACGCAGATGTGAAAGCACCATTACAAGCCCCCAGAAAGCCACCAGAAATTATAAAATGTTTGCTTTTACAGCATGGTGTGTGCCCGAGAATCGCTTCCCCCTCCCATCATCGGCTCCAAATAAGAGAAAAACTGCGAGTTTGGACTCGCACACTTTCAGAGACACATCAGCGATTTGGAAATAGCATTATTCGTTATTACTCGGTTCCCTATTCATTAACATTGGACTCGCTAGACTCGCAACGAGTAGCGAGTCCTGGGCTCGGACTCGTGCGGGTCTAGCGATTCCGAGTAATTTAGGACTCGCTCATCCCTAATTACCAGTAGATAACGCTATGCGTCACAAGGCTATGTATCTCTATGACAACCAGACGCTTACCGCAGCCGCCGGCTCCACAGAGATCTCCCTTATATGTGCTGTTGCAGAGCGCACAGGAAAATGCTGCAAACAGTGTTTCCTGTGCGCTCTGCAATAGCGCATATTCGGGAGATCTCTGTGGAGCCAGCGGCTGCGGTAAGCGTCCGGTTGCCATAGAGATACATAGCCTGTAGCGCATAGCGGTACCTGCTGGCAATGCCATGCGCTGCTCCTATCAGAAACTAAGTCCCTGACGGATTGGCCAGGCTAGGAGCAGACACAAGTCTGACTCTATCCTTGGTGGATACATATTAGCTGTCTACAAATATCTAAAGGGCTGTCACACTGTAGAGGGATCAGATTTATTCTCATTTGCACAAGGAAACACAAGAAGCAATTGGATGAAAGTGTATGGGAGGAGACACAGATTAGCTATTAGAAAAGTTTTTTGACAGTGAGGGTGATCAGCGAGTGGAACAGGCGGCCACAAGAGGTGGTGAGTTCCCCTTCAATGGAGGTCTTAACACAGAGGCTGGACAGTCATCTGTCTGGGATGATTAGTGAATCCTGCTTTTGAGCAGGGGTTTGGATCAGATGTCGCAGGAGGTGCCTTCCAACGCTAGCATCCTATGAACTAGGTAATAGTGGGCCTTTTGAAAGGGCTATCCCAATAACAGCCATTACTATTATCCCCATCTCTATTTCAACCAATTAATGACAGGATTAGACAGACTGACCGTGCTTCAATCATTTCACCTAACTAATGTGCGAATCATTTCACCCAACTAAAGAGCGAATCATTTCACCCAACTAAAGTGCGAATCATTTCACCCAACTAAAGTGCGAATCATTTCACCCAACTAAAGCGCGAATCATTTCACCCAACTAAAGTGCGAATCATTTCACCCAACTAAAGTGCGAATCATTTCACCCAACTAATGTGCGCTTCACTCGTTCTTTGGGTAATTGGTGACTTGTTCAAATAAGCTGATAACCAAGTTCCCATGAATGATTGTTGCCAATTATTGGCCAACGTAAATGAGCCCTTACAAGCAGAGGCGTACACAGAAATCATGGGGCCCCATAGCAAAATTTCTAACTTGGGCCCCCCCAAGAAAAATATTTGGCTGGGGCACATAAGAAAATACCTTACAACTGTGAAGCCCCTTCAAAGTAACTTTCCTCTTATTGAAGCCCCTAGATTCCCTTTTCATTGCACCCAAAAAATCTGATTCCAACAAAAGTGCTCCACATATACTGTATGATACCCCGTAGTGAATTCATAATGACCCAACTGTACCCATCTCAACTACCCCGGCAAAGTATGGTGACCCCAACACATTATGTTCCCTGTGACCTCCACACAAGCCTCCATACAGTATAATGGGCCCTACTGTCCCTCTAAATAGTATAATGGACCCCACACAAATCTTCACACTGCATATTTGCTTGCATAATGAATAATAGCCCTCTATAAAGTGTAAAGGCTTCATCATAGCACACCACATATTATACTGGTTCCAACAAAGTCCTCCATGTAGCATAACGCACTGTCCATAATCCTTCATGTATAATGCACCCACATAGTCCTCCAATTATTATAATGCACTACCTATATTCCTCCATATATTATAGTGCACCCCATAGTCCTTAGGCCACCATACTCACTGATTAAAAATAAATAAATTACTGACATCATAGCGGCAGTGCCGACACTGACAGGGGGCTCCTGTGACAGAAAAGCAACAAACGGCTGGGGGCGAAGGGGTCGGGGTGTGAAAGTAAATGACAGGAGTAATGCACCAGCTGCCTGTAGGGCGTGAAAATGCTTATAGCAAGGCAATTACAAAGGGTACAATAATGATTTTACAAGTTTTTAAAAGGTCTGCCCAGGCCCTATTCAAGTGTACTATTAGTACCATACTGAGAAATGACCTGACAGAGTCCCTTTAAAAAGGGTGAATATCGCATTGACATCAGCAACATAAACTGACCTGCTGCAAAACCTCCAACCCACAGCTCTTGTCTGCAGATGTTTTTTCCTTCCTATGAGGCTGCTGAGTTTACATCGGGGGCCCCGGGCCAGTCCGTACATCATGGTCCTTACAAGGACTGGGTTTTCCGGTTGTTGGAGATCAGCCTTAGACCTCGTGCACACATTGAGTATTTGGGGAGTTTTTACCACAGTATTTAGAAGCCAAAGAAATGTCCTAATTGTTTTTATGGACAACTACGCCGCCATCAGTCTTCATACATAAGACCTTCTCAGAAGAGTCAGCAAATTAATGTGGACATCCATGATCATCCCCATTAGGCTGCACCCTGGATTTGTGCACTTCATTTACTTTTTTGTGGGGGGAAGGAAAGTAGGATTGGACGTCCCCCCATATACTGATGTGTCAGTGATGTAAGAAAGTGGTTGTAGTTACAATCAATGACTTAGATGACATTTCTCATCAATAAATCATTGTCTGAAATGACTGCGATATATATTGTGTAACCCTAATGGTTTTCTATAATCACACATACATACGAGGACCCACATAAAAATGCATAGACATTCAGCGAAACGTTTTTACCTTTTCTTCATCCGACTCGATTCTGGCAAGTATTTCATCCTCAGTGAAACGTGTCCCAATGGTTCTTGGCCGTGGTTGTGTTGGTGGTTTGGGATCTGGCACCAGTGTCCCTGTGTTACTTGGCCCCAGTTTGTCCCTCTTGATCTGAACAAAAAAAACAGAAATATCAATGAGTCAACGATATAGAGTAACACAATGAAAATATATATGATGTCTAGGTAAGAAAGTGAAAGAACTGGGAGCACAGGTGGTCTTCTCATCCATCCTCCCAGTGGATGACCATGGAACAGGGAGGTGGAACAACACTCTAAAGGTGACAACTGGCGACGTCCTTGGTGCCGTCAGCAAGGATTTGGATTTCTAGATCACAAAGTGAATTACCTATATGATGGACTAGTGGCTAGAGATGGGCTGCACCTTACCAAGACTGGATTACCTATATGATGGACTACTGGCTAGAGATGGGCTACACCTTACCAAGACTGGATTACCTATATGATGGACTACTGGCTAAGATGGCTACACCTTACCAAGACTGGATTACTTATATGATGGACTACTGGCTAGAGATGGGCTGCACCTTACCAAGACTGGATTACCTATATGAAGGACTACTTGGTAGAGATGGGCTACACCTTACCAAGACTGGATAACCTATAAGATGGACTACTTGGTAGAGATGGGCTGCACCTTACCAAGACTGGATGACCTATAAAATGGACTAGTGGCTAGAGATGGGCTACATCTTACCAAGACTGGATTACCTATATGATGGACTACTTGGTAGAGATGGGCTACACCTTACCAAGACTGGATTACCTATATGATGGACTTCTGCCTAGAGATGGGCTGCACCTTACCAAGACTGGATTACCTATATGACTCCTGTTCTAGGCTCCACATTATAAAAAATACATCAACAAACTGGAGCAAGTTCAGAGAAGAGCGACCAGAATGGGAACGGTTACAGGATTTGGGAATGTTTAGCTTGCAAAAAAGAAGACAGGCTAGGGCCAGACTTGCATGTATCCATAGCCTGGCTAATCCGTCACAAACTTAGTTTCTGACAGGAGCAGTGCGTAGCATTACCAGTAGATAACGCTATGCGTCACAAGGCTATGTATCTCTATGACAACCAGACGCTTACCGCAGCCGCCAGCTCCACAGAGATCTCCCGGATATGTGCTGTTGCAGAGCAGACAGGAAAATGCTGCAAACAGCGTTTCCTGTGCGCTCTGCAATAGCGCATATTCGGGAGATCTCTGTGGAGCCAGCGGCTGCGGTAAGCGTCCGGTTGCCATAGAGATACATAGCCTGTAGCGCATAGCGGTACCTGCTGGCAATGCTATGCGCTGCTCCTATCAGAAACTAAGTCCCTGACGGATTGGCCAGGCTAGGAGCAGACACAAGTCTGACTCTAGCCTTGGTGGATACATAATAGCTGTCTACAAATATCTAAAGGGCTGTCACACTGTAGAGGGATCAGATTTATTCTCATTTGCACAAGGAAACACAAGAAGCGATTGGATGAAAGTGTATGGGAGGAGACACAGATTAGCTATTAGAAAAGTTTTTTGACAGTGAGGGTGATCAGCGAGTGGAACAGGCGGCCACAAGAGGTGGTGAGTTCCCCTTCAATGGAAGTCTTAACACAGAGGCTGGACAGTCCTCTGTCTGGGTGATTAGTGAATCCTGCTTTTGAGCAGGGGTTTGGATCAGATGACGCAGGAGGTGCCTTCCAACGCTAGCATCCTATGAACTAGGTAATAGTGGGCCTTTTGAAAGGGCTATCCCAATAACAGCCATTTACATTATCCCCATCTCTATTTCAACCAATTAATGACAGGATTAGACAGACTGACCGTGCTTCAATCATTTCACCAACTAATGGCGAATCATTCACCACTAAAGACAATCATTTCACCTAACTAATGTGCGAATCATTACTAACTATTCGAATCATTCACCCAACTAAAGGCGAATCATTCCACTATGGCGAATCATTTCACCCAACTAAAGAGCGAATCATTTCACCCAACTAAAGTGCGAATCATTTCACCCAACTAAGTGCGAATCATTCACCCACTAATGTGCGCTTCACTCGTTCTTTGGGTAATTGGTGACTTGTTCAAATAAGCTGATAACCAAGTTCCCATGAATGATTGTTGCCAATTATTGGCCAACGTAAATGAGCCCTTACAAGCAGAGGCGTACACAGAAATCATGGGGCCCCATAGCAAAATTTCTAACTTGGGCCCCCCCAAGAAAAATATTTGGCTGGGGCACATAAGAAAATACCTTACAACTGTGAAGCCCCTTCAAAGTAACTTTCCTCTTATTGAAGCCCCTAGATTCCCTTTTCATTGCACCCAAAAAATCTGATTCCAACAAAAGTGCTCCACATATACTGTATGATACCCCTGTAGTGAATTCATAATGAGCCAACTGTACCCATCTCAACTACCCCGGCAAAGTATGGTGACCCCAACACATTATGTTCCCTGTGACCTCCACACAAGCCTCCATACAGTATAATGGGCCCTACTGTCCCTCTAAATAGTATAATGGACCCCACACAAATCTTCACACTGCATATTTGCTTGCATAATGAATAATAGCCCTCTATAAAGTGTAAAGGCTTCATCATAGCACACCACATATTATACTGGTTCCAACAAAGTCCTTCATGTAGCATAACGCACTGTCCATAATCCTTCATGTATAATGCACCCACATAGTCCTCCAATTATTATAATGCACTACCTATATTCCTCCATGTATTATAGTGCACCCCATAGTCCTTAGGCCACCATACTCACTGATTAAAAATAAATAAATTACTGACATCATAGCGGCAGTGCCGACACTGACAGGGGGCCCCTGTGACAGAAAAGCAACAAACGGCTGGGGGCGAAGGGGTCGGGGTGTGAAAGTAAATGACAGGAGTAATGCACCAGCTGCCTGTAGGGCGTGAAAATGCTTATAGCAAGGAAATTACAAAGGGTACAATAATGATTTTACAAGTTTTTAAAAGGTCTGCCCAGGCCCTATTCAAGTGTACTATTAGTACCATACTGAGAAATGACCTGACAGAGTCCCTTTAAAAAGGGTGAATATCGCATTGACATCAGCAACATAAACTGACCTGCTGCAAAACCTCCAACCCACAGCTCTTGTCTGCAGATGTTTTTTCCTTCCTATGAGGCTGCTGAGTTTACATCGGGGGCCCCGGGCCAGTCCGTACATCATGGTCCTTACAAGGACTGGGTTTTCCGGTTGTTGGAGATCAGCCTTAGACCTCGTGCACACATTGAGTATTTGGGGAGTTTTTACCACAGTATTTAGAAGCCAAAGAAATGTCCTAATTGTTTTTATGGACAACTACTGCCGCCATCAGTCTTCATACATAAGACCTTCTCAGAAGAGTCAGCAAAGTAATGTGGACATCCATGATCATCCCCATTAGGCTGCACCCTGGATTTGTGCACTTCATTTACTTTTTTTGTGGGGGGAAGGAAAGTAGGATTGGACGTCCCCCCATATACTGATGTGTCAGTGATGTAAGAAAGTGGTTGTAGTTACAATCAATGACTTAGATGACATTTCTCATCAATAAATCATTGTCTGAAATGACTGCGATATATATTGTGTAACCCTAATGGTTTTCTATAATCACACATACATACGAGGACCCACATAAAAATGCATGGACATTCAGTGAAAAGTTTTTACCTTTTCTTTATCCGACTCGATTCTGGCAAGTATTTCAGCATCAGTGAAACGTGTCCCAATGGTTCTTGGTTGTGGTTGTGTTGGTGGTTTGGGATCTGGCACCAGTGTCCCTGTGTTACTTGGCCCCAGTTTGTACCTCTTGATCTGAACAAAAAAAACAGAAATATCAATGAGTCAACGATATAGAGTAACACAATAAAAATATATATAATGTCTAGGTAAGAAAGTGAAAGAACTGGGAGCACAGGTGGTCTTCTCATCCATCCTCCCAGTGGATGACCATGGAACAGGGAGGTGGAACAACACTCTAAGGGTATGTGCACATCAGTAGTTTTCTGGGCTGTTTTTTGGCGTTTTCCGTCGGCGTTTTCCGCTCAGTTTTATGTTAATTTATGTTAATCCTAGCCACCGGCCGGATTAACATGATACTCAATGGAGTTTAGAAAACGCTGTCTTCATTAGAACGTTTTTTTTCTGGTCGTTTTCAGTTTTTCCACCGGTTTTCCACCGGTTTTCAAAGATAGAGCAAGGGACTTCTTTTGGTCGTTTTTCCAGCGGTTCCAGCTTACAAGTGCAGCAAAAAACTCAGTTTTAAAAACGCTCAGAAAAACAGCCGACAAAACGCTGTATAAACGCTATAAAAAACGAGCAAAAAACGAGGGACTCTGCTGAGCACAGAAAACTCAGTTTCTGCTAATCTACACCGCTTTTTGGACGTTCTGCATAGATGCACAAACGTCAGATGTGCACATACCCTAAAGGTGACAACTGGCGACGTCCTTGGTGCCGTCAGCAAGGATTTGGATTTGTAGATCACAAAGTGAATTACCTATATGATAGACTAGTGGCTAGAGATGGGCTGCACCTTACCAAGACTGGATTACCTATATGATGGACTACTGGCTAGAGATGGGCTACAAGACCAGATAAGGCGGCCGTCACACGCTTCAATCTTGTGAGCGATATTGTTAGCGATCACATGCAAGCGCGATCGCTAACAATATCTTTCACATCGCTGGTGAGCTGTCACACAGGCAGACTCACCAGCGATGTGGACCAGCGAGATCGGTGGTAACTATGGTACACATCGGGTTACTAGGTGCCGCGCGGCGCTTAGTAACCCGACGTTTACCATAGATACCATCTCCCAGCATAGGCTCTGCCGCTGGGAGATCGTTCATCATGGTGTCACACACCACGATGATGCAGATTGTTCAAGCGATTATCGCTTGATATGAGCTCCGGCTCACAAATCTGCGATCAAACAATCAAGCGATTTTACATTGTAAAATCGCTTGATTACACGCAGCGATGCACAAACGATATCACTTAAGCGATCAAAAAGCAGATCACTTAAGCGATATCGTTCTAGAAATTGACGCGTGTGACGGCTGCCTAACATATATTTGTGAATTGCAACAAAAAGAAGAAAAAAAACGCACTCACCAGTCATCGATGCGTGTCAGGAAGTTTTATTCCAAATTACGGGTACATAATGCAGGGAGGACAGGGGTGCAGTGAAGGACGACGGCACACCGTTTCGCACTGGAGGCGCTTCGTCTGGTCCTCTAGCGCTTCCAGCACGAAACGGTGTGCCGTCGTCCTTCACTGCACCCCTTTCCTCCCTGCATTATGTACTTGTAATTTGGAATAAAACTTCCTGACACGCATCGATGACTGGTGAGTGCGTTTTTTTTTTCTCCTTTTTGTTGCTATATACTGTGATTCAAGCCTGCACCACTCGTCCGGACTTGCTTGCCTAACAACCACACGGGTATTAATTACCACCTGAAGAGAGTTAGTTGCCCGGGTTTTTTCTATTATATTATATTTGTGAATTACCTATATGATGGACTACTTGGTAGAGATGGGCTGCACCTTACAAAGACTGGATTACCTATAAGATGGACTAGTGGCTAGAGATGGGCTACATCTTACCAAGACTGGATTACCTATATGATGGACTACTTGGTAGAGATGGGCTGCACCTTACCAAGACTGGATTACCTATAAGATGGACTAGTGGCTAGAGATGGGCTGCACCTTACCAAGACTGGATTACCTATATGATGGACTACTTGGTAGAGATGGGCTGCACTTTACTAAGACTGGATTACCGATAAAATGGACTACTTGGTAGAGATGGGCTACACCTTACCAAGACTGGATTACCTATATGATGGACTACTGGCTAGAGATGGGCTACACCTTACCAAGACTGGATTACCGATAAGATGGACTACTTGGTAGAGATGGGCTACACCTTACCAAGACTGGATTACCTATATGATGGACTACTTGGTAGAGATGGGCTACACCTTACCAAGACTGGATTACCTATATGATGGACTTCTGGCTAGAGATGGGCTGCACCTTACCAAGACTGTATTACCTATATGACTCCTGTTCTAGGCTCCACATTATAAAAAATACATCAACAAACTGGAGCAAGTTCAGAGAAGAGCAACCAGAATGGGAACGGTTACAGGATTTGGGAATGTTTAGCTTGCAAAAAAGAAGACAGGCTAGGGCCAGACTTGCATGTGTCCATAGCCTGGCTAATCCGTCACAAACTTAGTTTCTGACAGGAGCAGTGCGTAGCATTACCAGTAGATAACGCTATGCGTCACAAGGCTATGTATCTCTATGACAACCAGACGCTTACCGCAGCCGCCGGCTCCACAGAGATCTCCCGGATATGTGCTGTTGCAGAGCGCACAGGAAAATGCTGCAAACAGCGTTTCCTGTGCGCTCTGCAATAGCGCATATTCGGGAGATCTCTGTGGAGCCAGCGGCTGCGGTAAGCGTCCGGTTGCCATAGAGATACATAGCCTGTAGCGCATAGCGGTACCTGCTGGCAATGCTATGCGCTGCTCCTATCAGAAACTAAGTCCCTGACGGATTGGCCAGGCTAGGAGCAGACACAAGTCTGACTCTATCCTTGGTGGATACATATTAGCTGTCTACAAATATCTAAAGGGCTGTCACACTGTAGAGGGATCAGATTTATTCTCATTTGCACAAGGAAACACAAGAAGCGATTGGATGAAAGTGTATGGGAGGAGACACAGATTAGCTATTAGAAAAGTTTTTTGACAGTGAGGGTGATCAGCGAGTGGAACAGGCGGCCACAAGAGGTGGTTGTGACGAAATGGACTCCTTCAATATAGAACATATGATGATTTCTTATGTAACCAGACATATCATATTGTATATTGACTTGTAAACTGGTATTGGTCAAAGAGAATTTCTTACAGTATTGTCATAGATTTCTGTGGTTAAAGTTTAGCTTGGTAATGTAATTATCTAACCTGTTTGTCATTGAAGGCCAGAGAACTTAATTATGCTAATCGTCCATTGTCTATTACCCTGTGAATGTGGATTGAGGCCCCAGCCACTATTGTGTTAATGTCATGGTTTGCAGACTGATTGTCTCATGCTAACCTTCCATTGTATCACTGCTATATCAATCAGCATTTGGATTGCAATAGCACTAAACTATGTTAAATGAGGATTGGAGTTCAGCCAATTAAAAGACTGTGTTATTGCACCAATCATGACGTCCCCAATATCCTACAATGAGGGCTGAGGGTATATAAGGAGGACTGTTCACTTTGACCAGCAGATTGGAGTTAGATTCTGTCTAGTGGCCTCAGTCTAGGGATTTTCGGTCCGGCTAGAGGTCACTGGATTGGATACAGGCAGCTAATCGAGGGTCTTCGGATCCGATTAGCTAGCCATAACCCCAGGCCTAGGCATTTCGGTGCCGACCAAGGGGATCAGAATACGGACTAAGGAACCACAAGGACTTCAGTATCGGATTATCGGATTCGACTGTGATAAAGACTGCACAAGATACATAAGGATAAGGAAGCAACCCAGGTTGGGACGATACAGTCACCTGTCTACAGACTTTGCGTTGCTGCATTTTAAACCCTGGTGAGCCAGCGGAAGGGTGAGACTCTGTTGCCTCTTACATGTTGTGTTTTGCTTGGTTATGCGTTATATGCTGTTAACTGTTTGGGGATCCAATAAAGCCTTGATATTGTGATTCCCTGACCCTGTGTTGTCTGAGTAGTGTTCCGCCCACGGTTAAGGAGCTCGGGCGCTCAGTTGGGGATGAGCCCTGGTCCACGCTGTCTTTGTAAAGGCGGCTGGGCCTGCGGACGAGAGCGCCCACTGACCCCCGGGTCTCCACAATTGGTGGCAGCGGTGGGATACTACTCAGCCTGGTTTATCCAGGGGAGCTGCAGGGGACTGGTGTTAGTGGGCACCGTCCAAGGGCTCAACAACCAGGGATGCATATAAGCATACCCAGCAGGCCATAGTGAGGCATTCAGGTTTCGGACGTTGCCATGTCCAACCCCACCAGCTCAGCCATGGGACGAGGGCTGGAGTGGAAGTACGGCCGCTATAGGAAACTGCAACTAGAGGTGGCATGTCTGTTCCGAGAAATCGAAGCCAGGGACACTGACACACGGTCGGATTTGATCCAGAGATTGGTCCAGTGGCATGCCCAGAAGGATGCAGAGAATGATGAGGACCCCGCCGAGATTGACTCAAAGGAATTAAACTGTGTGCCACATCATGGATCCAGTGACAGTTTGGAAGGACACCAGTTCCAAGCCCTGGAACTGCAAGAAACTAATCCTGTCAACACCGTGCCAGAGCAGGAAGAGGACAAGTTGGAGGTTATGGACAACATCCCTATCCCTGTTGCTTTGGAGACTGACCAGGAAGAGGTTGATGTGGGATTTGTGAGCAGCTTCCCCACACCTGTTGATTCAGGGGCTAACCAGGAGGAGGTTGAAGTGGGGCTCATGGATGGCCTCCCCACATCTGTTGTTTTGCAAGCTGACCCAGGACAAGGACTATCCAGCCAGTGTGTCACAGCCATCACCATCATCCAGGAAGCCAAGCAGCACCCTGATGTGGATCTTGCTACCACACTACTAAGGATAATCCATGTTCCCAGCCCCCATCATTCTTCTCTGAGCCATCAACAGTGAGTAAAGACACACAGAATGTTGTCATTGACTGGGGGGGAATTGATAACCAGAAATTCATGGGAGCTCAACTCCTGAATCCCATTTTACTGTTTATCCACAATATGTCTGCCCATCCTGGGGGAGGTAATCTGGGGGAGGTGTATAGATGGAAGCCTCGATTGCTGTTTTCTCCATTAAAAAAGACAATGCCGCCAAGAGGAGAAGGATGACCAGAGACTGATCACATCTGACTGCCCTGTCTGGTTACATAAGAAGGGGGAGGTATGTGACGAAATGGACTCCTTCAATATAGAACATATGATGATTTCTTATGTAACCAGACATATCATATTGTTTATTGACTTGTAAACTGGTATTGGTCAAAGAGAATTTCTTACAGTATTGTCATAGATTTCTGTGGTTAAAGTTTAGCTTGGTAATGTAATTATCTAACCTGTTTGTCATTGAAGGCCAGAGAACTTAATTATGCTAATCGTCCATTGTCTATTACCCTGTGAATGTGGATTGAGGCCCCAGCCACTATTGTGTTAATGTCATGGTTTGCAGACTGATTGTCTCATGCTAACCTTCCATTGTATCACTGCTATATCAATCAGCATTTGGATTGCAATAGCACTAAACTATGTTAAATGAGGATTGGAGTTCAGCCAATGAAAAGACTGTGTTATTGCACCAATCATGACGTCCCCAATATCCTACAATGAGGGCTGAGGGTATATAAGGAGGACTGTTCACTTTGACCAGCAGATTGGAGTTAGATTCTGTCTAGTGGCCTCAGTCTAGGGATTTTCGGTCCCGGCTAGAGGTCACTGGATTGGATACAGGCAGCTAATCGAGGGTCTTCGGATCCGATTAGCTAGCCATAACCCCAGGCCTAGGCATTTCGGTGCCGACCAAGGGGATCAGAATACGGACTAAGGAACCACAAGGACTTCAGTATCGGATTATCGGATTCGACTGTGATAAAGACTGCACAAGATACATAAGGATAAGGAAGCAACCCAGGTTGGGACGATACAGTCACCTGTCTACAGACTTTGCGTTGCTGCATTTTAAACCCTGGTGAGCCAGCGGAAGGGTGAGACTCTGTTGCCTCTTACATGTTGTGTTTTGCTTGGTTATGCGTTATATGCTGTTAACTGTTTGGGGATCCAATAAAGCCTTGATATTGTGATTCCCTGACCCTGTGTTGTCTGAGTAGTGTTCCGCCCACGGTTAAGGAGCTCGGGCGCTCAGTTGGGGATGAGCCCTGGTCCACGCTGTCTTTGTAAAGGCGGCTGGGCCTGCGGACGAGAGCGCCCACTGACCCCCGGGTCTCCACAATTGGTGGCAGCGGTGGGATACTACTCAGCCTGGTTTATCCAGGGGAGCTGCAGGGGACTGGTGTTAGTGGGCACCGTCCAAGGGCTCAACAACCAGGGATGCATATAAGCATACCCAGCAGGCCATAGTGAGGCATTCAGGTTTCGGACGTTGCCATGTCCAACCCCACCAGCTCAGCCATGGGACGAGGGCTGGAGTGGAAGTACGGCCGCTATAGGAAACTGCAACTAGAGGTGGCATGTCTGTTCCGAGAAATCGAAGCCAGGGACACTGACACACGGTCGGATTTGATCCAGAGATTGGTCCAGTGGCATGCCCAGAAGGATGCAGAGAATGATGAGGACCCCGCCGAGATTGACTCAAAGGAATTAAACTGTGTGCCACATCATGGATCCAGTGACAGTTTGGAAGGACACCAGTTCCAAGCCCTGGAACTGCAAGAAACTAATCCTGTCAACACCGTGCCAGAGCAGGAAGAGGACAAGTTGGAGGTTATGGACAACATCCCTATCCCTGTTGCTTTGGAGACTGACCAGGAAGAGGTTGATGTGGGATTTGTGAGCAGCTTCCCCACACCTGTTGATTCAGGGGCTAACCAGGAGGAGGTTGAAGTGGGGCTCATGGATGGCCTCCCCACATCTGTTGTTTTGCAAGCTGACCCAGGACAAGGACTATCCAGCCAGTGTGTCACAGCCATCACCATCATCCAGGAAGCCAAGCAGCACCCTGATGTGGATCTTGCTACCACACCTACTAAGGATAATCCATGTTCCCAGCCCCCATCATTCTTCTCTGAGCCATCAACAGTGAGTAAAGACACACAGAATGTTGTCATTGACTGGGGGGAATTGATAACCAGAAATTCATGGGAGCTCAACTCCTGAATCCCATTTTACTGTTTATCCACAATATGTCTGCCCATCCTGGGGGAGGTAATCTGGGGGAGGTGTATAGATGGAAGCCTCGATTGCTGTTTTTCTCCATTAAAAAAGACAATGCCGCCAAGAGGAGAAGGATGACCAGAGACTGATCACATCTGACTGCCCTGTCTGGTTACATAAGAAGGGGAGGTATGTGACGAAATGGACTCCTTCAATATAGAACATATGATGATTCCTTATGTAACCAGACATATCATATTGTATATTGACTTGTAAACTGGTATTGGTCAAAGAGAATTTCTTACAGTATTGTCATAGATTTCTGTGGTTAAAGTTTAGCTTGGTAATGTAATTATCTAACCTGTTTGTCATTGAAGGCCAGAGAACTTAATTATGCTAATCGTCCATTGTCTATTACCCTGTGAATGTGGATTGAGGCCCCAGCCACTATTGTGTTAATGTCATGGTTTGCAGACTGATTGTCTCATGCTAACCTTCCATTGTATCACTGCTATATCAATCAGCATTTGGATTGCAATAGCACTAAACTATGTTAAATGAGGATTGGAGTTCAGCCAATTAAAAGACTGTTTATTGCACCAATCATGACGTCCCCAATATCCTACAATGAGGGCTGAGGGTATATAAGGAGGACTGTTCACTTTGACCAGCAGATTGGAGTTAGATTCTGTCTAGTGGCCTCAGTCTAGGGATTTTCGGTCCCGGCTAGAGGTCACTGGATTGGATACAGGCAGCTAATCGAGGGTCTTCGGATCCGATTAGCTAGCCATAACCCCAGGCCTAGGCATTTCGGTGCCGACCAAGGGGATCAGAATACGGACTAAGGAACCACAAGGACTTCAGTATCGGATTATCGGATTCGACTGTGATAAAGACTGCACAAGATACATAAGGATAAGGAAGCAACCCAGGTTGGGATGATACAGTCACCTGGCTACAGACTTTGCCTTGCTGCATTTTAAACCCTGGTGAGCCAGCGGAAGGGTGAGACTCTGTTGCCTCTTACATGTTGTGTTTTGCTTGGTTATGCGTTATATGCTGTTAACTGTTTGGGGATCCAATAAAGCCTTGATATTGTGATTCCCTGACCCTGTGTTGTCTGAGTAGTGTTCCGCCCACGGTTAAGGAGCTCGGGCGCTCAGTTGGGGATGAGCCCTGGTCCACGCTGTCTTTGTAAAGGCGGCTGGGCCTGCGGACGAGAGCTCCCACTGACCCCCGGGTCTCCACAGTGGTGAGTTCCCCTTCAATGGAGGTCTTAACACAGAGGCTGGACAGTCATCTGTCTGGGATAATTAGTGAATCCTGCTTTTGAGCAGGGGTTTGGATCAGATGACGCAGGAGGTGCCTTCCAACGCTAGCATCCTATGAACTAGGTAATAGTGGGCCTTTTGAAAGGGCTATCCCAATAACAGCCATTACTATTATCCCCATCTCTATTTCAACCAATTAATGACAGGATTAGACAGACTGACCGTGCTTCAATCATTTCACCTAACTAAAGAGCGAATCATTTCACCCAACTAAAGAGCGAATCATTTCACCCAACTAAAGCGCGAATCATTTCACCCAACTAAAGTGCGAATCATTTCACCCAACTAATGTGCGCTTCACTCGTTCTTTGGGTAATTGTTGACTTGTTCAAATAAGCTGATAACCAAGTTCCCATGAATGATTGTTGCCAATTATTGGCCAACGTAAATGAGCCCTTACAAGCAGAGGCGTACACAGAAATCATGGGGCCCCATAGCAAAATTTCTAACTTGGGCCCCCCCAAGAAAAATATTTGGCTGGGGCACATAAGAAAATACCTTACAACTGTGAAGCCCCTTCAAAGTAACTTTCCTCTTATTGAAGCCCCTAGATTCCCTTTTCATTGCACCCAAAAAATCTGATTCCTACAAAAGTGCTCCACATATACTGTATGATACCCCTGTAGTGAATTCATAATGACCCAACTGTACCCATCTCAACTACCCCGGCAAAGTATGGTGACCCCAACACATTATGTTCCCTGTGACCTCCACACAAGCCTCCATACAGTATAATGGGCCCTACTGTCCCTCTAAATAGTATAATGGACCCCACACAAACCTTCACACTGCATATTTGCTTGCATAATGAATAATAGCCCTCTATAAAGTGTAAAGGCTTCATCATAGCACACCACATATTATACTGGTTCCAACAAAGTCCTCCATGTAGCATGACGCACTGTCCATAATCCTTCATGTATAATGCACCCACATAGTCCTCCAATTATTATAATGCACTACCTATATTCCTCCATATATTATAGTGCACCCCATAGTCCTTAGGCCACCATACTCACTGATTAAAAATAAATAAATTACTGACATCATAGCGGCAGTGCCGACACTGACAGGGGGCTCCTGTGACAGAAAAGCAACAAACGGCTGGGGGCGAAGGGGTCGGGGTGTGAAAGTAAATGACAGGAGTAATGCACCAGCTGCCTGTAGGGCGTGAAAATGCTTATAGCAAGGAAATTACAAAGGGTACAATAATGATTTTACAAGTTTTTAAAAGGTCTGCCCAGGTCCTATTCAAGTGTACTATTAGTACCATACTGAGAAATGACCTGACAGAGTCCCTTTAAAAAGGGTGAATATCGCATTGACATCAGCAACATAAACTGACCTGCTGCAAAACCTCCAACCCGCAGCTCTTGTCTGCAGATGTTTTTTCCTTCCTATGAGGCTGCTGAGTTTACATCGGGGGCCCCGGGCCAGTCCGTACATCATGGTCCTTACAAGGACTGGGTTTTCCGGTTGTTGGAGATCAGCCTTAGACCTCGTGCACACATTGAGTATTTGGGGAGTTTTTACCACAGTATTTAGAAGCCAAAGAAATGTCCTAATTGTTTTTATGGACAACTACTGCCGCCATCAGTCTTCATACATAAGACCTTCTCAGAAGAGTCAGCAAAGTAATGTGGACATCCATGATCATCCCCATTAGGCTGCACCCTGGATTTGTGCACTTCATTTACTTTTTTTGTGGGGGGAAGGAAAGTAGGATTGGACGTCCCCCCATATACTGATGTGTCAGTGATGTAAGAAAGTGGTTGTAGTTACAATCAATGACTTAGATGACATTTCTCATCAATAAATCATTGTCTGAAATGACTGCGATATATATTGTGTAACCCTAATGGTTTTCTTTAATCACACATACATACGAGGACACACATAAAAATGCACGGACATTCAGTGAAAAGTTTTTACCTTTTCTTCATTCGACTCGATTAAAGCACGTAGTTCATCATCAGTGAAACGTGTCCCAATGGTTCTTGGTTGTGGTTGTGTTGGTGGTTTGGGATCTGGCACCAGTGTCCCTGTGTTACTTGGCCCCAGTTTGTACCTCTTGATCTGAACAAAAAAAACAGAAATATCAATGAGTCAACGATATAGAGTAACACAATGAAAATATATATGATGTCTAGGTAAGAAAGTGAAAGAACTGGGAGCACAGGTGGTGTTCTCATCCATCCTCCCAGTGGATGACCATGGAACAGGGAGGTGGAACAACACTCTAAAGGTGACAACTGGCGACGTCCTTGGTGCCGTCAGCAAGGATTTGGATTTCTAGATCACAAAGTGAATTACCTATATGATGGACTAGTGGCTAGAGATGGGCTGCACCTTACCAAGACTGGATTACCTATATGATGGACTACTGGCTAGAGATGGGCTACACCTTACCAAGACTGGATTACCTATATGATGGACTACTGGCTAGAGATGGGCTACACCTTACCAAGACTGGATTACCTATATGATGGACTAGTGGCTAGAGATGGGCTGCACCTTACCAAGACTGGATTACCTATATGATGGACTACTGGCTAGAGATGGGCTACAAGACCAGATAAGGCGGCCGTCACACGCTTCAATCTTGTGAGCGATATTGTTAGCGATCACATGCACGCGCGATCGCTAACAATATCTTTCACATCGCTGGTGAGCTGTCACACAGGCAGACTCACCAGCGATGTGGACCAGCGAGATCGGTGGTAACTATGGTACACATCGGGTTACTAGGTGCCGCGCGGCGCTTAGTAACCCGACGTTTACCATAGATACCATCTCCCAGCATAGGCTCTGCCGCTGGGAGATCGTTCATCGTGGTGTCACACACCACGATGATGCAGATTGTTCGAGCGATTATCGCTTGATATGAGCTCCGGCTCACAAATCTGCGATCAAACAATCAAGCGATTTTACATTGTAAAATCGCTTGATTACACGCAGCGATGCACAAACGATATCACTTAAGCGATCAAAAAGCAGATCACTTAAGCGATATCGTTCTAGAAATTGACGCGTGTGACGGCTGCCTAACATATATTTGTGAATTGCAACAAAAAGAAGGAAAAAACGCACTCACCAGTCATCGATGCGTGTCAGGAAGTTTTATTCCAAATTACGGGTACATAATGCAGGGAGGACAGGGGTGCAGTGAAGGACGACGGCACACCGTTTCACGCTGGAGGCGCTTCGTCTGGTCCTCTAGCGCTTCCAGCACGAAACGGTGTGCCGTAGTCCTTCACTGCACCCCTTTCCTCCCTTTATTATGTACTTGTAATTTGGAATAAAACTTCCTGACACGCATCGATGACTGGTGAGTGCGTTTTTTTTCTCCTTTTTGTTGCTATATACTGTGATTCAAGCCTGCACCACTCGTCCGGACTTGCTTGCCTAACAACCACACGGGTATTAATTACCACCTGAAGAGAGTTAGTTGCCCGGGTTTTTTCTATTATATTATATTTGTGAATTTCCTATATGATGGACTACTTGGTAGAGATGGGCTGCACCTTACCAAGACTGGATTACCTATAAGATGGACTAGTGGCTAGAGATGGGCTGCACGTTACCAAGACTGGATTACCTATATGATGGACTACTTGGTAGAGATGGGCTGCACGTTACCAAGACTGGATTACCTATAAGATGGACTAGTGGCTAGAGATGGGCTACATCTTACCAAGACTGGATTACCTATATGATGGACTACTTGGTAGAGATGGGCTGCACCTTACCAAGACTGGATTACCTATAAGATGGACTAGTGGCTAGAGATGGGCTGCACCTTACCAAGACTGGATTACCTATATGATTGACTACTGGCTAAAGATGGGCTGCACCTTACCAAGACTGGATTACCTATATGAAGGACTACTTGGTAGAGATGGGCTACACCTTACCAAGACTGGATAACCTATATGATGGACTACTGGCTAAAAATGGTGGCCTTGGCAACCTTACTAAGACTAGGAATTACCTATATGATGGACTACTGGCTAGAGATGGGCTACACCTTACCAAGACTGGATACCTATATGATGGACTACTTGGTAGAGATGTGCTTGCACCTTACCAAGACTGGATTAGATAATAAGATGGACTAAGTGGCTAGAAATGGGGCTACACCTTACCAAGACTGGATTACCTATATGATGGACTACTGGCTAGAGATGGGCTACACCTTACCAAGGCTGGATTACCTATATGATGGACTAGTGGCTAGAGATGGGCTGCACCTTACCAAGACTGGATTACCTATATGATGGACTACTTGGTAGAGATGGGCTGCACTTTACTAAGACTGGATTACCGATAAGATGGACTACTTGGTAGAGATGGGCTACACCTTACCAAGACTGGATTACCTATATGATGGACTACTTGGTAGAGATGGGCTACACCTTACCAAGACTGGATTACCTATATGATGGACTTCTGGCTAGAGATGGGCTGCACCTTACCAAGACTGGATTACCTATATGATGGACTACTGGCTAAAAATGGGCTGCACCTTACTAAGACTGGGTTACCTATATGATGGGCTACTGGCTAGAGATGGGCTACACCTTACCAAGACTGGATTACCTATATGATGGACTAGTGGCTAGAGATGGGCTACACCTTACCAAGGCTGGATTACCTATATGATGGACTAGTGGCTAGAGATGGGCTGCACCTTACCAAGACTGGATTACCTATATGATGGACTACTGGCTAAAAATGGGCTGCACCTTACTAAGACTGGATTACCTATATGATGGACTACTGGCTAGAGATGGGCTACACCTTACCAAGACTGGATAACCTATATGATGGACTACTTGGTAGAGATGGGCTGCACCTTACCAAGACTGGATTGCCTATAAGATGGACTAGTCGCTAGAGATGGGCTACATCTTACTAAGACTGGATACCTATATGATGGACTACTTGGTAGAGATGTGCTGCACCTTACCAATACTGGATTACGTATAAGATGGACCAAGTGGCTAGAGATGGGCTACACCTTACCAAGACTGGATTACCTATATGATGGACTACTGGCTAGAGATGGGCTACACCTTACCAAGGCTGGATTACCTATATGATGGACTAGTGGCTAGAGATGGGCTGCACCTTACCAAGACTGGATTACCTATATGATGGACTACTTGGTAGAGATGGGCTGCACTTTACTAAGACTGGATTACCGATAAAATGCACTACTTGGTAGAGATGGGCTACACCTTACCAAGACTGGATTACCTATATGATGGACTACTTGGTAGAGATGGGCTACACCTTACCAAGACTGGATTACCTATATGATGGACTTCTGGCTAGAGATGGGCTGCACCTTACCAAGACTGGATTACCTATATGACTCCTGTTCTAGGCTCCACATTATAAAAAATACATCAACAAACTGGAGCAAGTTCAGAGAAGAGCGACCAGAATGGGAACGGTTACAGGATTTGGGAATGTTTAGCTTGCAAAAAAGAAGACAGGCTAGGGCCAGACTTGCATGTGTCCATAGCCTGGCTGATCCGTCACAAGTGCGTAGCATTACCAGTAGATAACGCTATGCGTCACAAGGCTATGTATCTCTATGACAACCAGACGCTTACCGCAGCCGCCGGCTCCACAGAGATCTCCCGGATATGTGCTGTTGCAGAGCGCACAGGAAAATGCTGCAAACAGCGTTTCCTGTGCGCTCTGCAATAGCGCATATTCGGGAGATCTCTGTGGAGCCAGCGGCTGCGGTAAGCGTCCGGTTGCCATAGAGATACATAGCCTGTAGCGCATAGCGGTACCTGCTGGCAATGCTATGCGCTGCTCCTATCAGAAACTAAGTCCCTGACGGATTGGCCAGGCTAGGAGCAGACACAAGTCTGACTCTAGCCTTGGTGGATACATAATAGCTGTCTACAAATATCTAAAGGGCTGTCACACTGTAGAGGGATCAGATTTATTCTCATTTGCACAAGGAAACACAAGAAGCGATTGGATGAAAGTGTATGGGAGGAGACACAGATTAGCTATTAGAAAAGTTTTTTGACAGGGTGATCAGCGAGTGGAACAGGCGGCCACAAGAGGTGGTGAGTTCCCCTTCAATGGAAGTCTTAACACAGAGGCTGGACAGTCATCTGTCTGGGATGATTAGTGAATCCTGCTTTTGAGCAGGGGTTTGGATCAGATGACGCAGGAGGTGCCTTCCAACGCTAGCATCCTATGAACTAGGTAATAGTGGGCCTTTTGAAAGGGCTATCCCAATAACAGCCATTACTATTATCCCCATCTCTATTTCAACCAATTAATGACAGGATTAGACAGACTGACCGTGCTTCAATCATTTCACCTAACTAATGTGCGAATCATTTCACCCAACTAAAGTGCGAATCATTTCACCCAACTAAAGCGCGAATCATTTCACCCAAATAAAGTGCGAATCATTTCACCCAACTAAAGTGCGAATCATTTCACCCAACTAATGTGCGCTTCACTCGTTCTTTGGGTAATTGGTGACTTGTTCAAATAAGCTGATAACCAAGTTCCCATGAATGATTGTTGCCAATTATTGGCCAACGTAAATGAACCCTTACAAGCAGAGGCGTACACAGAAATCATGGGGCCCCATAGCAAAATTTCTAACTTGGGCCCCCCCAAGAAAAATATTTTGCTGGGGCACATAAGAAAATACCTTACAACTGTGAAGCCCCTTCAAAGTAACTTTCCTCTTATTGAAGCCCCTAGATTCCCTTTTCATTGCACCCAAAAAATCTGATTCCAACAAAATTGCTCCACATATACTGTATGATACCCCTGTAGTGAATTCATAATGACCCAACTGTACCCATCTCAACTACCCCGGCAAAGTATGGTGACCCCAACACATTATGTTCCCTGTGACCTCCACACAAGCCTCCATACAGTATAATGGGCCCTACTGTCCCTCTAAATAGTATAATGGACCCCACTCAAACCTTCACACTGCATATTTGCTTGCATAATGAATAATAGCCCTCTATAAAGTGTAAAGGCTTCATCATAGCACACCACATATTATACTGGTTCCAACAAAGTCCTCCATGTAGCATAACGCACTGTCCATAATCCTTCATGTATAATGCACCCACATAGTCCTCCAATTATTATAATGCACTACCTATATTCCTCCATATATTATAGTGCACCTCATAGTCCTTAGGCCACCATACTCACTGATTAAAAATAAATAAATTACTGACATCATAGCGGCAGTGCCGACACTGACAGGGGGCCCCTGTGACAGAAAAGCAACAAACGGCTGGGGCGAAGGGGTCGGGGTGTGAAAGTAAATGACAGGAGTAATGCACCAGCTGCCTGTAGGGCGTGAAAATGCTTATAGCAAGGAAATTACAAAGGGTATAATAATGATTTTTACAAGTTTTTAAAAGGTCTGCCCAGGCCCTATTCAAGTGTACTATTAGTACCATACTGAGAAATGACCTGACAGAGTCCCTTTAAAAAGGGTGAATATCGCATTGACATCAGCAACATAAACTGACCTGCTGCAAAACCTCCAACCCACAGCTCTTGTCTGCAGATGTTTTTTCCTTCCTATGAGGCTGCTGAGTTTACATCGGGGGCCCCGGGCCAGTCCGTACATCATGGTCCTTACAAGGACTGGGTTTTCCGGTTGTTGGAGATCAGCCTTAGACCTCATGCACACATTGAGTATTTGGGGAGTTTTTACCACAGTATTTAGAAGCCAAAGAAATGTCCTTATTGTTTTTATGGACAACTACTGCCGCCATCAGTCTTCATACATAAGACCTTCTCAGAAGAGTCAGCAAAGTAATGTGGACATCCATGATCATCCCCATTAGGCTGCACCCTGGATTTGTGCACTTCATTTACTTTTTTTGTGGGGGAAGGAAAGTAGGATTGGACGTCCCCCCATATACTGATGTGTCAGTGATGTAAGAAAGTGGTTGTAGTTACAATCAATGACTTAGATGACATTTCTCATCAATAAATCATTGTCTGAAATGACTGCGATATATATTGTGTAACCCTAATGGTTTTCTTTAATCACACATACATACGAGGACACACATAAAAATGCATGGACATTCAGTGAAAAGTTTTTACCTTTTCTTCATTCGACTCGATTAAAGCAAGTAGTTCATCATCATCAGTGAAACGTGTCCCAATGGTTCTTGGTTGTGGTTGTGTTGGTGGTTTGGGATCTGGCACCAGTGTCCCTGTGTTACTTGGCCCCAGTTTGTACCTCTTGATCTGAACAAAAAAAACAGAAATATCAATGAGTCAACGATATAGAGTAACACAATGAAAATATATATGATGTCTAGGTAAGAAAGTGAAAGAACTGGGAGCACAGGTGGTGTTCTCATCCATCCTCCCAGTGGATGACCATGGAACAGGGAGGTGGAACAACACTCTAAAGGTGCAACTGGCGACGTCCTTGGTGCCGTCAGCAAGGATTTGGATTTCTAGATCACAAAGTGAATTACCTATATGATGGACTAGTGGCTAGAGATGGGCTGCACCTTACCAAGACTGGATTACCTATATGATGGACTACTTGGTAGAGATGGGCTGCACCTTACCAAGACTGGATTACTTATATGATGGACTACTTGGTAGAGATGGGCTGCACCTTACCAAGACTGGATTACCTATATGATGGACTACTTGGTAGAGATGGGCTGCACCTTACCAAGACTGGATTACCTATAAGATGGACTAGTGGCTAGAGATGGGCTGCACCTTACCAAGACTGGATTACCTATATGATTGACTACTGGCTAAAGATGGGCTGCACCTTACCAAGACTGGATTACCTATATGAAGGACTACTTGGTAGAGATGGGCTACACCTTACCAAGACTGGATAACCTATATGATGGACTACTTGGTAGAGATGGGCTGCAGCTTACCAAGACTGGATTACCTATAAGATGGACTAGTGGCTAGAGATGGGCTACATCTTACCAAGACTGGATTACCTATATGATGGACTACTTGGTAGAGATGGGCTGCACCTTACCAAGACTGGATTACCTATAAGATGGACTAAGTGGCTAGAGATGGGCTACACCTTACCAAGACTGGATTACCTATATGATGGACTACTGGCTAAAAATGGGCTGCACCTTACTAAGACTGGATTACCTATATGATGGACTACTGGCTAGAGATGGGCTACACCTTACCAAGACTGGATACCTATATGATGGACTACTTGGTAGAGATGTGCTGCACCTTACCAAGACTGGATTACGTATAAGATGGACTAAGTGGCTAGAGATGGGCTACACCTTACCAAGACTGGATTACCTATATGATGGACTACTGGCTAGAGATGGGCTACACCTTACCAAGGCTGGATTACCTATATGATGGACTAGTGGCTAGAGATGGGCTGCACCTTACCAAGACTGGATTACCTATATGATGGACTACTTGGTAGAGATGGGCTGCACTTTACTAAGACTGGATTACCGATAAGATGGACTACTTGGTAGAGATGGGCTACACCTTACCAAGACTGGATTACCTATATGATGGACTACTTGGTAGAGATGGGCTACACCTTACCAAGACTGGATTACCTATATGATGGACTTCTGGCTAGAGATGGGCTGCACCTTACCAAGACTGGATTACCTATATGATGGACTACTGGCTAAAAATGGGCTGCACCTTACTAAGACTGGATTACCTATATGATGGGCTACTGGCTAGAGATGGGCTACACCTTACCAAGACTGGATTACCTATATGATGGACTAGTGGCTAGAGATGGGCTACACCTTAAAGGCTGGATTACCTATATGATGGACTAGTGGCTAGAGATGGGCTGCACCTTACCAAGACTGGATTACCTATATGATGGACTACTGGCTAAAAATGGGCTGCACCTTACTAAGACTGGATTACCTATATGATGGACTACTGGCTAGAGATGGGCTACACCTTACCAAGACTGGATAACCTATATGATGGACTACTTGGTAGAGATGGGCTGCACCTTACCAAGACTGGATTGCCTATAAGATGGACTAGTCGCTAGAGATGGGCTACATCTTACTAAGACTGGATACCTATATGATGGACTACTTGGTAGAGATGTGCTGCACCTTACCAATACTGGATTACGTATAAGATGGACTAAGTGGCTAGAGATGGGCTACACCTTACCAAGACTGGATTACCTATATGATGGACTACTGGCTAGAGATGGGCTACACCTTACCAAGGCTGGATTACCTATATGATGGACTAGTGGCTAGAGATGGGCTGCACCTTACCAAGACTGGATTACCTATATGATGGACTACTTGGTAGAGATGGGCTGCACTTTACTAAGACTGGATTACCGATAAAATGCACTACTTGGTAGAGATGGGCTACACCTTACCAAGACTGGATTACCTATATGATGGACTACTTGGTAGAGATGGGCTACACCTTACCAAGACTGGATTACCTATATGATGGACTTCTGGCTAGAGATGGGCTGCACCTTACCAAGACTGGATTACCTATATGACTCCTGTTCTAGGCTCCACATTATAAAAAATACATCAACAAACTGGAGCAAGTTCAGAGAAGAGCGACCAGAATGGGAACGGTTACAGGATTTGGGAATGTTTAGCTTGCAAAAAAGAAGACAGGCTAGGGCCAGACTTGCATGTGTCCATAGCCTGGCTGATCCGTCACAAGTGCGTAGCATTACCAGTAGATAACGCTATGCGTCACAAGGCTATGTATCTCTATGACAACCAGACGCTTACCGCAGCCGCCGGCTCCACAGAGATCTCCCGGATATGTGCTGTTGCAGAGCGCACAGGAAAATGCTGCAAACAGCGTTTCCTGTGCGCTCTGCAATAGCGCATATTCGGGAGATCTCTGTGGAGCCAGCGGCTGCGGTAAGCGTCCGGTTGCCATAGAGATACATAGCCTGTAGCGCATAGCGGTACCTGCTGGCAATGCTATGCGCTGCTCCTATCAGAAACTAAGTCCCTGACGGATTGGCCAGGCTAGGAGCAGACACAAGTCTGACTCTAGCCTTGGTGGATACATAATAGCTGTCTACAAATATCTAAAGGGCTGTCACACTGTAGAGGGATCAGATTTATTCTCATTTGCACAAGGAAACACAAGAAGCGATTGGATGAAAGTGTATGGGAGGAGACACAGATTAGCTATTAGAAAAGTTTTTTGACAGGGTGATCAGCGAGTGGAACAGGCGGCCACAAGAGGTGGTGAGTTCCCCTTCAATGGAAGTCTTAACACAGAGGCTGGACAGTCATCTGTCTGGGATGATTAGTGAATCCTGCTTTTGAGCAGGGGTTTGGATCAGATGACGCAGGAGGTGCCTTCCAACGCTAGCATCCTATGAACTAGTATAGTGGCCTTTTGAAAGGGCTATCCCAATAACAGCCATTACTATTATCCCCATCTCTATTTCAACCAATTAATGACAGGATTAGACAGACTGACCGTGCTTCAATCATTTCACCTAACTAATGTGCGAATCATTTCACCCAACTAAAGTGCGAATCATTTCACCAACTAATGCGCGAATCATTTCACCCAAATAAAGTGCGAATCATTTCACCCAACTAAAGTGCGAATCATTTCACCCAACTAATGTGCGCTTCACTCGTTCTTTGGGTAATTGGTGACTTGTTCAAATAAGCTGATAACCAAGTTCCCATGAATGATTGTTGCCAATTATTGGCCAACGTAAATGAACCCTTACAAGCAGAGGCGTACACAGAAATCATGGGGCCCCATAGCAAAATTTCTAACTTGGGCCCCCCCAAGAAAAATATTTGCTGGGGCACATAAGAAAATACCTTACAACTGTGAAGCCCCTTCAAAGTAACTTTCCTCTTATTGAAGCCCCTAGATTCCCTTTTCATTGCACCCAAAAAATCTGATTCCAACAAAATTGCTCCACATATACTGTATGATACCCCTGTAGTGAATTCATAATGACCCAACTGTACCCATCTCAACTACCCCGGAAAAGTATGGTGACCCCAACACATTATGTTCCCTGTGACCTCCACACAAGCCTCCATACAGTATAATGGGCCCTACTGTCCCTCTAAATAGTATAATGGACCCCACTCAAACCTTCACACTGCATATTTGCTTGCATAATGAATAATAGCCCTCTATAAAGTGTAAAGGCTTCATCATAGCACACCACATATTATACTGGTTCCAACAAGTCCTCCATGTAGCATAACGCACTGTCCATAATCCTTCATGTATAATGCACCCACATAGTCCTCCAATTATTATAATGCACTACCTATATTCCTCCATATATTATAGTGCACCCATAGTCCTTAGGCCACCATACTCACTGATTAAAAATAAATAAATTACTGACATCATAGCGGCAGTGCCGACACTGACAGGGGGCCCCTGTGACAGAAAAGCAACAAACGGCTGGGGGCGAAGGGGTCGGGGTGTGAAAGTAAATGACAGGAGTAATGCACCAGCTGCCTGTAGGGCGTGAAAATGCTATAGCAAGGAAATTACAAAGGTAAATAATGATTTTTACAAGTTTTTAAAAGGTCTGCCCAGGCCCTATTCAAGTGTACTATTAGTACCATACTGAGAAATGACCTGACAGAGTCCCTTTAAAAAGGGTGAATATCGCATTGACATCAGCAACATAAACTGACCTGCTGCAAAACCTCCAACCCACAGCTCTTGTCTGCAGATGTTTTTTCCTTCCTATGAGGCTGCTGAGTTTACATCGGGGGCCCCGGGCCAGTCCGTACATCATGGTCCTTACAAGGACTGGGTTTTCCGGTTGTTGGAGATCAGCCTTAGACCTCATGCACACATTGAGTATTTGGGGAGTTTTTACCACAGTATTTAGAAGCCAAAGAAATGTCCTTATTGTTTTTTATGGACAACTACTGCCGCCATCAGTCTTCATACATAAGACCTTCTCAGAAGAGTCAGCAAAGTAATGTGGACATCCATGATCATCCCCATTAGGCTGCACCCTGGATTTGTGCACTTCATTTACTTTTTTTGTGGGGGGAAGGAAAGTAGGATTGGACGTCCCCCCATATACTGATGTGTCAGTGATGTAAGAAAGTGGTTGTAGTTACAATCAATGACTTAGATGACATTTCTCATCAATAAATCATTGTCTGAAATGACTGCGATATATATTGTGTAACCCTAATGGTTTTCTTTAATCACACATACATACGAGGACACACATAAAAATGCATGGACATTCAGTGAAAAGTTTTTACCTTTTCTTCATTCGACTCGATTAAAGCAAGTAGTTCATCATCATCAGTGAAACGTGTCCCAATGGTTCTTGGTTGTGGTTGTGTTGGTGGTTTGGGATCTGGCACCAGTGTCCCTGTGTTACTTGGCCCCAGTTTGTACCTCTTGATCTGAACAAAAAAAACAGAAATATCAATGAGTCAACGATATAGAGTAACACAATGAAAATATATATGATGTCTAGGTAAGAAAGTGAAAGAACTGGGAGCACAGGTGGTTTCTCATCCATCCTCCCAGTGGATGACCATGGAACAGGGAGGTGGAACAACACTCTAAAGGTGCCAACTGGCGACGTCCTTGGTGCCGTCAGCAAGGATTTGGATTTCTAGATCACAAAGTGAATTACCTATATGATGGACTAGTGGCTAGAGATGGGCTGCACCTTACCAAGACTGGATTACCTATATGATGGACTACTGGTAGAGATGGGCTGCACCTTACCAAGACTGGATTACTTATATGATGGACTACTGGTAGAGATGGGCTACACCTTACCAAGACTGGATTACCTATATGATGGACTACTTGGTAGAGATGGGCTGCACCTTACCAAGACTGGATTACCTATAAGATGGACTAGTGGCTACAGATGGGCTGCACCTTACCAAGACTGGATTACCTATATGATTGACTACTGGCTAAAGATGGGCTGCACCTTACCAAGACTGGATTACCTATATGAAGGACTACTTGGTAGAGATGGGCTACACCTTACCAAGACTGGATAACCTATATGATGGACTACTTGGTAGAGATGGGCTGCAGCTTACCAAGACTGGATTACCTATAAGATGGACTAGTGGCTAGAGATGGGCTACATCTTACCAAGACTGGATTACCTATATGATGGACTACTTGGTAGAGATGGGCTGCACCTTACCAAGACTGGATTACCTATAAGATGGACTAAGTGGCTAGAGATGGGCTACACCTTACCAAGACTGGATTACCTATATGATGGACTACTGGCTAAAAATGGGCTGCACCTTACTAAGACTGGATTACCTATATGATGGACTACTGGCTAGAGATGGGCTACACCTTACCAAGACTGGATACCTATATGATGGACTACTTGGTAGAGATGTGCTGCACCTTACCAAGACTGGATTACGTATAAGATGGACTAAGTGGCTAGAGATGGGCTACACCTTACCAAGACTGGATTACCTATATGATGGACTACTGGCTAGAGATGGGCTACACCTTACCAAGGCTGGATTACCTATATGATGGACTAGTGGCTAGAGATGGGCTGCACCTTACCAAGACTGGATTACCTATATGATGGACTACTTGGTAGAGATGGGCTGCACTTTACTAAGACTGGATTACCGATAAGATGGACTACTTGGTAGAGATGGGCTACACCTTACCAAGACTGGATTACCTATATGATGGACTACTTGGTAGAGATGGGCTACACCTTACCAAGACTGGATTACCTATATGATGGACTTCTGGCTAGAGATGGGCTGCACCTTACCAAGACTGGATTACCTATATGATGGACTACTGGCTAAAAATGGGCTGCACCTTACTAAGACTGGATTACCTATATGATGGGCTACTGGCTAGAGATGGGCTACACCTTACCAAGACTGGATTACCTATATGATGGACTAGTGGCTAGAGATGGGCTACACCTTACATAGGCTGGATTACCTATATGATGGACTAGTGGCTAGAGATGGGCTGCACCTTACCAAGACTGGATTACCTATATGATGGACTACTGGCTAAAAATGGGCTGCACCTTACTAAGACTGGATTACCTATATGATGGACTACTGGCTAGAGATGGGCTACACCTTACCAAGACTGGATAACCTATATGATGGACTACTTGGTAGAGATGGGCTGCACCTTACCAAGACTGGATTGCCTATAAGATGGACTAGTCGCTAGAGATGGGCTACATCTTACTAAGACTGGATACCTATATGATGGACTACTTGGTAGAGATGTGCTGCACCTTACCAATACTGGATTACGTATAAGATGGACTAAGTGGCTAGAGATGGGCTACACCTTACCAAGACTGGATTACCTATATGATGGACTACTGGCTAGAGATGGGCTACACCTTACCAAGGCTGGATTACCTATATGATGGACTAGTGGCTAGAGATGGGCTGCACCTTACCAAGACTGGATTACCTATATGATGGACTACTTGGTAGAGATGGGCTGCACTTTACTAAGACTGGATTACCGATAAAATGCACTACTTGGTAGAGATGGGCTACACCTTACCAAGACTGGATTACCTATATGATGGACTACTTGGTAGAGATGGGCTACACCTTACCAAGACTGGATTACCTATATGATGGACTTCTGGCTAGAGATGGGCTGCACCTTACCAAGACTGGATTACCTATATGACTCCTGTTCTAGGCTCCACATTATAAAAAATACATCAACAAACTGGAGCAAGTTCAGAGAAGAGCGACCAGAATGGAACGGTTACAGGATTTGGGAATGTTTAGCTTGCAAAAAAGAAGACAGGCTAGGGCCAGACTTGCATGTGTCCATAGCCTGGCTGATCCGTCACAAGTGCGTAGCATTACCAGTAGATAACGCTATGCGTCACAAGGCTATGTATCTCTATGACAACCAGACGCTTACCGCAGCCGCCGGCTCCACAGAGATCTCCCGGATATGTGCTGTTGCAGAGCGCACAGGAAAATGCTGCAAACAGCGTTTCCTGTGCGCTCTGCAATAGCGCATATTCGGGAGATCTCTGTGGAGCCAGCGGCTGCGTAAGCGTCCGGTTGCCATAGAGATACATAGCCTGTAGCGCATAGCGGTACCTGCTGGCAATGCTATGCGCTGCTCCTATCAGAAACTAAGTCCCTGACGGATTGGCCAGGCTAGGAGCAGACACAAGTCTGACTCTAGCCTTGGTGGATACATAATAGCTGTCTACAAATATCTAAAGGGCTGTCACACTGTAGAGGGATCAGATTTATTCTCATTTGCACAAGGAAACACAAGAAGCGATTGGATGAAAGTGTATGGGAGGAGACACAGATTAGCTATTAGAAAAGTTTTTTGACAGGGTGATCAGCGAGTGGAACAGGCGGCCACAAGAGGTGGTGAGTTCCCCTTCAATGGAAGTCTTAACACAGAGGCTGGACAGTCATCTGTCTGGGATGATTAGTGAATCCTGCTTTTGAGCAGGGGTTTGGATCAGATGACGCAGGAGGTGCCTTCCAACGCTAGCATCCTATGAACTAGGTATAGGCCTTTTGAAAGGGCTATCCCAATAACAGCCATTACTATTATCCCCATCTCTATTTCAACCAATTAATGACAGGATTAGACAGACTGACCGTGTCAATTTCACAAACTAGTGCGAATCATTCACCCAACTAAAGAGCGAATCATTTCACCAACTAAAGTGCGAATCATTTCACCCAACTAAAGCGCGAATCATTTCACCCAACTAAAGTGCGAATCGTTTCACCCAACTAATGTGCGCTTCACTCGTTCTTTGGGTAATTGGTGACTTGTTCAAATAAGCTGATAACCAAGTTCCCATGAATGATTGTTGCCAATTATTGGCCAACGTAAATGAACCCTTACAAGCAGAGGCGTACACAGAAATCATGGGGCCCCATAGCAAAATTTCTAACTTGGGCCCCTCCAAGAAAAATATTTGGCTGGGGCACATAAGAAAATACCTTACAACTGTGAAGCCCCTTCAAAGTAACTTTCCTCTTATTGAAGCCCCTAGATTCCCTTTTCATTGCACCCAAAAAATCTGATTCCAACAAAATTGCTCCACATATACTGTATGATACCCCTGTAGTGAATTCATAATGACCCAACTGTACCCATCTCAACTACCCCGGCAAAGTATGGTGACCCCAACACATTATGTTCCCTGTGACCCCCACACAACCCTCCATACAGTATAATGGGCCCTACTGTCCCTCTAAATAGTATAATGGACCCCACACAAACCTTCACACTGCATATTTGCTTGCATAATGAATAATAGCCCTCTATAAAGTGTAAAGGCTTCATCATAGCACACCACATATTATACTGGTTCCAACAAAGTCCTCCATGTAGCATAACGCACTGTCCATAATCCTTCATGTATAATGCACCCACATAGTCCTCCAATTATTATAATGCACTACCTATATTCCTCCATATATATAGTGCACCCCATAGTCCTTAGGCCACCATACTCACTGATTAAAAATAAATAAATTACTGACATCATAGCGGCAGTGCCGACACTGACAGGGGGCCCCTGTGACAGAAAAGCAACAAACGGCTGGGGGCGAAGGGGTCGGGGTGTGAAAGTAAATGACAGGAGTAATGCACCAGCTGCCTGTAGGGCGTGAAAATGCTTATAGCAAGGAAATTACAAAGGGTATAATAATGATTTTACAAGTTTTTAAAAGGTCTGCCCAGGCCCTATTCAAGTGTACTATTAGTACCATACTGAGAAATGACCTGACAGAGTCCCTTTAAAAAGGGTGAATATCGCATTGACATCAGCAACATAAACTGACCTGCTGCAAAACCTCCAACCCACAGCTCTTGTCTGCAGATGTTTTTTCCTTCCTATGAGGCTGCTGAGTTTACATCGGGGGCCCCGGGCCAGTCCGTACATCATGGTCCTTACAAGGACTGGGTTTTCCGGTTGTTGGAGATCAGCCTTAGACCTCGTGCACACATTGAGTATTTGGGGAGTTTTTACCACAGTATTTAGAAGCCAAAGAAATGTCCTTATTGTTTTTATGGACAACTACTGCGCCATCAGTCTTCATACATAAGACCTTCTCAGAAGAGTCAGCAAAGTAATGTGGACATCCATGATCATCCCCATTAGGCTGCACCCTGGATTTGTGCACTTCATTTACTTTTTTTGTGGGGAGAAGGAAAGTAGGATTGGACGTCCCCCCATATACTGATGTGTCAGTGATGTAAGAAAGTGGTTGTAGTTACAATCAATGACTTAGATGACATTTCTCATCAATAAATCATTGTCTGAAATGACTGCGATATATATTGTGTAACCCTAATGGTTTTCTTAATCACACATACATACGAGGACCCACATAAAAATGCATGGACATTCAGTGAAAAGTTTTTTACCTTTTCTTTATTCGACTCGATTAAGGCACGTAGTTCATCATCAGTGAAACGTGTCCCAATGGTTCTTGGTTGTGGTTGTGTTGGTGGTTTGGGATCTGGCACCAGTGTCCCTGTGTTACTTGGCCCCAGTTTGTACCTCTTGATCTGAACAAAAAAAACAGAAATATCAATGAGTCAACGATATAGAGTAACACAATGAAAATATATATGATGTCTAGGTAAGAAAGTGAAAGAACTGGGAGCACAGGTGGTCTTCTCATCCATCCTCCCAGTGGATGACCATGGAACAGGGAGGTGGAACAACACTCTAAAGGTGACAACTGGCGACGTCCTTGGTGCCGTCAGCAAGGATTTGGATTTCTAGATCACAAAGTGAATTACCTATATGATGGACTAGTGGCTAGAGATGGGCTGCACCTTACCAAGACTGGATTACCTATATGATGGACTACTGGCTAGAGATGGGCTACAAGACCAGATAAGGCGGCCGTCACACACTTCAATCTTGTGAGCGATATTGTTAGCGATCACATGCACGCGCGATCGCTAACAATATCTTTCACATCGCTGGTGAGCTGTACACAGGCAGACTCACCAGCGATGTGGACCAGCGAGATCGGTGGTAACTATGGTACACATCGGGTTACTAGGTGCCGCGCGGCGCTTAGTAACCCGACGTTTACCATAGATACCATCTCCCAGCATAGGCTCTGCCGCTGGGAGATCGTTCATCGTGGTGTCACACACCACGATGATGCAGATTGTTCAAGCGATTATCGCTTGATATGAGCTCCGGCTCACAAATCTGCGATCAAACAATCAAGCGATTTTACATTGTAAAATCGCTTGATTACACGCAGCGATGCACAAACGATATCACTTAAGCGATCAAAAAGCAGATCACTTAAGCGATATCGTTCTAGAAATTGACGCGTGTGACGGCTGCCTAACATATATTTGTGAATTGCAACAAAAAGAAGGAAAAAACGCACTCACCAGTCATCGATGCGTGTCAGGAAGTTTTATTCCAAATTACGGGTACATAATGCAGGGAGGACAGGGGTGCAGTGAAGGACGACGGCACACCGTTTCGCGCTGGAGGCGCTTCGTCTGGTCCTCTAGCGCTTCCAGCACGAAACGGTGTGCCGTAGTCCTTCACTGCACCCCTTTCCTCCCTTTATTATGTACTTGTAATTTGGAATAAAACTTCCTGACACGCATCGATGACTGGTGAGTGCGTTTTTTTTCTCCTTTTTGTTGCTATATACTGTGATTCAAGCCTGCACCACTCGTCCGGACTTGCTTGCCTAACAACCACACGGGTATTAATTACCACCTGAAGAGAGTTAGTTGCCCGGGTTTTTTCTATTATATTATATTTGTGAATTTCCTATATGATGGACTACTTGGTAGAGATGGGCTGCACGTTACCAAGACTGGATTACCTATAAGATGGACTAGTGGCTAGAGATGGGCTACATCTTACCAAGACTGATTACCTATAGATGGACTATTGGTAGAGATGGCTGCACCTTACCAAGACTGGATTACCTATAAGATGGACTAGTGGCTAGATGGGCTACATCTTACCAGACTGGATTACCTAATGATGGACTACTGGTAGGATGGGCTGCACCTTACCAAGACTGGATTACCTATAAGATGGACTAGTGGCTAGAGATGGGCTGCACCTTACCAAGACTGGATTACCTATATGATTGACTACTGGCTAAAGATGGGCTGCACCTTACCAAGACTGGATTACCTATATGAAGGACTACTTGGTAGAGATGGGCTACACCTTACCAAGACTGGATAACCTATATGATGGACTACTTGGTAGAGATGGGCTGCAGCTTACCAAGACTGGATTACCTATAAGATGGACTAGTGGCTAGAGATGGGCTACATCTTACCAAGACTGGATTACCTATATGATGGACTACTTGGTAGAGATGGGCTGCACCTTACCAAGACTGGATTACCTATAAAATGGACTAAGTGGCTAGAGATGGGCTACACTTTACCAAGACTGGATTACCTATATGATGGACTACTGGCTAAAAATGGGCTGCACCTTACTAAGACTGGATTACCTATATGATGGACTACTGGCTAGAGATGGGCTACACCTTACCAAGACTGGATACCTATATGATGGACTACTTGGTAGAGATGTGCTGCACCTTACCAAGACTGGATTACGTATAAGATGGACTAAGTGGCTAGAGATGGGCTACACCTTACCAAGACTGGATTACCTATATGATGACTACTGGCTAGAGATGGGCTCACCTTACCAGGCTGGATTACTATATGATGACTAGTGGCTAGAGATGGCTGCACCTTACCAAGGCTGGATTACCTATATGATGGACTAGTGGCTAGAGATGGGCTGCACCTTACCAAGACTGGATTACCTATATGATGGACTACTTGGTAGAGATGGGCTGCACTTTACTAAGACTGGATTACGATAAGATGGACTACTGGTAGAGATGGGCTACACTACCATTCTGGATTACATATGATGGACTACTTGGTAGAGATGGGCTACACCTTACCAAGACTGGATTACCTATATGATGGACTTCTGGTAGAGATGGGCTGCACCTTACCAAGACTGGATTACCTATATGATGGACTACTGGCTAAAAATGGGCTGCACCTTACTAAGACTGGATTACCTATATGATGGACTACTGGCTAGAGATGGGCTACACCTTACCAAGACTGGATTACCTATATGATGGACTTCTGGCTAGAGATGGGCTGCACCTTACCAAGACTGGATTACCTATATGACTCCTGTTCTAGGCTCCACATTATAAAAAATACATCAACAAACTGGAGCAAGTTCAGAGAAGAGCGACCAGAATGGGAACGGTTACAGGATTTGGGAATGTTTAGCTTGCAAAAAAGAAGACAGGCTAGGGCCAGACTTGCATGTGTCCATAGCCTGGCTGATCCGTCACAAGTGCGTAGCATTACCAGTAGATAACGCTATGCGTCACAAGGCTATGTATCTCTATGACAACCAGACGCTTACCTCAGCCGCCGGCTCCACAGAGATCTCCCTGATATGTGCTGTTGCAGAGCGCACAGGAAAATGCTGCAAACAGCGTTTCCTGTGCGCTCTGCAATAGCGCATATTCGGGAGATCTCTGTGGAGCCAGCGGCTGCGGTAAGCGTCCGGTTGCCATAGAGATACATAGCCTGTAGCGCATAGCGGTACCTGCTGGCAATGCTATGCGCTGCTCCTATCAGAAACTAAGTCCCTGACGGATTGGCCAGGCTAGGAGCAGACACAAGTCTGACTCTAGCCTTGGTGGATACATAATAGCTGTCTACAAATATCTAAAGGGCTGTCACACTGTAGAGGGATCAGATTTATTCTCATTTGCACAAGGAAACACAAGAAGCGATTGGATGAAAGTGTATGGGAGGAGACACAGATTAGCTATTAGAAAAGTTTTTTGACAGGGTGATCAGCGAGTGGAACAGGCGGCCACAAGAGGTGGTGAGTTCCCCTTCAATGGAAGTCTTAACACAGAGGCTGGACAGTCATCTGTCTGGGATGATTAGTGAATCCTGCTTTTGAGCAGGGGTTTGGATCAGATGACGCAGGAGGTGCCTTCCAACGCTAGCATCCTATGAACTAGGCCTTTTGAAAGGGCTATCCCAATAACAGCCATTACTATTATCCCCATCTCTATTTCAACCAATTAATGACAGGATTAGACAGACTGACCGTGCTTCAATCACTTCACCTAACTAATGTGCGAATCATTTCACCCAACTAAAGTGCGAATCATTTCACCTAACTAATGTGCGAATCATTTCACCCAACTAAAGCGCGAATCATTTCACCCAACTAAAGTGCGAATCATTTCACCCAACTAATGTGCGCTTCACTCGTTCTTTGGGTAATTGGTGACTTGTTCAAATAAGCTGATAACCAAGTTCCCATGAATGATTGTTGCCAATTATTGGCCAACGTAAATGAGCCCTTACAAGCAGAGGCGTACACAGAAATCATGGGGCCCCATAGCAAAATTTCTAACTTGGGCCCCCCCAAGAAAAATATTTGGCTGGGGCGCATAAGAAAATACCTTACAACTGTGAAGCCCCTTCAAAGTAACTTTCCTCTTATTGAAGCCCCTAGATTCCCTTTTCATTGCACCCAAAAAATCTGATTCCAACAAAAGTGCTCCACATATACTGTATGATACCCCCGTAGTGAATTCATAATGAGCCAACTGTACCCATCTCAACTACCCCGGAAAAGTATGGTGACCCCAACACATTATGTTCTCTGTGACCTCCACACAAGCCTCCATACAGTATAATGGCCCTACTGTCCCTCTAAATAGTATAATGGACCCCACACAAACCTTCACACTGCATATTTGCTTGCATAAAGAATAATGGTCCTCTATAAAGTGTAAAGGCTTCATCATAGCACACCACATATTATACTGGTTCCAACAGAGTCCTCCATGTAGCATAACGCACTGTCCATAATCCTTCATGTATAATGCACCCACATAGTCCTCCAATTATTATAATGCACTACCTATATTCCTCCATATATTATAGTGCACCCCATAGTCCTTAGGCCACCATACTCACTTATTAAAAATAAATAAATTACTGACATCATAGCGGCAGTGCCGACACTGACAGGGGGCTCCTGTGACAGAAAAGCAACAAACAGCTGGGGGCGAAGGGGTCGGGGTGTGAAAGTAAATGACAGGAGTAATGCACCAGCTGCCTGTAGGGCGTGAAAATGCCTATAGCAAGGAAATTACAAAAAGTACAATAATGATTTTACAAGTTTTTAAAAGGTCTGCCCAGGCCCTATTCAAGTGTACTATTAGTACCATACTGAGAAATGACCTGACAGAGTCCCTTTAAAAAGGGTGAATATCGCATTGACATCAGCAACATAAACTGACCTGCTGCAAAACCTCCAACCCACAGCTCTTGTCTGCAGATGTTTTTTCCTTCCTATGAGGCTGCTGAGTTTACATCGGGGGCCCCGGGCCAGTCCGTACATCATGGTCCTTACAAGGACTGGGTTTTCCGGTTGTTGGAGATCAGCCTTAGACCTCGTGCACACATTGAGTATTTGGGGAGTTTTTACCACAGTATTTAGAAGCCAAAGAAATGTCCTTATTGTTTTTATGGACAACTACTGCCGCCATCAGTCTTCATACATAAGACCTTCTCAGAAGAGTCAGCAAAGTAATGTGGACATCCATGATCATCCCCATTAGGCTGCACCCTGGATTTGTGCACTTCATTTACTTTTTTTGTGGGGGGAAGGAAAGTAGGATTGGACGTCCCCCCATATACTGATGTGTCAGTGATGTAAGAAAGTGGTTGTAGTTACAATCAATGACTTAGATGACATTTCTCATCAATAAATCATTGTCTGAAATGACTGTGATATATATTGTGTAACCCTAATGGTTTTCTTTAATCACACATACATACGAGGACACACATAAAAATGCATAGACATTCAGTGAAAAGTTTTTACCTTTTCTTCATTCGACTCGATTAAAGCAAGTAGTTCATCATCATCAGTGAAACGTGTCCCAATGGTTCTTGGTTGTGGTTGTGTTGGTGGTTTGGGATCTGGCACCAGTGTCCCTGTGTTACTTGGCCCCAGTTTGTACCTCTTGATCTGAACAAAAAAAACAGAAATATCAATGAGTCAACGATATAGAGTAACACAATGAAAATATATATGATGTCTAGGTAAGAAAGTGAAAGAACTGGGAGCACAGGTGGTCTTCTCATCCATCCTCCCAGTGGATGACCATGGAACAGGGAGGTGGAACAACACTCTAAAGGTGCCAACTGGCGACGTCCTTGGTGCCGTCAGCAAGGATTTGGATTTCTAGATCACAAAGTGAATTACCTATATGATGGACTAGTGGCTAGAGATGGGCTGCACCTTACCAAGACTGGATTACCTATATGATGGACTACTGGCTAGAGATGGGCTACACCTTACCAAGACTGGATTACCTATATGATGGACTACTGGCTAGAGATGGGCTACACCTTACCAAGACTGGATTACCTATATGATGGACTAGTGGCTAGAGATGGGCTGCACCTTACCAAGACTGGATTACCTATATGATGGACTACTGGCTAGAGATGGGCTACAAGACCAGATAAGGCGGCCGTCACACGCTTCAATCTTGTGAGCGATATTGTTAGCGATCACATGCACGCGCGATCGCTAACAATATCTTTCACATCGCTGGTGAGCTGTCACACAGGCAGACTCACCAGCGATGTGGACCAGCGAGATCGTGGTAACTATGGTACACATCGGGTTACTAGGTGCCGCGCGGCGCTTAGTAACCCGACGTTTACCATAGATACCATCTCCCAGCATAGGCTCTGCCGCTGGGAGATCGTTCATCGTGGTGTCACATACCACGATGATGCAGATTGTTCAAGCGATTATCGCTTGATTTGAGCTCCGGCTCACAAATCTGCGATCAAACAATCAAGCGATTTTACATTGTAAAATCGCTTGATTACACGCAGCGATGCACAAACGATATCACTTAAGCGATCAAAAAGCAGATCACTTAAGCGATATCGTTCTAGAAATTGACGCGTGTGACGGCTGCCTAACATATATTTGTGAATTGCAACAAAAAGAAGGAAAAAAACGCACTCACCAGTCATCGATGCGTGTCAGGAAGTTTTATTCCAAATTACGGGTACATAATGCAGGGAGGACAGGGGTGCAGTGAAGGACGACGGCACACCGTTTCGCGCTGGAGGCGCTTCGTCTGGTCCTCTAGCGCTTCCAGCACGAAACGGTGTGCCGTAGTCCTTCACTGCACCCCTTTCCTCCCTTTATTATGTACTTGTAATTTGGAATAAAACTTCCTGACACGCATCGATGACTGGTGAGTGCGTTTTTTTTCTCCTTTTTGTTGCTATATACTGTGATTCAAGCCTGCACCACTCGTCCGGACTTGCTTGCCTAACAACCACACGGGTATTAATTACCACCTGAAGAGAGTTAGTTGCCCGGGTTTTTTCTATTATATTATATTTGTGAATTTCCTATATGATGGACTACTTGGTAGAGATGGGCTGCACCTTACCAAGACTGGATTACCTATAAGATGGACTAGTGGCTAGAGATGGGCTGCACGTTACCAAGACTGGATTACCTATATGATGGACTACTTGGTAGAGATGGGCTGCACGTTACCAAGACTGGATTACCTATAAGATGGACTAGTGGCTAGAGATGGGCTACATCTTACCAAGACTGGATTACCTATATGATGGACTACTTGGTAGAGATGGGCTGCACCTTACCAAGACTGGATTACCTATAAGATGGACTAGTGGCTAGAGATGGGCTGCACCTTACCAAGACTGGATTACCTATATGATTGACTACTGGCTAAAGATGGGCTGCACCTTACCAAGACTGGATTACCTATATGAAGGACTACTTGGTAGAGATGGGCTACACCTTACCAAGACTGGATAACGTATATGATGGACTACTTGGTAGAGATGGGCTGCAGCTTACCAAGACTGGATTACCTATAAGATGGACTAGTGGCTAGAGATGGGCTACATCTTACCAAGACTGGATTACCTATATGATGGACTACTTGGTAGAGATGGGCTGCACCTTACCAAGACTGGATTACCTATAAGATGGACTAAGTGGCTAGAGATGGGCTACACCTTACCAAGACTGGATTACCTATATGATGGACTACTGGCTAAAAATGGGCTGCACCTTACTAAGACTGGATTACCTATATGATGGACTACTGGCTAGAGATGGGCTACACCTTACCAAGACTGGATACCTATATGATGGACTACTTGGTAGAGATGTGCTGCACCTTACCAAGACTGGATTACGTATAAGATGGACTAAGTGGCTAGAGATGGGCTACACCTTACCAAGACTGGATTACCTATATGATGGACTACTGGCTAGAGATGGGCTACACCTTACCAAGGCTGGATTACCTATATGATGGACTAGTGGCTAGAGATGGGCTGCACCTTACCAAGACTGGATTACCTATATGATGGACTACTTGGTAGAGATGGGCTGCACTTTACTAAGACTGGATTACCGATAAGATGGACTACTTGGTAGAGATGGGCTACACCTTACCAAGACTGGATTACCTATATGATGGACTACTTGGTAGAGATGGGCTACACCTTACCAAGACTGGATTACCTATATGATGGACTTCTGGCTAGAGATGGGCTGCACCTTACCAAGACTGGATTACCTATATGATGGACTACTGGCTAAAAATGGGCTGCACCTTACTAAGACTGGATTACCTATATGATGGGCTACTGGCTAGAGATGGGCTACACCTTACCAAGACTGGATTACCTATATGATGGACTAGTGGCTAGAGATGGGCTACACCTTACCAAGGCTGGATTACCTATATGATGGACTAGTGGCTAGAGATGGGCTGCACCTTACCAAGACTGGATTACCTATATGATGGACTACTGGCTAAAAATGGGCTGCACCTTACTAAGACTGGATTACCTATATGATGGACTACTGGCTAGAGATGGGCTACACCTTACCAAGACTGGATAACCTATATGATGGACTACTTGGTAGAGATGGGCTGCACCTTACCAAGACTGGATTGCCTATAAGATGGACTAGTCGCTAGAGATGGGCTACATCTTACTAAGACTGGATACCTATATGATGGACTACTTGGTAGAGATGTGCTGCACCTTACCAATACTGGATTACGTATAAGATGGACTAAGTGGCTAGAGATGGGCTACACCTTACCAAGACTGGATTACCTATATGATGGACTACTGGCTAGAGATGGGCTACACCTTACCAAGGCTGGATTACCTATATGATGGACTAGTGGCTAGAGATGGGCTGCACCTTACCAAGACTGGATTACCTATATGATGGACTACTTGGTAGAGATGGGCTGCACTTTACTAAGACTGGATTACCGATAAAATGCACTACTTGGTAGAGATGGGCTACACCTTACCAAGACTGGATTACCTATATGATGGACTACTTGGTAGAGATGGGCTACACCTTACCAAGACTGGATTACCTATATGATGGACTTCTGGCTAGAGATGGGCTGCACCTTACCAAGACTGGATTACCTATATGACTCCTGTTCTAGGCTCCACATTATAAAAAATACATCAACAAACTGGAGCAAGTTCAGAGAAGAGCGACCAGAATGGGAACGGTTACAGGATTTGGGAATGTTTAGCTTGCAAAAAAGAAGACAGGCTAGGGCCAGACTTGCATGTGTCCATAGCCTGGCTGATCCGTCACAAGTGCGTAGCATTACCAGTAGATAACGCTATGCGTCACAAGGCTATGTATCTCTATGACAACCAGACGCTTACCGCAGCCGCCGGCTCCACAGAGATCTCCCGGATATGTGCTGTTGCAGAGCGCACAGGAAAATGCTGCAAACAGCGTTTCCTGTGCGCTCTGCAATAGCGCATATTCGGGAGATCTCTGTGGAGCCAGCGGCTGCGGTAAGCGTCCGGTTGCCATAGAGATACATAGCCTGTAGCGCATAGCGGTACCTGCTGGCAATGCTATGCGCTGCTCCTCTCAGAAACTAAGTCCCTGACGGATTGGCCAGGCTAGGAGCAGACACAAGTCTGACTCTAGCCTTGGTGGATACATAATAGCTGTCTACAAATATCTAAAGGGCTGTCACACTGTAGAGGGATCAGATTTATTCTCATTTGCACAAGGAAACACAAGAAGCGATTGGATGAAAGTGTATGGGAGGAGACACAGATTAGCTATTAGAAAAGTTTTTTGACAGGGTGATCAGCGAGTGGAACAGGCGGCCACAAGAGGTGGTGAGTTCCCCTTCAATGGAAGTCTTAACACAGAGGCTGGACAGTCATCTGTCTGGGATGATTAGTGAATCCTGCTTTTGAGCAGGGGTTTGGATCAGATGACGCAGGAGGTGCCTTCCAACGCTAGCATCCTATGAACTAGGTAATAGTGGGCCTTTTGAAAGGGCTATCCCAATAACAGCCATTACTATTATCCCCATCTCTATTTCAACCAATTAATGACAGGATTAGACAGACTGACCGTGCTTCAATCATTTCACCCAACTTAAAGCGCGAATCATTTCACCCAACTAAAGAGCGAATCATTTCAACCAACTAAAGTGCGAATCATTTCACCCAACTAAAGCGCGAATCATTTCACCCAAATAAAGTGCGAATCATTTCACCCAACTAAAGTGCGAATCGTTTCACCCAACTAATGTGCGCTTCACTCGTTCTTTGGGTAATTGGTGACTTGTTCAAATAAGCTGATAACCAAGTTCCCATGAATGATTGTTGCCAATTATTGGCCAACGTAAATGAACCCTTACAAGCAGAGGCGTACACAGAAATCATGGGGCCCCATAGCAAAATTTCTAACTTGGGCCCCTCCAAGAAAAATATTTGGCTGGGGCACATAAGAAAATACCTTACAACTGTGAAGCCCCTTCAAAGTAACTTTCCTCTTATTGAAGCCCCTAGATTCCCTTTTCATTGCACCCAAAAAATCTGATTCCAACAAAATTGCTCCACATATACTGTATGATACCCCTGTAGTGAATTCATAATGACCCAACTGTACCCATCTCAACTACCCCGGCAAAGTATGGTGACCCCAACACATTATGTTCCCTGTGACCCCCACACAACCCTCCATACAGTATAATGGGCCCTACTGTCCCTCTAAATAGTATAATGGACCCCACACAAACCTTCACACTGCATATTTGCTTGCATAATGAATAATAGCCCTCTATAAAGTGTAAAGGCTTCATCATAGCACACCACATATTATACTGGTTCCAACAAAGTCCTCCATGTAGCATAACGCACTGTCCATAATCCTTCATGTATAATGCACCCACATAGTCCTCCAATTATTATAATGCACTACCTATATTCCTCCATATATTATAGTGCACCCCATAGTCCTTAGGCCACCATACTCACTGATTAAAAATAAATAAATTACTGACATCATAGCGGCAGTGCCGACACTGACAGGGGGCCCCTGTGACAGAAAAGCAACAAACGGCTGGGGGCGAAGGGGTCGGGGTGTGAAAGTAAATGACAGGAGTAATGCACCAGCTGCCTGTAGGGCGTGAAAATGCTTATAGCAAGGAAATTACAAAGGGTATAATAATGATTTTACAAGTTTTTAAAAGGTCTGCCCAGGGCCTATTCAAGTGTACTATTAGTACCATACTGAGAAATGAACTGACAGAGTCCCTTTAAAAAGGGTGAATATCGCATTGACATCAGCAACATAAACTGACCTGCTGCAAAACCTCCAACCCACAGCTCTTGTCTGCAGATGTTTTTTCCTTCCTATGAGGCTGCTGAGTTTACATCGGGGGCCCCGGCCAGTCCGTACATCATGGTCCTTACAAGGACTGGGTTTTCCGGTTGTTGGAGATCAGCCTTAGACCTCGTGCACACATTGAGTATTTGGGGAGTTTTTACCACAGTATTTAGAAGCCAAAGAAATGTCCTTATTGTTTTTATGGACAACTACTGCGCCATCAGTCTTCATACATAAGACCTTCTCAGAAGAGTCAGCAAAGTAATGTGGACATCCATGATCATCCCCATTAGGCTGCACCCTGGATTTGTGCACTTCATTTACTTTTTTTGTGGGGAGAAGGAAAGTAGGATTGGACGTCCCCCCATATACTGATGTGTCAGTGATGTAAGAAAGTGGTTGTAGTTACAATCAATGACTTAGATGACATTTCTCATCAATAAATCATTGTCTGAAATGACTGCGATATATATTGTGTAACCCTAATGGTTTTCTTTAATCACACATACATACGAGGACCCACATAAAAATGCATAGACATTCAGCGAAAAGTTTTTACCTTTTCTTTATTCGACTCGATTAAGGCACGTAGTTCATCATCAGTGAAACGTGTCCCAATGGTTCTTGGTTGTGGTTGTGTTGGTGGTTTGGGATCTGGCACCAGTGTCCCTGTGTTACTTGGCCCCAGTTTGTCCTCTTGATCTGAACAAAAAAAACAGAAATATCAATGAGTCAACGATATAGAGTAACACAATGAAAATATATATGATGTCTAGGTAAGAAAGTGAAAGAACTGGGAGCACAGGTGGTCTTCTCATCCATCCTCCCAGTGGATGACCATGGAACAGGGAGGTGGAACAACACTCTAAAGGTGACAACTGGCGACGTCCTTGGTGCCGTCAGCAAGGATTTGGATTTCTAGATCACAAAGTGAATTACCTATATGATGGACTAGTGGCTAGAGATGGGCTGCACCTTACCAAGACTGGATTACCTATATGATGGACTACTGGCTAGAGATGGGCTACAAGACCAGATAAGGCGGCCGTCACACACTTCAATCTTGTGAGCGATATTGTTAGCGATCACATGCACGCGCGATCGCTAACAATATCTTTCACATCGCTGGTGAGCTGTCACACAGGCAGACTCACCAGCGATGTGGACCAGCGAGATCGGTGGTAACTATGGTACACATCGGGTTACTAGGTGCCGCGCGGCGCTTAGTAACCCGACGTTTACCATAGATACCATCTCCCAGCATAGGCTCTGCCGCTGGGAGATCGTTCATCGTGGTGTCACACACCACGATGATGCAGATTGTTCAAGCGATTATCGCTTGATATGAGCTCCGGCTCACAAATCTGCGATCAAACAATCAAGCGATTTTACATTGTAAAATCGCTTGATTACACGCAGCGATGCACAAACGATATCACTTAGGCGATCAAAAAGCAGATCACTTAAGCGATATCGTTCTAGAAATTGACGCGTGTGACGGCTGCCTAACATATATTTGTGAATTGCAACAAAAAGAAGGAAAAAACGCACTCACCAGTCATCGATGCGTGTCAGGAAGTTTTATTCCAAATTACGGGTACATAATGCAGGGAGGACAGGGGTGCAGTGAAGGACGACGGCACACCGTTTCGCGCTGGAGGCGCTTCGTCTGGTCCTCTAGCGCTTCCAGCACGAAACGGTGTGCCGTAGTCCTTCACTGCACCCCTTTCCTCCCTTTATTATGTACTTGTAATTTGGAATAAAACTTCCTGACACGCATCGATGACTGGTGAGTGCGTTTTTTTTCTCCTTTTTGTTGCTATATACTGTGATTCAAGCCTGCACCACTCGTCCGGACTTGCTTGCCTAACAACCACACGGGTATTAATTACCACCTGAAGAGAGTTAGTTGCCCGGGTTTTTTCTATTATATTATATTTGTGAATTTCCTATATGATGGACTACTTGGTAGAGATGGGCTGCACGTTACCAAGACTGGATTACCTATAAGATGGACTAGTGGCTAGACATGGGCTACATCTTACCAAGACTGGATTACCTATATGATGGACTACTTGGTAGAGATGGGCTGCACCTTACCAAGACTGGATTACCTATAAGATGGACTAGTGGCTAGAGATGGGCTACATCTTACCAAGACTGGATTACCTATATGATGGACTACTTGGTAGAGATGGGCTGCACCTTACCAAGACTGGATTACCTATAAAGATGGACTAAGTGGCTAGAGATGGGCTACACCTTACCAAGACTGGATTACCTATATGATGGACTACTGGCTAGAGAATGGGCTGCACCTTACAAGACTGGATTACCTATATGATGGACTACTGGCTAGAGATGGGCTCACCTTACCAAGACTGGATTACCTATATGATGGACTACTGGCTAGAGATGGGCTGCACCTTACCAAGACTGGATCCTATATGATGGACTAAGTGGTAGAGATGGGCTGCACCTTACCAAGACTGGATTACCTATATGATGGACTACTGGCTAGAGATGGGCTACACCTTACCAAGCTGGATTACCTATATGATGGACTATGGCTAGAGATGGGCTGCACCTTACCAAACTGGATCTAAGATGGTACAATTACTTGGTAGAGATGGCTGCACTTTACTAAGACTGGATTACCGATAAGATGGACTACTTGGTAGAGATGGGCTACACCTTACCAATTCTGGATTACCTATATGATGGACTACTTGGTAGAGATGGGCTACACCTTACCAAGACTGGATTACCTATATGATGGACTTCTGGCTAGAGATGGGCTGCACCTTACCAAGACTGGATTACCTATATGATGGACTACTGGCTAAAAATGGGCTGCACCTTACTAAGACTGGATTACCTATATGACTCCTGTTCTAGGCTCCACATTATAAAAAATACATCAACAAACTGGAGCAAGTTCAGAGAAGAGCGACCAGAATGGGAACGGTTACAGGATTTGGGAATGTTTAGCTTGCAAAAAAGAAGACAGGCTAGGGCCAGACTTGCATGTGTCCATAGCCTGGCTGATCCGTCACAAGTGCGTAGCATTACCAGTAGATAACGCTATGCGTCACAAGGCTATGTATCTCTATGACAACCAGACGCTTACCGCAGCCGCCGGCTCCACAGAGATCTCCCGGATATGTGCTGTTGCAGAGCGCACAGGAAAATGCTGCAAACAGCGTTTCCTGTGCGCTCTGCAATAGCGCATATTCGGGAGATCTCTGTGGAGCCAGCGGCTGCGGTAAGCGTCCGGTTGCCATAGAGATACATAGCCTGTAGCGCATAGCGGTACCTGCTGGCAATGCTATGCGCTGCTCCTATCAGAAACTAAGTCCCTGATGGATTGGCCAGGCTAGGAGCAGACACAAGTCTGACTCTAGCCTTGGTGGATACATAATAGCTGTCTACAAATATCTAAAGGGCTGTCACACTGTAGAGGGATCAGATTTATTCTCATTTGCACAAGGAAACACAAGAAGCGATTGGATGAAAGTGTATGGGAGGAGACACAGATTAGCTATTAGAAAAGTTTTTGACAGGGTGATCAGCGAGTGGAACAGGCGGCCACAAGAGGTGGTGAGTTCCCCTTCAATGGAAGTCTTAACACAGAGGCTGGACAGTCATCTGTCTGGGATGATTAGTGAATCCTGCTTTTGAGCAGGGGTTTGGATCAGATGACGCAGGAGGTGCCTTCCAACGCTAGCATCCTATGAACTAGGCCTTTTGAAAGGGCTATCCCAATAACAGCCATTACTATTATCCCCATCTCTATTTCAACCAATTAATGACAGGATTAGACAGACTGACCGTGCTTCAATCACTTCACCTAACTAATGTGCGAATCATTTCACCCAACTAAAGTGCGAATCATTTCACCTAACTAATGTGCGAATCATTTCACCCAACTAAAGCGCGAATCATTTCACCCAACTAAAGTGCGAATCATTTCACCCAACTAATGTGCGCTTCACTCGTTCTTTGGGTAATTGGTGACTTGTTCAAATAAGCTGATAACCAAGTTCCCATGAATGATTGTTGCCAATTATTGGCCAACGTAAATGAGCCCTTACAAGCAGAGGCGTACACAGAAATCATGGGGCCCCATAGCAAAATTTCTAACTTGGGCCCCCCCAAGAAAAATATTTGGCTGGGGCGCATAAGAAAATACCTTACAACTGTGAAGCCCCTTCAAAGTAACTTTCCTCTTATTGAAGCCCCTAGATTCCCTTTTCATTGCACCCAAAAAATCTGATTCCAACAAAAGTGCTCCACATATACTGTATGATACCCCCGTAGTGAATTCATAATGAGCCAACTGTACCCATCTCAACTACCCCGGAAAAGTATGGTGACCCCAACACATTATGTTCTCTGTGACCTCCACACAAGCCTCCATACAGTATAATGGGCCCTACTGTCCCTCTAAATAGTATAATGGACCCCACACAAACCTTCACACTGCATATTTGCTTGCATAAAGAATAATGGTCCTCTATAAAGTGTAAAGGCTTCATCATAGCACACCACATATTATACTGGTTCCAACAGAGTCCTCCATGTAGCATAACGCACTGTCCATAATCCTTCATGTATAATGCACCCACATAGTCCTCCAATTATTATAATGCACTACCTATATTCCTCCATATATTATAGTGCACCCCATAGTCCTTAGGCCACCATACTCACTTATTAAAAATAAATAAATTACTGACATCATAGCGGCAGTGCCGACACTGACAGGGGCTCCTGTGACAGAAAAGCAACAAACAGCTGGGGGCGAAGGGGTCGGGGTGTGAAAGTAAATGACAGGAGTAATGCACCAGCTGCCTGTAGGGCGTGAAAATGCTTATAGCAAGGAAATTACAAAGGGTACAATAATGATTTTACAAGTTTTTAAAAGTTCTGCCCAGGCCCTATTCAAGTGTACTATTAGTACCATACTGAGAAATGACCTGACAGAGTCCCTTTAAAAAGGGTGAATATCGCATTGACATCAGCAACATAAACTGACCTGCTGCAAAACCTCCAACCCACAGCTCTTGTCTGCAGATGTTTTTTCCTTCCTATGAGGCTGCTGAGTTTACATCGGGGGCCCCGGGCCAGTCCGTACATCATGGTCCTTACAAGGACTGGGTTTTCCGGTTGTTGGAGATCAGCCTTAGACCTCGTGCACACATTGAGTATTTGGGGAGTTTTTACCACAGTATTTAGAAGCCAAAGAAATGTCCTTATTGTTTTTATGGACAACTACTGCCGCCATCAGTCTTCATACATAAGACCTTCTCAGAAGAGTCAGCAAAGTAATGTGGACATCCATGATCATCCCCATTAGGCTGCACCCTGGATTTGTGCACTTCATTTACTTTTTTTGTGGGGGGAAGGAAAGTAGGATTGGACGTCCCCCATATACTGATGTGTCAGTGATGTAAGAAAGTGGTTGTAGTTACAATCAATGACTTAGATGACATTTCTCATCAATAAATCATTGTCTGAAATGACTGCGATATATATTGTGTAACCCTAATGGTTTTCTTTAATCACACATACATACGAGGACCCACATAAAAATGCACGGACATTCAGTGAAAAGTTTTTACCTTTTCTTCATTCGACTCGATTAAAGCACGTAGTTCATCATCAGTGAAACGTGTCCCAATGGTTCTTGGTTGTGGTTGTGTTGGTGGTTTGGGATCTGGCACCAGTGTCCCTGTGTTACTTGGCCCCAGTTTGTACCTCTTGATCTGAACAAAAAAAACAGAAATATCAATGAGTCAACGATATAGAGTAACACAATGAAAATATATATGATGTCTAGGTAAGAAAGTGAAAGAACTGGGAGCACAGGTGGTGTTCTCATCCATCCTCCCAGTGGATGACCATGGAACAGGGAGGTGGAACAACACTCTAAAGGTGCCAACTGGCGACGTCCTTGGTGCCGTCAGCAAGGATTTGGATTTCTAGATCACAAAGTGAATTACCTATATGATGGACTAGTGGCTAGAGATGGGCTGCACCTTACCAAGACTGGATTACCTATATGATGGACTACTGGCTAGAGATGGGCTACACCTTACCAAGACTGGATTACCTATATGATGGACTACTGGCTAGAGATGGGCTACACCTTACCAAGACTGGATTACCTATATGATGGACTAGTGGCTAGAGATGGGCTGCACCTTACCAAGACTGGATTACCTATATGATGGACTACTGGCTAGAGATGGGCTACAAGACCAGATAAGGCGGCCGTCACACACTTCAATCTTGTGAGCGATATTGTTAGCGATCACATGCACGCGCTATCGCTAACAATATCGTTCACATCGCTGGTGAGCTGTCACACAGGCAGACTCACCAGCGATGTGGACCAGCGAGATCGGTGGTAACTATGGTACACATCGGGTTACTAGGTGCCGCGCGGCGCTTAGTAACCCGACGTTTACCATAGATACCATCTCCCAGCATAGGCTCTGCCGCTGGGAGATCGTTCATCGTGGTGTCACACACCACGATGATGCAGATTGTTCAAGCGATTATCGCTTGATATGAGCTCCGGCTCACAAATCTGCGATCAAACAATCAAGCGATTTTACATTGTAAAATCGCTTGATTACACGCAGCGATGCACAAACGATATCACTTAAGCGATCAAAAAGCAGATCACTTAAGCGATATCGTTCTAGAAATTGACGTGTGTGACGGCCGCCTAACATATATTTGTGAATTGCAACAAAAAGAAGGAAAAAACGCACTCACCAGTCATCGATGCGTGTCAGGAAGTTTTATTCCAAATTACGGGTACATAATGCAGGGAGGACAGGGGTGCAGTGAAGGACGACGGCACACCGTTTCGCGCTGGAGGCGCTTCGTCTGGTCCTCTAGCGCTTCCAGCACGAAACGGTGTGCCGTAGTCCTTCACTGCACCCCTTTCCTCCCTTTATTATGTACTTGTAATTTGGAATAAAACTTCCTGACACGCATCGATGACTGGTGAGTGCGTTTTTTTTCTCCTTTTTGTTGCTATATACTGTGATTCAAGCCTGCACCACTCGTCCGGACTTGCTTGCCTAACAACCACACGGGTATTAATTACCACCTGAAGAGAGTTAGTTGCCCGGGTTTTTTCTATTATATTATATTTGTGAATTTCCTATATGATGGACTACTTGGTAGAGATGGGCTGCACGTTACCAAGACTGGATTACCTATAAGATGGACTAGTGGCTAGAGATGGGCTGCACCTTACCAAGACTGGATTACCTATATGATGGACTACTTGGTAGAGATGGGCTGCACCTTACCAAGACTGGATTACCTATAAGATGGACTAGTGGCTAGAGATGGGCTACAGTATGGTGACCTCAACACATTATGTTCCCTGTGACCTCCACACAAGCCTCCATACAGTATAATGGGCCCTACTGTCCCTATAAATAGTATAATGGACCCCACACAAACCTTCACACTGCATATTTGCTTGCATAAAGAATAATGGCCCTCTATAAAGTGTAAAGGCTTCATCATAGCACACCACATATTATACTGGTTCTAACAAAGTCCTCCATGTAGCATAACGCACTGTCCATAATCCTTCATGTATAATGCACCCACATAGTCCTCCAATTATTATAATGCACTACCTATATTCCTCCATATATTATAGTGCACCCCATAGTCCTTAGGCCACCATACTCACTGATTAAAAATAAATAAATTACTGACATCATAGCGGCAGTGCCGACACTGACAGGGGGCTCCTGTGACAGAAAAGCAACAAACGGTTGGGGGCGAAGGGGTCGGGTGTGAAAGTAAATGACAGGAGTAATGCACCAGCTGCCTGTAGGGCGTGAAAATGCTTATAGCAAGGAAATTACAAAGGGTACAATAATGATTTTACAAGTTTTTAAAAGGTCTGCCCAGGTCCTATTCAAGTGTACTATTAGTACCATACTGAGAAATGACCTGACTTTATTCTTGATATTCTATCTCTCATTGTTAAAATTACCCTACTCTTAAAATTATAGACTGTTCATGTCTTGGTCAGTGGACAAACTAACAAAATGAGCAAGAGAACAAATACTTATCTCCTTCACTGTATGCTTGGATGGACCCAGGATAGGAACACATAAACCAGGATGGGGAACAGATACACCAAGATGGAGGATATACAATATATACCAGGAAAGGGAAAAGTATTTACCAGGATGGGAGACATATATATCAGGGTGGGCCCAGGATGGGGACACATATACCAGGATGGGAGACATACTGTCCCCTGTCCTGGTGTATATGGTATTTACCAGGATGGAAGGCATATATACCAGGGTGGGCCCAGGATTGAGACATATATACCAGGATGGAGAGTAGATACACCAGGATGGGGGGATATACAATATATACCAGGAGAGGGGACAGTATTTACCAGGATGGGAGACATATATACCAGGGTGGGCCCAAGATGTCGACACATATACCAGGGCGGAGAAATATATATCAGGGTGAGCCCAGGATGGTGACATATATACCAGGATGGGGGACATACTGTCCCATATCCTGGTATATATTGTATTTACCAGGATGGGAGACATATATATCAGGGTGGGCCCAGGATGGGGACATATATACCAGGATGGGGGACATACTGTCCCATATCCTGGTATATATTGTATTTACCAGGATGGGAGACATATTTACCAGGGTGGGCCCAGGCTCGGGACATATATTCCTGGATGGAGAGTAGATATACCAGAATGGGGGACATACAATATATACCAGGATAGGGGACAGTATTTACCAGGATGGGAGACATATATATCAGGGTGAGCCCAGGATGGGAGACATATATACCAGGGTGGACCCAAGATAGGGACACATACCAGGGTGGAGACATATATACCTGTAAGGGGCCCAGGATATGGATCATCTGTACAGGTTTTGGGACATAACTACACCATGACGGGGGAAGTTCCCGTACATCTGACATGTAGGAAGGTGGGAATAGAGGGGGGAGGCAGATGTAAATCTTGCATCAGGGTCCATCGCAGTCTAGTTACACGACTGCTATGGGGGCTCTTATATAGTGTGTTGGACATTTTACAGTGTGCGAACCATTGTTTTGAGGGAGCTGTGGACTCATCATACTGTGTATACGGGAGGTGTAGGGGCACCATACTCTTTATATAGTGAAGGTAGAGGACAGGGGCTGTGTACATGGGGGGACTCAGGGGACATTGTTAAATGTTAAGCAGGCAATAAACCAATATCATTATAGGGACAATCAGGGTATTGTGGGTGTCAAAAGGTGAACATGGGGAATTATTACTTTCTAGGAGCAAAATGTGGACACTTTTCTAGGGCAGTTGCACAGGACATTAATATTTACTATGGGACAATTTTACCTTATCTAGCGCACAAAGGAGGCATTTTCATGTAGGGGGCACAGTGGTGACATTATTATGTGGGGGCACAGTGGTGATAATATTATGTGGGGGCACAGTGGTGGCATTATTATGTTGGGGCACAGTGGTGATATTATTATGTGGGGGCACAGTGGTGGCATTATTATGTGGGGGCACAGTGGTGATAATATTATGTGGGGGCACAGTGGTGGCATTATTATGTGGGGGCACAGTGGTGATAATATTATGTGGGGGCACAGTGGTGGCATTATTATGTTGGGGCACAGTGGTGATATTATTATGTGGGGGCACAGTGGTGATAATATTATGTGGAGGCATAGTGGTGGCAATATTATGTGGGGGCAGAGTGGTGGCATTATTATGTGGGGGCACAGTGGTGGTATTATTATGTGGGGGCACAGTGGTGGTATTATGTGGGGGCACAGTGGTGGTATTATGTGGGGGCACAGTGGTGGTATTATTATGTGGGGGCACAGTGGTGGTATTATGTGGGGGCACAGTGGTGGTATTATTATGTGGAGGCATAGTGGTGGCAATATTATGTGGTGGCACAGTGGTGACATTATTATGTGGGGGCACAGTGGTGGTATTATTATGTGGGGGCACAGTGGTGATATTATTATATGGGGGCACAGTGGTGTCATTATTATGTGGGGGGCACAGTGGTGGCATTAATATGTGGGGGCACAGTGGTGGTATTATTTTGTGGGGGCACATTGGTGGCATTATTATGTTGGGGCACAGTGGTGATATTATTATGTGGGGGCACAGTGGTGGCATTATTATGTGGGGGCATAGTGGTGACATTATGTGGGGGCACAGTGGTGGCATTATTATGTTGGGGGCACAGTGGTGGTATTATGTGGGGGCACAGTGGTGGCATTATTATGTGGTGGCACAGTGGTAGTATTATGTGGGGGCACAGTGGTGGTATTATTATGTGGGGGCACAGTGGTGGTATTATGTGGGGGCACAGTGGTGGTATTATTACAGTTAGGGCCAGAAATATTTGGACAGTGACACAAGTTTTGTTATTTTAGCTGTTTACAAAAACATGTTCAAAAATACAATTATATATATAATATGGGCTGAAAGTGCACACTCCCAGCTGCAATATGAGAGTTTCCACATCCAAATCGGAGAAAGGGTTTAGGAATCATAGCTCTGTAATGCATAGCCTCCTCTTTTTCAAGGGACCAAAAGTAATTGGACAATGGACTCTAAGGGCTGCAATTAACTCTGAAGGCGTCTCCCTCATTAACCTGTAATCAATGAAGTAGTTAAAAGGTCAGGGGTGGATACCAGGTGTGTGGTTTTGCATTTGGAAGCTGTTGCTGTGACCAGACAACATGCGGTCAAAGGAACTCTCAATTGAGGTGAAGCAGAACATCCTGAGGCTGAAAAAAAAGAAAAAATCCATCAGAGAGATAGCACACATGCTTGGAGTAGCAAAATCAACAGTTGGGTACATTCTGAGAAAAAAGGAATTGACTGGTGAGCTTGGGAACTGTAAAAGGCCTGGGCGTCCACGGATGACAACAGTGGTGGATGATCGCCGCATACTTTATTTGGTGAAGAAGAACCCCTTCACAACATCAACTGAAGTCCAGAACACTCTCAGTGAAGTAGGTGTATCTGTCTCTAAGTCAACAGTAAAGAGAAGACTCCATGACAGTAAATACAAAGGGTTCACATCTAGATGCAAACCATTCATCAATTCCAAAAATAGACAGGCCAGAGTTAAATTTGCTGAAAAACACCTCAAGAAGCCAGCTCAGTTCTGGAAAAGTATTCTATGGACAGATGAGACAAAGATCAACCTGTACCAGAATGATGGGAAGAAAAAAGTTTGGAGAAGAAAGGGAACGGCACATGATCCAAGGCACACCACATCCTCTGTAAAACATGGTGGAGGCAACGTGATGGCATGGGCATGCATGGCTTTCAATGGCACTGGGTCACTTGTGTTTATTGATGACATAACAGCAGACAAGAGTAGCCGGATGAATTCTGAAGTGTACCGGGATATACTTTCAGCCCAGATTCAGCCAAATGCTGCAAAGTTGATTGGACGGCGCTTCATAGTACAGATGGACAATGACCCCAAGCATACAGCCAAAGCTACCCAGGAGTTCATGAGTGCAAAAAGTGGAACATTCTGCAATGGCCAAGTCAATCACCAGATCTTAACCCAATTGAGCATGCATTTCACTTGCTCAAATCCAGACTTAAGACGGAAAGACCCACAAACAAGCAAGACCTGAAGGCTGCGGCTGTAAAGGCCTGGCAAAGCATTAAGAAGGAGGAAACCCAGCGTTTGGTGATGTCCATGGGTTCCAGACTTAAGGCAGTGATTGCCTCCAAAGGATTCGCAACAAAATATTGAAAATAAAAATATTTTGTTTGGGTTATGTTTATTTGTCCAATTACTTTTGACCTCCTAAAATGTGGAGTGTTTGTAAAGAAATGTGTACAATTCCTACATTTTCTATCAGATATTTTTGTTCAACCCTTCAAATTAAACGTTACAATCTGCACTTGAATTCTGTTGTAGAGGTTTCATTTCAAATCCAATGTGGTGGCATGCAGAGCCCAACTCGCGAAAATTGTGACACTGTCCAAATATTTCTGGCCCTAACTGTATGTGGAGGCATAGTGGGTGCAATATTATGTGGTGGCACAGTGGTGACATTATTATGTGGGGGCACAGTGGTGGTATTATTATGTGGGGGCACAGTGGTGATATTATTATATGGGGGCACAGTGGTGTCATTATTATGTGGGGGGCACAGTGGTGGCATTAATATGTGGGGGCACAGTGGTGGTATTATTTTGTGGGGGCACATTGGTGGCATTATTATGTTGGGCCACAGTGGTGATATTATTATGTGGGGGCACAGTGGTGGCATTATTATGTGGGGGCATAGTGGTGACATTATGTGGGGGCACAGTGGTGGCATTATTATGTTGGGGGCACAGTGGTGGTATTATGTGGGGGCACAGTGGTGGCATTATTATGTGGTGGCACAGTGGTAGTATTATTATGTGGGGGCACAGTGGTGGCATTATTATGTGGGGGCACAGTGGCATTATTATGTGGGGGGCACAGTGGTGGCATTATTATGTGGGGGGCACAGTGGTAGTATTATTATGTAGGGCAGGACAGAGCAATGCTTCTGCATTCAATTTATCATCATCTTACTCTTTTAAAGTAACAATTATTTTGGTCGCCGCAGCTTTGCATTAAAATGGAATAAAAGGAGATCAACACTTCACATCTACCCAAAAATGGCATCATTAGAAACGCACTGTCCATAGTCCTTCATGTATAATGCACCCACATAGTCCTCCAATTATTATAATGCACTACCTATACTCCTCCATGTATTATAGTGCACCCCATAGTCCTTAGTACTTACTGATTTAAAAAAATTAAGAACGGACATCAGAGCACTCAGCTGGGGAATCGCACTGTGTAAAGATGGGCAGGCAGTGACGGCGCTGACAGAGGGCCCTTGTGACAGAAGAGCAGCGAATGGCTGCGGCGAGGGGGTCGGGGTGTGAATGTAATGAGCTTGACTAATGCACCAGCTGCCTGCAGAGCGTGAAAATGCTTATAGTAAGGAAATTACAAAGGGCACAATAATGGTTTTTCATGTATTAAAAGGTCTGCGCAGGCCCTATTCAAGGGTACTATTAGTATTATACTGAAAAGGACCTGACTGAGTCCCTTTAAAAAGGGTGAATATCGTATTGACATCAGCAACATAAACTGACCTGCTGCAAAACCTCCAACCCACAGCTCTTGTCTGCAGATATTTTCTCCTTCCTATGAGGCTGCTGAGTTTACATCGGGGGCCCCGGGCCAGTCCGTACATCATGGTCCTTACAAGGACTGGGTTTTCCGGTTGTTGGAGATCAGCCTTAGACCTCGTGCACACATTGAGTATTTGGGGAGTTTTTACCACAGTATTTAGAAGCCAAAGAAATGTCCTTATTGTTTTTATGGACAACTACTGCCGCCATCAGTCTTCATACATAAGACCTTCTCAGAAGAGTCAGCAAAGTAATGTGGACATCCATGATCATCCCCATTAGGCGGGGCCGCGGCCGTCTTCACGCCGACTGCGCGCTCGCGCTCTCCGGGCTCTTAGACACTCGCCGTCGGCACCACCGAGCTCCGCGGGTGTTCCCCCACGACTCTCACTGTAGCGACGCCGAGTTGAAGCGGTGTGTTGCGGGTTTTTCGGCCGCGGGGTGACGGAGCTCGTCACTCTCGTGGCATCCGCACCGGGGCCGGAACCGGAAGTGTCCTTATTGTTTTTATGGACAACTACTGCCGCCATCAGTCTTCATACATAAGACCTTCTCAGAAGAGTCAGCAAATTAATGTGGACATCCATGATCATCCCCATTAGGCTGCACCCTGGATTTGTGCACTTCATTTACTTTTTTTGTGGGGGGAAGGAAAGTAGGATTGGACGTCCCCCCATATACTGATGTGTCAGTGATGTAAGAAAGTGGTTGTAGTTACAATCAATGACTTAGATGACATTTCTCATCAATAAATCATTGTATGAAATGACTGCGATATATATTGTGTAACCCTAATGGTTTTCTATAATCACACATACATACGAGGACCCACATAAAAATGCACGGACATTCAATGAAAAGTTTTGTGGTAAATCAATTTTTATTAAAACACAGGCTATTGCCAGGCTATTCTACCCGCTTCAAAATATCCCCATGCTGCTAACACATACAGATTTAACTAAACTGAATAAAGCCTTCTCAAGATTCCTATGGAGAGGAAAAAACCTAGACTGGCTCTTGGTGTTTTGATGCAGTCGAAGCAAGAGGGAGGCCTACAACTCCCAGATCTTCGGGGATACAATTTGGCGTGTATCTTACGTAACGTGCTTGACTGGATCAGGGGCACTAACAGATACTCAGATATAGTGTTGGAGGGAGAGTTTGCTAGACCCTGGGACCTATCCGCTCTGCTGCACTCACCAATGCCTCATCTACCTAAGACTCTTAAGAGCACGGTTATACATAGAGACACGATAGCAACTTGGAAAGGGGTGAGGAAGAAATTAAATTTATCTTGGAAAATTTCCAAAATACTCAACCCTTGGAAGTGTCCGGCCTTCCCGTTAGGGCGCGAAAACCAACTCTTTGTGGCTTGGAGAGAGAGAGGCATTAGAACCTTGCGTGACCTTATAGACACCAGAGAGAGAAGATGGATGACTGAAAGTGAGGTCCTACATACTTATAACCTTCCTCGGTCTCAAGCCATGCAATACCGCCAGATACACCATTATCTGCTCTCTCGATTAAGAGATATTACCGGAGAGATAGATAACAACTTATGGTCCAATCTGCTGACTATGAACGAGGGAGATGTATCCATTACCTCTCTTTACGCTAAACTACAAACAGTTCTGAGGCCAGTGAAGAGGACAGCTCTCTTCACAAAATGGAAAAAACATATAGAGGACCCTGACCTCGTACAGAAAATTCTAGAGGGTTGGGGGACCTTCAGGCGTTTCATACACAATGAACGATGGAGAGACTCCCAATTTAGGATTATTCATGGGACAATACAGGCATTTAATATACCCTCGGCTCCAGGCGTTCAGGAACGATGGGTAGACTGCCCTAAATGTAAGTCCCACATGACGGATCTGGAACATGGTCTTTGGTCTTGTCCTGCTTCCCGACTGTTTTGGAATTGTTTTGAAAAATGGGCGAGAGGAATCTGCGAGGGACTAGGCAGATTGAATCCGATGATGTGGCTCTTCCACTACCAGGGAGACTTGATGGGGAGGGAACAACCTCACATATTGTTTCACTATATTGTTATTACTGCAAAAAGACTCCTGCTACAGTTTTGGCTAAATGATAAACCCCCTGACTTGTCACAGATCAAGTCTTCACTACGTAATGTTCTTGCAATTGAGTCCTTAGATGCAATACGCAATCCTAGCAAATGAACACAAAAATTCTTTTATAAATGGAGACGGTTCATTGAACAAGAATTTACTGATGCTGAAGTTAGGAATTTTATGATGCCTCATAGATCTTCAGCTTGGTACGCCATGGAAGACCTAGATGGCACCCTGGGCAGACTTAAATGTATAATTTAGACAAAAGACATTCAAGCTAGGCATTTGCAGTTAGAGTGAACAATTACAAATGCTGATGTGATGTTCTCTAGGTAGGGAGGAGGGTGGGGATAGGGGATGCTATTAGTTTCTAAATTGTTGTTATTAAGTTGTCACCGACTGTTCACGAATATGATAAAATGTGTTCTAATGCATTAATGTTAACGTCTGATTTTTAATATCTTCTTCACACAATGTATGTTATTGTACATGAATATTTATTATACAATAAAAATGATGGTTCAAAAAAAACACAAATAAGCCATGATAGGCTATGTATGCATCAGGGATAACAATGAAAAGTTTTACCTCTTCTTCGTTCGACACTTTTGAGCCAAGCTTTACATTGTCTCCGGTGTTACGTGTCAGAAGGCGTCTTGGCGGTGGTGGTCTCGTTCTTGGCTGAGTTGGTGGTCTGGGTTGTGGTTGTGTTGGTGGTTTGGGGTCTGGCACCAGTGTTGGTAAGGTACTTGGTGGTGGTCTGGGTTTTGTTGCCTTCCTTGGTTTGGGGTCTGGCACCAGTGTCGGTGTGTTACATGGTGGTGGTGGCGGGGATTTGGGTTCCTGTTTTTGTTTCATTATTTGCAGAATTTCTTCTCTGGTCTTAAACTCCCGTCTTGGTTGGATTGTTGGCTCCATTGTTGTTGTGATGCTTTGTCCTTGGTGGTATCTGGATAACATCTGAAATAAACAATCATTTAATGTCAAGCTTCTATTTATAATATCACAGCTGCATTATAATGTCTCAATTCCAATGTGTTCCAGAATATTGATGGAAGTAAACGTTTCTTTTCCAAGAATTAAATATATATAAGCCATATTTTTCGGACTATAAGTCGTACTTTTTTCTCCAAAAATTTCAGAGGAAAGTTTGGATGCGTCTTATAGCCTGAATGTGCGGTCTGGGGCTGTAGCTGTTGGGGGGGAGGCAGCGGCGGTGGTCACGTGTGGCGGCTGATTAAGCTAATAATATTCCCTTCATTAGGCTATTAATATTATTAATATTAAGCTATTTAATATTCCCTGCATTTCCTGACCCATCATCTCTGAGAAGTGGGCAGGTGATTATAGCGCGTATTAAAATGTCTTAGACTGTTGGCGCAGGGCCTCCATTTACACAATGTGATTTTCTGGATTTTATTTTTGATATTCTATCTCTCATTGTTATAATTAATTTACCCTTAAAATGATAAACTGTTCATGTCTTTGTCAGTGGGCAAACCTACAAACAATTATCTCCTTCACTGTATGCTTGGATGGACCCAGGATAGGGACATATATACCAGGATGGGGGACAGATACACCAGGATGGGGGACGTACAGTATATACCAGGATAGGGGACAGTATTTAGCAGGATGGAGACATATATACCAGGATGGGGTACAGAAACTCCAGGATGGGGGACATGCAATATATACCAAGAAGGGGACATATTTACCAGGATGGGGAACAGATACACCAGTACAGAGCGATGCTTCTGTACTCAATTCATCATCTTCTTATTCTTTTCCAAAAAAAAGAATTATGTTTTTTTTTGTTCACCGCAACTTTGCAATAACGGACGATCAAAACTTCACATCTACCCAAAAATTATATCATTAGAAACGTCAGCTCAAGATACAAAAAATAATCCATCACACAGCCCCAGATGCCGAAATATGAGAGTGTTACAGGTCACGGAAAATGGCGCAAAAATGTAATTGTTTTTTTTTTTTTTTTGTATAAACTTCAGATTTTTTTTTCTCCTCTTATATAACAGTAAAAGCATACATGTTTGGTATCTACGAACTCATACCGACCCGAGGCATCATACCGACATGTCTGTGTAACCATATAGTGAACATGGTGAATAAAAATAAAAAAGTTCACTTTTTTGCATTTTCACCGCATTTGACATTTTTTTCCCATTTCCCTGTACACTTTATGGTAAAATAAACGATGTCATTCAGATGTATAACTCATCCTGCAAAAAACAAGCCCTCATATGGCTATATTGAGGGAAAAATAAAAGGATTAAACTACATTTCTCATTGATAAATCATCAGTATTACCCCTAAGATCGCATACAGATATTCTGTGACCCCCAAAAAAATGCATGGACATTCAATGGAGAATTCTCACCTCCTTCTTGTCCTATTGACAAAATGAAGAAAATAATATGATTACATAAGTCTGACGCCTCGCCCAGAGATGTGGTTCAGGCAAACTGCTATGAACCAATGACTGATGTGATGTGAATTCCCTTCTATAACATCTAACAACACTTGTTCAATATAAATACAGGCTCGGTCCGGGCCGCCGGGTAGCCGGTTAAAACTCATGGTGGGCCCCCAGGCATTGTGACCCCGCCCCCTAGCGCCCCCCCCCCAACAGGCCCGAACAGGTCCCCCTGGAGCAGGGCCGTATCTAGGGGGGGAAGCTGGGGGTGCATGTGCACCGGGCGCAGCAGGCAGGGGGCGCTGTCAGGTCCCCTGCTGCAACACCCGAGGAGTCTCCTCCTCGGCCGCATGTTGCGCTCACCCATCCGGTGCGGGTCGGCTATTCTCTGCTCCCGCGGTCAGCTGACAGCGGGTGCAGAGAATCTGCAGCCGCCGGCTCCTGAAGTCCATGTACAGGCATCTATCAGACACCTGTACTATGGAAGCAGCGTCTTGAGCCGCTGCCGCCTTGTTCCCCGCACTTCCGGGTCCTCAGCTTAGTCGGCTGCGCTTGAGTGATTAGATCACCTGACGTCACAGCAGAGGCACCGCGGCAGAAGTCTGGAGAAGACCGCTCCACATAGGAGCTGAACTGAGCACTAATGTGGTAATTAGGGGAAGCGAGACAGCGTGGAGGGAGAGGGGGGTGGGTGAGCAGAAAACTGGGGGGAATATGAGCATGAAACAGGGGGGAATATGAGCATGAAGCAGGGGGGGTGAGCATGAAACTGGGGGGGAATATGAGCATGAAGCAGGGGGGTGAGCATGAAACTGGGGGGGGGGGGAATATGAGCATGAAACTGGGGGGGGGATTATGAGCATCAAGCAGGGGGGTGAGCATGAAACTGGGGGGGGGAATATGAGCATGAAACTGGGGGGGGAATATGAGCATGAAGCAGGGGGGTGGGCATGAAACTGGGGGGGAATATGAGCATGAAACTGGGGGGGGGGGGAATATGAGCAGTAAGCTGGGGGGGAGGGGAGTGTGAGCAGAAAACTGGGGGGTGAGTGTGAGCAGCAAACTGGTGGGAGAGGGTGGGGGAGTATGAGGAGCAAACTGGGGGAAATGATGGTGGGAGAATGTGAGCCAAACTCGGGGGAGAGGGTTAGTGGAATATATGTGAACCAAAGACTGTAAATTTGAGGAACCAGTATAAAATTGAGGGGGGATCAGTGTAGACACAGTATGAGGAGTAAGGGGGATGGCTGCAGCACTGTATGAGGAGTGAGAGGGGGATGGCTGTGGTACGGTATGTGGCGTGAGGTGGGAAGAGTGTGGACACAATATGAGAAGTGAGTGGGATGGCTACCAACACAGTATGTGGATTGAGGAGGAGATTGGTGTGGACAAAGTATGTAGAGTGATGAGGGGATGGCTGCGGCACAGTACTTGGAGTGAGGGGGTATGGCTGTGGCACAGTACTTGGAGTGAGGGGGATGGCTACGGCACCAGTATGTGGAGTGAGACAGGGATGACTGCGGTACAGTGTATGCAGTGAGGTAACATGTATGGTAACAGTGTGGACACAGTATGAGAAGTGAGGGGGGATGGCTGCTGACACAGTATGTGGAGTAAGGAGGAGATTGGTGTGGACAGAGTATGTGAAGTGTGGGGGATGGCTGCGCACAGTATGTGGAGTGAGGGGGAGGGAGTGAGGTGGTGAGGAAACAGTAGGGGATGAGAAAAATGTAAGGGGGCTCAGAATAGAGAGTGAGTAGTGTGGGGGTGTATGGAGAGGGGCCAGTGTGTGTGGACAATGTGAGGTCACAACCAGGAGGGGACAGTATATCGAGTAGGGGGAGTGTGATGGGGGAGAACAGTATAAACAGTGGTCAGTATAGGGGACACAGTGTGAGAGGAGAGTGTGACCAGGGACCCCAGTATGGGAAGGAGAGGGCAGTGTGTAGGGCATGTTCCAGAACAGGGGCAGCATGTAAATCATATTATGTGCTGGGAACAGTGAGGGGGAGCAATTATTTATTCAGGGACACAATGTAGGGAGATATTTTTACTGAGGAGAATTTTGATCATTTTGCTATTTTTAAAGATATCGTGTCGGGATGTGCTGAAGACCGGAGAAGATGGACGTCTGCAGAGATAAGATGGTGATGGGAAACGTCATCATAGTGTCTGGACAGGATGAAGAAAAGAAAAAGACGACTCCGATCAGAGACAAAGTCATCTATAAGGTACCCGTATGTAAATGATTATTTGTGATACTAATTCTCATCAGTGCTGTGGTTCCTGTATGGTCTGATGGTGACTGGTAACAACTCCCAGTAACTCCTTACCAATGTTAAGGATGTAGTGGGAGTTGTAGGTTCATGCAGCACAAATATGTATGGGGCTGACCTGACATTACAATTGTTTTACCATGTACTGATGAATTTCTCTACTGATGAGGGTTGTCATGCTGTGTTTCTATAGTGAAGAGGGGTTATATGGCTGTATACCTGTACTGATGGGGGTTCTAGTTATGTATTTCTGCACGTCTGGTGGTTCTGATAATGAATTTTGTTACCGATGAGGGTTGTGATTTATGCACTGATGGGGGTTCTAGTTATGTATTTCTGTACCTCTGGTGGGTCTGGTGATGTATTTCTGCACTGATGAGAGTTGTGATGCTGTGTTTCTGTACTGATAGTGGTTATATGGTTGAATGTTTGTATCTCTGGTTGGTCTTGTGATGCATTTTTGAGCTGCTATTGGTTCTGATCCTGTACACATGTAACAATCAATTACTTGTAAGATTACGTTAGATATGGCTGTTTTGTGCCATGGTTACTATGATTATTTTGTAGGAGTATTAAAGGGGTTGTCCAAGCTTGTGATGAGTCTGCAGTCACTCTATGTCCCTCTGTGACTGCAGACATCTGAATTCTCAGAGCGCACACTGCCTGCTGTCAGGATTCTCTGGTGCCGGTGTAGAGCGTGGTAGGTCATGAAACTGTAAGTATGCAATTGACATACATTCAGTCTTGTGCTGACTAGACATGCGTGGACTCGATCAATGAAAAAGAATTGAGTGAACCTGGACAAGTCTAGTCAGAATGTGGCCAGAAGTATATAAATCACATACTTGTGCTCACACAACTGTCCAATCTTACCATCAGCACGAGAGAATCCTGACAGTGTGCAGTGCACGCACTGTGAGAATTCAGAGGCCTGCAGTCACCTAGAGGGACCACAGACTTTCATCTCAAACCTGGGCGAGCCCTTCAAATCAAACATTAAGCACTGGAGCCCAATTCTAACAGTGTGTAATATAATTTGTTTTTCACTGAACATTGAGAGAATTAGGTAGAGCAGCTCGTGACTGTGAGTGTGCAAATCGCAAATAAAAGATCGATCACATGAAGGCTACTCAGACTGCAGGGGCGGGTGGGGGGCGCCAAACTGAAGTCTTGCCCGGGTGCCAGAAAACTTAGATACACCTCTGCACTACAGTAATGGTACATCGCAGTAATGGTGAGCGCAGAGTGATGTGCAGGAGTAACTGCTATAATGGGTATAATGGCTAACAGGTATTTGCATATAGTGGGTGAGTGGGCCCCTGGAGTCAATTTCCCTGGTGGGCCCCAGACACCCCAGTCCGACCCTGTATAAATATATATATATATGTATGTGTGTGTGTATGTGTATAAATACATATATATATATATATATATAATATATAATTTATATGTGTGTGTGCCCTGGAAAAAGGGTGTGTGGGCCTGAAGTGTAGCCATCTTGTACCCCAGGCCAGAAATAAAGGCATAGAATCTTCATCACCACTGAGACACACTTATTTCCCCAAACCTTTTGCCTTATAGTCCGAAATGACGGAATAAAGCACTAAAAAGGAAAGTGCGCACAATAGTGTTTATCTGTGGGATTATGTGAGTGCAGCAAGTTGTTGATACCGCTCACCTGTTCGGGTTGTGAGACGTCACATCCCCCTCATAAACCTGTGACAGCTGTAGATGTGAAGCTACACGGTCTGCAGCAGTCCTCCCGCGGGATCAACATTCAAATATGCTGAGGACAAATGGGAATAAGGACCGCGCTACCGCTCCAAGGAATCCAATGACTCAGGTTGTTAGAAATACAGATGGTGGTTTATTACGCGTTTCGGGGTCAAGCCCCTTCCTCAGATAACACCACACGAAATAAGATGTAGATATAAGTGGCACATCTACATATAAGTTCTATATGTACATCTTATTCCGTGTGGTGTTATCTGAGGAAGGGGCTGAGTCATTGGATTCCTTGGAGCGGGAGCGCGGTCCTTACTCCCATTTCTCCTCAGCACATTTGTAAAAATAACACCTGGCTTTAGAGTAGCGTTTTCATTTTCCCTCCCCTTTTTCCAAGAGTCATAATCTTGATATTTTTCCCCCAATATAGCCATACGAGGGCTTGTTTTTTTTGCCGGACTAGTTGCACTTTGAATGATATCATTCATTTTACCATATAATGTACTGGAAAATGGGAAGACAATTCCATGTGCAGTGAAATTGCAAAAAAAATGAAATTCCACAATGGTTTGGGGCTTTTTTTGTTAACCATGTTTACTAATATCACTATGTGATAACACTGACCCGTCATTAAGATTCCCTTGGTCAGTACGAGTTCGTAGATACCAAACACGTATACTTTTACTTTTATCTAAGTGGTGAAAAAACTTCAGACATTTGTAAAAATAAAAAATTGCGCTTTTGTTACCATTTACAATGACCCGTAGCGTTCTCATTTCTCGGGATCTGGGGCTGTGTGACGGATTATTTTTTGTGTCTTGAGCTGACGTTTCTAGTGATTCCATTTTTGGGTAGATGTGATGTTTTGATCGCCTGTTACTGCATTTTATTGCAATGTGGCAGCGACCCCAAAAAAGGTAATTTTGACTTTTTTCCATTACGCAGTTTACTTTATATTCTATATTTTGATAGATTGCACCTTTCTGAATGTGGCAATACCAAATATGTGCCACCTGCTCTACATGGGTGACATCAAGCTGTATGCAAAAATGAACGAGATATCAATTCATTGATCCACCTGACAAGGATGCACAGCGTAGACATTGGGATGTCCTTCAGACTAGAGAAGTGCAGCCGGTTGATAATAGAGAGGCAATGTAGTAAAGACTGATGCAATAGAACTACCGGCAGGGCACAGAGCAGATGTACAGACCTGATACAAGTACCTCGGCATCCCATAGGGATACGGGAACCATGATGAGGCAAGGAAAGCAGCAACATCCAAATACCATCAAAGGGTAAGACAGGTCCTGAAGAGCCAGCTCAATGGCAAGAATAAGGTCCGCGCCATCAATACATATACCTCGCCAGTCATCAGATACCCTGCTGGCAAAGTGTGCTGGAGACATGGAAGCTGCAGATGTGAAGACCCTGAAAATTCTTACAATGCATGAAGGTCTCCACCCCAAGTCTAACACCCAAAGATTTTATACCTACAGAAAGGAGGGTGGTTAAGGCTTGATAGGTGTCCAAGCCACTATCATGGATGAAACAAGGAGTATCCGTGAGCGTCTGCCACCGCTGGGAGATCAGCGGCGAGCGCCGGAGACCTCATGGCAGAGTAGCAGTGAAGTGTACGTCACTTGCGAAGACGCAGTTCGTGGCCGCAAGGCCACTAACTATGCCTGTGAGTCGCCCCTATGGCTAGGCGCCACAGGGAGATACTGCACCCCAAATAGAAGGTGTAGTGCCTCCGTAGTTATGGATTTGGCGTTTCCTTGTAGAGTCTGTCCTAAGCACCTATACATTAGCCCCACCTTAGCATAAGGACCATATATTTAGTAGGTCCAGGGGGTGGAGCTTAGAGTTGAGCGGGAGACGTGAGTGACAGTTAAGCTAATTTTAGTCAGACAGAGCTGGGAAGGCAGCCAGAGAGGACGTGCCTGACAGTGTTCCTGACAGGAGGGCTCCTCTTAATGAGAAATCACTGCACTCCTACAGGGAATGTATGCTGAAAGTGAAAGTTTATTTATTGTGCTTGTTCGTTTGCGACAGGACGTGACGTTTCGGCCCAAACTGGGCCTTGATCACACAGTCGCTGCGTTGTGAAGCATCCAAGGAACTTCTGTTGCCCGTGGAGGATGGTCAGCAACTAGAGAGTATTTAGAGGGTAGTTCCCTATTGTTTATAATGCTGGCTCTGTCAGGGTTCACAGTATACTTTAGATTCAAACGAACAAGCACTATAAATAAACTTTCACTTTCAGCATACATTCCCTGTACGAGAGCAGTGATTTCTATCCATACAGACTGCGGAACTTTTAGCTCCTTTCACTGGCATCGTCTAATGCACCTAGGTTGAGTGCTAGCCATTGCTTGTTTACCTCTTAGGGGTCCGTTACACGGGGCACCATCGCCGGCGAGTCGCCCAGTGTAACAGGGCGATTCTATGGCAAAAAATCGCTTCAGAATGATCGCCAGGTTTCACAGCACTGTTGTGAAACCTGGAGATCTGACCAGGGCGATCATGCCCTGTGTAACGCGGCGACCCACAATGTTTAACATTGCGGGTTACCGGTCGCTGGGTTTCTGGGCAACCCAGTGAGCGGTTGCCCCCGCAACTTGCCGGCAAGTTCGCCAGCGAGTTGCTACATGTGACAGCTCACCGGTGATGTCGGCGGGGATGCGCGCTCCCGTGATTCCCCGCCGACATTGCCGGCAAGGTGGCACTGTGTAACAGTACCCTTAGAAAGAGGTGACCCGGGAACCGGAGGGGACAAACCAGGCCTGGTTGGAGCCAGCTGGGGAAGTTCGGGGTCAACACTGGCATACCGGAGCCGAGGCAGTCAGAGGTCTATCCCTGACTGCAAACCGACAAGCTGTGGGACCGACAGAAGGGAGCCATAGCACCACAGACTGCACCTCAACCTCAGCCCTACATTGGGTCCAGGACACTTTAAGGAAAAGGACCGAATTCCGGTGGCGGGAGGATTAGCTTGTTGTCGCTCCCGTCCGTACCGGTAAGGAACCGAACGTACTTAATTCTAACAGACCATTGGACTAGCGTAGGAGATCTGCAGAGTGGTTAAAGAGAGTAAGGAGGAACACAGACCCCGAAAGCCATTAAAAGGGACCATCAACAGGCTCTACAGGATCACCCTACAATCTGTGGCTACGTCCCTGTTCAGTCAGACTGTGACTGTGTACCAGGGGCTGGCGACACTAACTCCGGGTGGCAGTTTTGTTCAGCCAGCCCTTAGATGAAGACCGGGGAGGGGGGGGGGGTGCCATCGGAAATTTTTGGCAGACTTTTGCTGCTATCGGAGTTTTTTTGGTGGCCGGGGGGGGGAAGGGGTGTGGGGGGTGATATGCTATCGGAAATTTTTGGTGGATGGGGGGGGGTTTGGTGCTATCAGTCTTACTCACTGTCTCACCCGCCGTGTCTGCTGCTGCATCACAGCGAGGGCCGCAAGATGCCACATCTGCTGTACTTTCACAGCGCCAGCCAAAAAGCGCCGCCGGCCCATTTCTGTTGGGGCGGTCCTTTCCTCCGGCGCCCAGAGGGCCTCAGCATCATCAGAGGGGTAAGAACTACAACTCCCCTCATCCATCCCCGCTGCCCTGGGGTAAAGCTCCACCTGTGGGGAGCTGTACTACTCTGAGCTGCACCTCCATCACCTCAGCGGTCAGCTGCAGCGCTGATATCCACGTTACCAGGTACCACAGGTGGCGTCACGACATCATTTTCCCCCATCCATCATCATCATCCCCGTCATTGAGGGTCCAGGGCATGGAACCGGGAACTGACCAGCTGTGATCCCCCATCAAAGTGACCATCTGTCCCGATATCCGAGTACCCCCTACCCTGTCGACCGACTCACCTGCAAAACTGACAGTGTCAGTGCCGCAATGCATTATGGGATAGGGTTACATTGCCCACTGGCAATTATGTATGTGGACGCAGTCCCCATAGTCCTCCATATAGCATAATGCATCCATAATCCTCCATATGGTATAATGCAACCCTAATAATCTTCCATGTAGTATAATGCAGTCCCCACAGTCCTCCATATAGTATAATGCATCCATAGTCCTCCATATAGTATGATGCACCCCAGTAGTCCTCCATATAGTATAAGGGCACTACATTCCCTTCGATATATGATGTTTCCCCATAGTCCTCCTGAGTGTTACACAGCCATGTGATGCTATAACGCTCACAGAGGTGTAATAACATGCTATGTGGGCTGACTAGTTGTGGAACTAGCGCCCTGTTGACTAGTCAAAGCCCTAATTAGCATATCATAAACGTTCTTTAGACATACGTTTTCTACAGATCTGTTTATTGATGCTGGTACATGCTGGGACTATCAGAAATGGATTTCATATATGTAACCAGACCTGCCCTTGGTCCTCACAGGTTCCCATTATATAGATGTCTTACACCTGATGAGTCTGATGTATTTAATCTTAAAATCCATGTCAGAATGGCTGTATAATCATGGATAAGATAAAGAATAGAATACTGGAAAAAATGTCTGTCTCCATGTTCAGGCCACAATTCCCAGCCCAATTCTATGTGTCTTGACCTGAGCTAACAGTCTCATATATGCTTAGTAGTAGTGTGGCCCTACAGGGCCAGGCCCAGCTCGGTTAGGTTTCATCTGTGTTGGTTCATTAGTTATGACTTTTCTATCTTTACACTTGTCATTCAGTTGTAAAAGTTCTGCAAGACAAGATGTATAGTCTGGTCCCCAGGATCCCACCTACCACGGTCACTTCTGGATCACGCTGTGTCACTTCTGGATTATGTGATCGCATAAGGATCCCCTATAAGTAGCCATCCATAGACACGGCATTCACCCCAGCCACAGCGCAGGAGCGCACGGCACAGCAGCGGTTCCAGGGCAGGTTACCCAGCATTTACATGGGAAAACAACCCCTCATTAATATATAAGTTACTATGAAATAAATACACGACACAATGTATGGTTGTTAAAGGCTGTCAGGCTTTACTTAGGGTTATTAAAATCCAATAAAACTCAATAAAACCATAAATATTCAGTCCTCAAAACTAGAATGGGAATAACATCCATCCATGAGTGTTTTAAGCAACCATCCACAGAACTTAAACTCCGTATTGTAATGTGCTGGTATTTCCCACAAGTAAAGCCTCAACGACAAGATCTTCGGATAAATCCAACCTGAAAAAGAAAATAAAGATAACACAAATTCTGGGAGGGAGGGTGGGTGACGTCTTCTATCCAGCTGAACAGCTGACTGAACGCTCCGTTAGGCTGCCTTCACATTTGCGGACCCCTCCGCAGCGTTCTGCGGAGGGGTCCGCAATGTGACCGCAGCGGCCGCCTGCTCCTATCTTTATAATGGGAGCGCACGGTGCTGCGCTTGACAGCGCAGGACCGTGCGCACCCATTCACCCCAATATGTGATCTGTGCGCAGGCGGAGGCCTGCGCACAAATCACACACTCTCGCCCGCACCAGGGACGCAACATGTCGCGTCCCTGGTGCGGACGAGACTGTGATTTGTGCTCAGGCATCCGCCTGCGCACAGATCACATATAGGAGTCAATGGGTGCGCACGGTCCTGCGCTGTCAAGCGCAGCACCGTGCGCTCCCATTATAAAGATAGGAGCTGGCGGCCGCTGCGCACACATGGCGATTCCCTTCCGCAGAACGCTGCGGAGGGGAACGCTAATGTGAAGCCAGCCTTAGTCAGCTGAGACTTAAATACAGCGGAGTTCCCGCTCAAACTCAGCAGCCAATCACTACGCTGCTCCAGAAAACCCAGCAGTCCAGGCGGCCACTCACAGCTACTAAGCTGTGTGCTGGCGCCGACCAATGAGAATAGCGCCTCACTTCCCATTGAGATATAATGGAGGACTTTGAGTTTCAAATTTACCGCTGTAAGTGAGGCGCTATTCTCATTGGTCGGCGCCAGCACACAGCGACCAATGAGAATAGCGCCTCACTTCCCATTGAGATATAATGGAGGACCTTGAGTTTCAAATTTACCGCTGTAAGTGAGGCGCTATTCTCATTGGTCGGCGCTAGCACACAGCGACCAATGAGAATAGCGCCTCACTTCCCATTGAGATATAATGGAGGACTTTGAGTTTCAAATTTACCGCTGTAAGTGAGGCGCTATTCTCATTGGTCGGCGCCAGCACACACCGACCAATGAGAATAGCGCCTCACTTCCCATTGAGATATAATGGAGGACTTTGAGCGCGAGCAATGGCCGCGCGGGGGCCATTGCGAGCCGCTGCAGGGGCGCGAGCAATGACCACGCAGCGGCCATTGCGAGTCTCCCGCTTCGGCGACGACCGACGAGAGCCGAGCGCCGTGGCCGAAAATAGAACCAAGGGCCCGGCCATGCACAGCTCCTCCACTAATGTGGTCTATGCTCTCATTTGCCCGTGTAATAGGGTATATGTCGGTGAAACCACCATGGAACTCCGGAAAAGAACACAGAAGCATTTATCGACCATCAACTGTGCATCTACGGATAAGGAAAAGGGTAAGACCTTGACTTCTGTTGCCTCACATTTTTTAACCACCCACCACGGCAACCCCCGAGGAGAGTGATAGGTCTGGATCGGGTATATGTAAATATACGAGGAGGTGATGTCACCAAAAAACTACTCTGTCTTGAAACTAGATGGATCTATCATCTTAATTCGATGTCTCCCACAGGTCTAAATGAAGACTTTTCGTTTACGGGCTTTCTTGGATAAACACCTGACCATCTGGATCAAGCTTTGGAGACAATTGGACAGATATTGAATACTGGACCACGACTCTGGAAACAGTCCTTTGTTTATATTTCTCTTGGAACTTGATCAACTTAATAATTGGACATCTCTTTGATCCCCTCAAAGACTTTTTCTTCCCATGATGGCTTTATTTCATCCACATAACCCTGTGTGTTATGGCAGAGTGGCACTTTACTATAAATAGCTCCAGTACAACAAGTCTGGGGTGTACAGTCAGTTGCCACAACTGATAAGGGCCCTTTCACATCAGCGTTTTTTTAAATTTGCGGCAGATGCGGTGAAAAAACCGCATCTGCCGCAACTGCCGCATAACGGTTCCACTTGCGGCACGGTTGCGGTTTTTTCCATAGGAAGTATAGGGGGACTTGCGGCAGATGCGGCAAGTGCGGTATTGCACTTGCGGCAGGTGCGGCAGAGAAAAAAACCGCGGCTTACTGCGGTTTTTTTCTCTGCCGCACCTGCCGCAAGTGCAATACCGCACTTGCCGCATCTGCCGCAAGTCCCCTATACTTCCTATGGAAAAAACCGCAACCGTGCCGCAAGTGGAACCGTTATGCGGCAGTTGCGGCAGATGCGGTTTTTTCACCGCATCTGCCGCAAATTTAAAAAAACGCTGATGTGAAAGGGCCCTAAAACATTCATAAATCAAGAGGACCACAGCTGTTTAGCAAAAAGGGATTCCATTTAATTAGAACAATCCACATAGAATAAATACTGATAGGTAAGGTTTCAAGGATTACAAGTAAAGTGCTCAGTGGTGATACAAACGAGAGCGTGCACGGGGCTATCTCCACAGCATTGTCATGGTGGGTTTACACGCCGCGATATCGGCGTCCAACTCCGACCCAACTCCGACAAAAAAGTCACGTGGGTTGCGAGTTGGACCCGATATCGTGTGCGCGTTGTACGGTTTGAGTGTACAACGCGATGCTGGAACGATGCCAAAACGATATCGGAGTTGAATAGCAGAGCTATTCAACTCCCCGATATCGCAAGGCCGTTGTACCAGCATCGCAGCGTGTGACAGCCCAACTACGATGTGTACGCTCACGTCACCCATTCACTCCCATGTTAACTGGTCGTTCCTGGGTTGGTGGGCGTACACATCTTAGTGACGTTGCATCTCGATATCGCGGCGTGTAAACTGGCGATGCGATGCAGGGAGAAACGTGCACTAAATGCGCGCTCCCGCGTCGTTGCCTCCGATATCGCCGCGATATCGGGACGTGTAACCCCACCATAAGACTCAGCATGACTGGTGATTAATAGCTCATACAGGAATATGCAGGGTTTACAAGGATTTATACAGTAGTATCAAGTGTACGGGTATATAAACAGTGGTCAGGTGCAATCACATATGAATAAGACAACTGTACATATGAAGTTTTGACAAAGCATGTAAACTTTAAATAAAGAAACTGCTGTCACTCCTAAGCACATAGATACTCTGCATCATCTGAATGTGCACCATCGGAAACACCACTGTTACCTGTTAGAAAACTAACCCCCATGATCACTGTCAAAAACTCCCTATTCCTAACATAGTACTGGGAGTACTATGAGCTATAGAACGTATGTCAGCGTTAATGAGTCATACCCAGTGATGCTGGAGGGTCACACCGTGCACGTGCCAGCCCCTACGTCATTTCGCAGGTAAGCTTCGTCAGGGGGCTTGTAATCCTTGAAACCTTACCTATCAGTATTTATTCTAACTATGTGGATTGTTCTAATTAAATGGAATCCCTTTTTGCTAAACAACTGTGGTCCTCTTGATTTAAGAGTGGCACTTTGTGTATAATGGGAGTAATAATATCCAAAAAAGAAAAGGGAAAAAAGACAGTTTCACATCTGGTTACCGTTGCCAGTTTACTTGGATATATTTATCGCCTATTCTTTTGCCTATTCTACTACTCTTTGTCCCTGTATCTCAATTTGTGGATTTAGGTGGATTTATTTGATCTGCTCGACCTTGTATAATTGAGTATTAATAAATGGAAATTGGGATATTTTCCTAATCATTCAAGAGTATATTATGGAATATACATCCAGGGGCGGACTGGCCCAGCGGGAGATCGGGAGATCCCCCGGGGGGCCCCGACACTTTTTAGCCCCGCCCAGTTAGCCACGCCCCCATATACCCCCCTGGGCCCTGCAGAGTGACAATGTGAGGCCCCCCTCCGCTATTATCACTAATCATATCGGCGCACTGCCGATATGATTAGTGATTATGTTCTTGAGTTGTGTTGCAGCAGCAAAGCACGGAGAGAGCTCTCCGTGCTTTGCCTGCCGTTGCGGTGCCGCCCAGCCTCCTCTGCGCAGCGCGACACTGCCAGAGCGTGCACAGATGGAGACAGTCTCAGCCTGCAGTGACTGCCTCCATCCAGGCTGTGTGTGCAGGCGCCGGCAGCGTCGCTGAGGAGGAGAGGGACCCGCCGTCGCCCCAGCAGACCTGCACAGTCAGGCCCAGGGTGACTATAAATGCGGGGGGCCAGGGGAAGGAGGCTTGGGTTAGGGGGGGGGGAGTGGGGGTGTTAATAGGTCGTCCTGTGGTAACTGAGTGACTGAGGAGCCCATTCTTCCATAAGAGATGGGCTCCTCAGCCATCAGCCTGGTGTCTGGGTGTCCCAGACTGTGCTGCAGCCTCCACCATCCAGTCTCACTTGCTGGGGGCCTGTAGTGCTGTGCAGCATTTAGTGTGAGGAGATGCTGCTTCTACTACTGCCCTCAGCATGGTGCCCTCAGGGAGGTCCCACAGGGCATCACAGGCATGAAGCAAACACTGTGGGAGCTCCCTGATGGCACCATACTGGGGTGCAGTGAGAGCCTAACCTCACGGAGCCCCATGATCTCTATGTGCGCTTATGTGTGGGTCCATGATAATCTCTATGTACGCATCTGAGGTGGGCCCCGTGATCTCTATGTGCGCTTATGTGTGGGCCCCATGATAATCTCTATGTACGCATCTGAGGTGGGCCCCGTGATCTCTATGTGCGCTTATGTGTGGGCCCCATGATAATCTCTATGTACGCATCTCAGTGGGCCCGTGATCTCTATGTGCGCTTATGTGTGGGCCCCATGATAATCTCTATGTACGCATCTGAGGTGGGCCCCGTGATCTCTATGTGCGCTTATGTGTGGGCCCCATGATGATCTCTATGTACGCATCTGAGGTGGGCCCTGTGATCTCTATGTGCGCTTATGTGTGGGCCCCATGATGATCTCTATGTACGCATCTGAGGTGGGCCCCGTGATCTCTATGTGCGCTTATGTCTGGGCCCCATGATGATCTCTATGTACGCATCTGAGGTGGGCCCTGTGATCTCTATGTGCGCTTATGTGTAGGCCCCATGATGATCTCTATGTACGCATCTGAGGTGGGCCCCGTGATCTCTATGTGCGCTTATGTGTGGGCCCCATGATGATCTCTATGTACGCATCTGAGTGGGCCCCATGATGATCTCTATGTACGCATCTGAGTGGGCCCCATGATCTCTATGTGCGCTTATGTGTGGGCCCCATGATGATCTCTATGTACGCATCTGAGTGGGCCCCATGATCTCTATGTGCGCTTATGTGTGGGCCCCATGATGATCTCTATGTACGTATCTGAGGTGGGCCCCATGATCTCTATGTGCGCTTATGTGTGGGCCCCATGATGATCTCTATGTATGCATCTTAGGTGGGCCCCGTGGTCTCTATGTGCGCTTATGTGTGGGCCCCATGATGATCTCTATGTACGCATCTGAGGTGGGCCCCTTGATCTCTGTGCGCTTATGTGTGGGCCCCATGATGATCTCTATGTACGCATCTGAGGTGGGCCCCGTGATCTCTATGTGCGCTTATGTGTGGGCCCCATGATGATCTCTATGTACGCATCTGAGTGGGCCCCGTGATCTCTATGTATGATCCCTGAGTGGGCCCCATGATTTTTATACAAGCAAGGATTGTTTTTATTTATTAAAGATGGAGTCCCTAAATGTGTTTGAGTTTTATTAAACATTTATTTTCTCTGGGTTATGGTTTTTTTCTGTTTACTAGAAATTCATGCTGGCCATGTCTAGTTTGGCGTGATGCCATGCATTTCAGGGTTAGTACCAACTGATAATAAAAAGCTGGTACTAACCCCTTTATTACCCAGCGTGCCACCCCCCACCAGGGCCACTGGAAGAGCCGAATAAAGCACCTGGAAATGGCGCTATGATGACTGCGCCAATTCCAGGGGTGGCTGTGGGCTGCCATTTTCAGCATCAGGGGCCCAGAATGCTTGGGCCTTACCATGCTGAGAATCCCAGCCCCCAGCTGCCAGATCAAAATATGGCGGGAGCCCACTCATTTTTTTTTTTTTAATAATTTATAAAAAAAATTGGGCTTTCCTGACCTTTGATCACCATCCAAGGTAAAGCCAGACAGCTGGGGGTGGCAGGCCGTAGCTGTCTGCTTTATCTGCGGTGAGAATCAAAAATTCTGCAGAGCGCTATGTCATGTTTTTAAAAATTATTTATTTTCACACTTCTATATGTGACAGACCACAACAGCCAATCACAGATGCGGTCAAAGAGGATGGGCATCTGTGATTGGCTGTTCGAGTAATCTACAACCAGCCCATACATTCTAGTACGGTACTATGTATGGGCTGCATTCAGGTTACCTAAGCAGCCAATCACAGATGCCCATTCTCTGTGTCAGTGTCTGTGATTAGCTGTTGGGCCTGTCACACATATAGAAGTGTGAAAATAAATACTAAAAAAAACATGACGTAGCGCTCCGCAGATTTTTTGATTCTCAGCGCAGATAAAGCAGACAGCTACGGGCTGCCACATCCAACTGCCTGGTTTAACCTTGTCTGGCGATCAAAAGACAGAGAAGCCTAATATTTGTTTTAAAATTATTTCACTTGTTTTTTGAAAAAACATGCGTATGCTCCCGCCATATGTTGATCGCCAGCCAGATACAGCTAGGCAGCTGGGGGCTAGGATTCTCAGCATGGTAAGGCCCAAGCGTTCTTGGCCCCCCACGCTGAAAATCGCAGCCCGCAGCCACCCATGAAAATGGTGCCTTCATCATAGCATCATGTCCAGACGCTTTCTCCAGCTCTTCCAGCAGCCCTGGTGGGGGGTGGCACGCTGGGTAATAATGGGGTTAGTAGCAGGTTTGTATTATCAGCTGGTACTAAGCCTGAAATTCATGTCATCACGCCAAATTAGACATCGCCACCATGAATTTCTAGTAAACAGGGAAAAAAAACAACACAGAGAAAATAAATGTTTAATACAAATCAAACACATTTAGGGACTCCATCTTTATTAAAATAAATACCTCGCTCTGACGTAATCCACAGGTCTTCTGACCTCAGCTCTGCTACATCTTTGGCATGAGACAAATATGTCTGCTGACAGATGAGCAGGCACAGAATGAGACTGGAGCACTGTTACTGTGTAGTGCTGCACTATGTCGTTTTTTTTTGTCATTTCATGTAGTGTAGAAATCGTGGCAAAAGTGTGGATTGTGCTCTGGAAGTGATTAGTTGTAGATAACTATGTTATTTTCTGCAGAGATAGGTCCTACATTGAAGATGTGATATCGGTTGGCAACAGATAAAGAACTTCACCTAGAGACATCACTGGTGAGTTTATTACCTATACACACACACACTGACACTATACACAGAGCTCCTGTGTATAATGTCCTTGGTGATCATTATATTACCTGTACACTGACACAATATACAGAGCTCCTGTGTATAATGTCACTGGTAATCTGTACATTAGCTTTACACTGACTCTATCTATATACAGAGCTTTTTACATTTTCATTATCGGTCACTATCTGGTGCCATTATGTGCTCTGGTCATGGCTTGGCGGGATTTGTTCCTTGTATATGGTATTAGGCCAGCTTCACACCACGGTGTGATCAGGTCTGGGGCTGTCCGGTGTGAACCCGACAGCCCCGGACCAGATTTTCACACAATGCAGCCCTATGGTGCCGGACAGGGCTGGATGGCAGCTATTTGCCATCCGGTTTTGTCCCTGTCTGGCAGCATCAAGCTGCAAATGATTTTTTCCCTGGACACAAAAGCGGAGCATGCAGCATTTTTGTGTCCGGGGTGAAAAATTTAAGCAAACCGGATCCTGCCAGATTCTCCCAGATCCAGCGCCCCTAACATGAGTCTATGGGGCGCCGGATCGTGCCGGACCTGACAGAGAGTCGGTCAGGTTCCCGTACGCCGGCTGCTGCAGTTCAGCGTGAGCTCCACTGAACTTCAGCACCAGGAGCTGTCCCCTGTGAAGAGGTTCTTCACCATTTCAGCTGGCACAGTTCCTGAAGCAACGCTCTGCAGAATCTGGCTACAAACAGGACCGGAGGGCATATTAACCCTCCGCTTCTATTTGTCCGAACCTGTCAGGCTGTGTCTGTTGCCTCCTGAAAAGCACTGGACACAGCCTGACATGGGAAAAAACGTGGTGTGAAGCTGGCCTTATTCGGACAGTCACTATGCGGTGGTAATATGTGGTCTTCTTCTCATGATGTGGCAGTAAATATACCTTGTTGTAATTGGTAGTATTTGATCACTATGTGGTGGTATGTGTTCTGGTCATGGTGTCGGGGTATTTCTCCCTTCTATGAGGTATTATTAGTGTAGGAATAGTGGATTGTTGTCAGTCATTTGTTTTTTCGGATATTAAGAATGGGAACATTTTTTATTTGCAATACATATTAAATAGGCTAGGGTCACACTTGTGTGGTTCATTGCAGATCCTGATCCCGTAATGGATCCGGATCTGCAATGAGCAATCATTTTTACAGATAAACCTGATCCGGATCCGGTAACCGCAAAGTACATTTATGTACCATGCGATAACCGGTTCTAGTTCCCATAGGCGCCCATTATAACAAGCCAGATGCATGATTTTTAACGCAGGCTGCAGAACCGGATTGCCATGTAGGCAATCTGGTTTTATAATGGGCAACTATGGGCTGTGATTCCGGATCCGGTTTTTAGCATTTTTCATGCTCAAAACCGGATCAGGATCTGCAATTGCAACCGCCAATGTGACCCTAGACATTCTTGGATGTTTCACCTCTCCCTGTAGTGTGACTACTACACAGCAGCAGAGATGCACTTACAGAGGTTTTCTGTACAAAACCAGTAATCATCTTTTGTAAGGCCATGTTTACGCATTGAGTATTTTGTAAAATTGTTTACCTCAATATTTGTAAGACAAAACCAGGAGTGGGTGAGAAATACATAAATCATTATCTCTGCTTGCTCCACTCCTAGTTTTGTCTTATAAATGCTGATGCTAAGGCTAGGTTCATATTGGTTTTGTGCTGTTCATTACAATGGATCTGTTGGGCAGCTGCACAAACGCAATGTAACGGATGCGTTAACTATCCATAGACTTGCATGCAACAAACACATACTAAAGGTTGCCAAAATAGGCATGCGTTTGCAAGTATGCCTATTTATGAACACTCATAAAAATGCTGCAGACGTGTTTGTGGCATCATGCATGCAAGTCTAGGGATGGTTAATGCATCCGTTACATTGTGTTTGTGCACCAGCCCAACAGATCCGTTGTAATGCACAGCACAAAAGCAATGCGAACCTAACCTACATGTTAACTAAAATATGAAAGTGTGAACGAGGCCTAACTCTGCATTACTCTGTGTCCTGCTCTGTGTTGTATGTTTCCTTATAAGTATTGCAGCCAGTCATGTACAATCATATTAAAGTCTATAGGGTTGGGTTCTGTACTTGAAATTGCAATCTAGGAGACTTATAGGAGCATGAACTCTGGTGCTCTGTGCATACATATATGCAAGTCCAGCAATACAATAGTTTATGTAAATTACACGAACTTTAATTAACTTTGCATATTAAAGCATCACCTAATTATGGCAAATTTCAATAGTTTCAGAAATAAGTTCCCTTTAAAATATCACTCTGTGTTATTATTAACCCTTTTGTGACCCATGAAGTTGTACAACATCATGGGCCGGATAACAGGGGTTTGATGTGAGCTCCGGCGCGGACTCACCTGACACACCATACATGTAAGCTGACAGTTCTCCATATTGATATTGCATTCTGTTTTAGAAGCAATGCAAAGTCTTTATTTTGTGGCAGCTGGAGTATGTTTGGCTGGATATTGTGCATCCATACTGATTCAATATGCTGCAATATAAGTTTGACATGGCTATGTGAAGTACAAGTGCATAGGCTCGTATGCTAAGATTGTACTTAGGGCAAAAAACGTGGTATGAAACCAGCCTGTCAGGCTGTGTCCGGTGCCTTGCAGGAGGCACCGGACACAGCCTGACAATTCCGGACAAATAGAATCGGAGGATTAATATGCCCTCCAGTCCTGTTTGTAGCCGGATTCTGCAGAGCGCAGCTTCAGGAACTGTCCCCTCCTGAAATCAGGTTCACAATGGACAGCCCTGGACCTGATCATGCCGTGGTGTTAAACCGGTTTTATTGTAGAGCATACACTAATTAGTCATAATTTACATTACATTTTCGTCAATAGGAGGAAGACAGCACAATGTCTTCTAAAAGAAATTCTGATCCAAAAGACAAGGCAGAAGAAGAAGGTGGCAAAAAAAAAAAATATAAGTCTGGTGCAATAAAGAGACATCAAGAAAGGGGCTAGCCAAAGCCGGTTCAGCACCAGGACAGCAGAGGTTATTATGGCAAGCAAGAGATATTGCCAGTGAAACATTTGTGCAGCAAACCGCTTCCACCTCGGAAGCTGCTATTCAACCTGAGTTATTGCCAGATGAAGCTACTTCTATAGATGCAATATGTGATGTGAAAGAACCTTACACATCACATACAGTTCAACAGGATTGCACAGATGAAACTTGTGAGGCAATAAGTGACTCGATTCAGAGAGTTCAGCTTCAGCCTACGATGTCATATCCTCAGATGTGTCTTCCTTGTCTGACACTTGCATTGCTTTTGCAGCACCAGATCAGATGAGCAGTTTGACTGCAAAGCTGCACTTTATGAAAAATCATCCAATTGAACCATCATCCGACACAACCCATACATTGCCATTCCATGCACACAAAGTGTACTTCAGAGCTGTACCAGGTGGTAGTGCCATTCAAAGAAAATGGCTTTCTTACTGTGTGCAAAGTCAAAAGTTATTTTGCTCTACATGCATGGCATTTTGTGCTAACAGAAGAAGCCATTTTATTAATGGCTGGGCAGTTGATAAAACACATGTGTATGATCGCATAAAGGAACATGAGGAATCAATCCTACATCAGTCATCTGCAACAGCTTATTTATCGGCTGAAAAAAATAAAGACATTGAAACAATGATCAATATAAATTTAGTCAATAAAAACAAACAAAAAATACAACAAAATAGAACAGTTGTTAAAAGAGTAATTGACATTATACTCTGCATAGCCAAACTAAACCTTGCGTACAGAGGAAAGGATGAAGCTACTTATTCTTTGCTAAATCCTGATCTAAATCACGGAAATTTTCTGGAGATAGCACTGCTTATTAGCAAGTGTGATAGCACACTAAAAAAACATATAGATGATGTTGTGACAATTAGTGAGAAACAAAAGAAAGCACACCCACATAGCAAAGGACGGGGCGGTTTGGTGACATTTTTAAGTAAGACTTCAGTCAACCGTCTAATTCTAATAATGGGAAAAATGGTGAAAAACCAAATAAGTCGGGATGTGAAAAATGCTGTTAAATTCAGTGTGGAAATGGACAGCACACAAGATGTTTCTGTTGAAGAACAGTGCAGCATCATTTTGCGTTATGTGAAGGACAGGACGGTCCATGAAAGACTCTTTTCTCTAATTAATGTCAGCAGCACAACTGGGCAAGATCTTTTCTCAGCAATGAAAGAACAATTAGAGAAGTTTTCTTTGAGTGTTACCAATATTGTTGGTTGTTCTTTTGATGGAGTTGCTAATATGAGTGGATGCTACAATGGTGTACAGGCCCACATAAAGAGCATGTCATGCAACTCTGTGTTTACTTGGTGTTATGCGCATATACTTAACCTGGTCATTGTTGATGCTACAAAATCCGCCTATCAGGTAAAATCATTCTTTGGTCTTTTAGACAAGACAGCTGTCTTTTTCTCAGAATCCTATAAAAGATCTGGTGTATGGACTGAACATGTTAGATCACAGACTGAAGGTCATGACAAATTGGCTAGACTTAAAAAAATTGCTGACACTCGCTGGTGGAGCAAACCAAGGGCTTTGCATATAATTTTTGGATCCTACCATGACCAATCGAGGCAACTGCACAGCACACTATTGTACTGCTTGCATTACATTTCAACTTGCCCAACTTTTGATGACAAAGCAATAACTGAGGCAACTAATCTACTTCACTGCTGGACAAAGTATGAAACCTTGCTTGTTGCATTTTTGTTTATGCAAATTTTTGAAATTGCCAATCCAATTTCAGATTACCTCCAAACTCGTGGACTGGATCGAAAGTGCCAGAATTCAGATCCTTAGGCTCAGGGATTCCTTCTCTTACCTTATTAACACAGTCAATTCATTTATTGAAAATGTAGATTGTACACTTGACGAGCACTCAATAAATGTTATTGTTGAAAGAGCCTTACAACAGAAAAGAATAGGTAGAAAAAAAACTATGCCTGGTGAGTTAGCAAAGGATGAGCCTTCTCCTGACCCCTGAAAAGTTTTCAGCATCACGTTTTTTATGTTGTCATTGACCAGGCAACAATGAGCATTGAAAACAGATTCTCAAAAAACAAAAACCTAATTCAAGATCTAGCGTACTTTGAGCCCAGACAGTTTGACCGAATTAGCTATACTGACATTCCATCAGAGGCTTTGCAGACTGTAGCAACACTGGCTGAAGTTGATGTTATTCAACTTAAAGTTGAGCTACTTAGTTTTAAAGAAAACTATTCTGCTCTCAAAAATCCATGCCCTCCTATGGAAGAAATGGCACATGAAATAGAGCACGATGTGGAGGAAGTCATTGATACCAAAAAGCATGCGAAAACTGTCTTTCCTGCTGCTATAGACTTTTATATGACTACAATTTACATTCTGCTGCTTACACAAACCTTTTTGCCGTTTACAAGACACTTCTTACACTTGCTTGCACCCAGGTTTCATGTGAAAGAGTGTTTTCAAAGCTGAAAATTGTAAAAAATCGTCTGAGGTCTTCAATTGGACAGGAGCTTTTAGAGTCACTCCTTCTGCTGAACATTGAATATGACATTTCAAGGAACTTAGACTATGATGACATTATTAATACGTATGCAATGTCATCTTCTGTTCTGAAAAAAAAACTTTTGTAATTTTGCTGCTGCATGACTGTTAGTGTGTGTTTTTTTTGTTGTTATGGGTACTTTCACTAATAATTGAATGGTATTGTATTATAGTGGAGAGGAAAACATGCAATCCAAACTTCCAAATTGCCTATAGAATTCTTTAAGTTTTCCCAGTGGGGAAAGTTTGGTACTAATACAATGATGCTGGCTGCTGGGATGCTAGATAAATGCAGGTTCAATTTGTGGCACTTATACTTTAAGAGAATGTACCTTGAAAGTATTTATTGTTCTGTTATGGCACTTTATCACACACTGATGTGAATAAGATAACAGTGTTCCTCTTTTGCCAGGAGTGTTTGTTATTTATTGGTTATTTATTGGTTAATAAAGTCAATTCATTTTAAAAGAGTTTGTGGACTTATGTTATTCCTATATACAGTATGGTAAGTGCATGGTGTTGGTGGGCCCCACGATTGTTTTTTCCTGGTGGGCCCCAGGTACTCCAGTCCGGCGCTGTATACATCCAGTACTCTTGGGATTGGTGGGATCGGACAGGGGCACTGCCTGTTAGTCCGGAGCCCCTTACACATAGGTACGCGCACCTTCTATCCTTATACTAGATAATGGGTATTATTTGCATATAGAAGAATTATCCTGAGCAAATATACCCAGGGACATATTTGGGGGATTCACAGGGTGGTACTCTGACATTCGTAGTTGTGCCTCTTTATAAATTGTGTTCTCACAGAGCTCCTTCCCTGGAGCTACTTGTTTATGTGGGAATACACATGGGGATTTGCTGTGGGATCCATTGTTGATCTGGTTGTTTAGACATATGGACTTTCTGGTGCAATCTACCAATGGCATAGGTATAGACCAGTGATGGCGAACTCCAGGCCTCGAGTGCCACACACAGTCCAGGTTTTCAGGATTTCCATTGCATTTGACAGTTGGCAATCAAATTACCAACTGTCAAACTCTTAGGAAATCCTGAAAACCTGCACTGTGTGCGGCACTCGAGGCCTGGAGTTCGCCATCACTGGTATAGACGATATTCTCATACTCATAGTCTGGTTGTCTTCATTTATGATCTTGTATCCTGTAAATTTATAACCCCTATGGGATGATGTGGGGTCTTGTACATATTGTATATAGAGGGTTAGTTATAATTGTTTTCATGCCAACCACACTCTTTAATGCACTTTTGTGCATCCTCTTAACAGTCTCATCTATTAGTGCTGGACCTCATTTGGGAATCCCTGCTAACATTCTTACCAGTAATTTGTAGAATATAATACTAACCATGGTGTCATTTTGTGTGTCCTATGAACTATATTCTGGTTCTTAGTAAACCATATAGTGGCATAGTAAAACATCAGGTACTTTGTTTGCGTAGCACTGAGAATTAGAATCAACATATAACTCCTATTGATTGCTGGGTATACTTTTCTATATCTACATCTAGTCTCGCCACCTTGCCACTATTGGACGGAGCATATGTCCATCACTGGTTTCTGGACTACAGAATGATGTAATTCCGATGAGTCATATCCTCAGTACTAGTATAGAGCTTCTGATTGGCTTCCACCGCTGTCAATCATGATGCTGTTACTGGCTGAGGACTACAAAATGATGTAATTCCTGTTTTACTGGTAAAACGCTTCTGATTGGCTATAACCACTGTCAATCAAGTAGCTTGAGACTCTTACTATACCAGGAAGTCATAGCACTTCCGGTCCGGCGGTTTTTCACTCATTAGCCTCACAATAGACTCAGAAGAACTATAAAAGGTAATATTACACACTGTGATACCTACCCCTGACGAAGCTGCACTCCTTTAGCAGCGATACGCGTGGGGAGGGCGACGTGGGGGCTCCCACTTGACCCTGACTGATGGGATTCCTCATTCCACTGGGTTAGGTGATGTGCCACTTTACCATAATTGTTCTATGAAATGTGCCTCCTTGTGCAGCTTATTACTCTTGCTGCACAAGCTATCTGAGTTACTTCCACATATGGTCCTTTGCATTTATATGATTAGATTAACTATAGATTGTCAGACACCTATATGTGGATTAGTGCAATTTTTCCCCTGCAAATGCACACATCTTGCATAGGCTACTGATTTTGCTGTGTTACCTCGGTTGGTGCCACAGACCTAACTGCTTGTTTATTTATCTTGTGCATAATATTGTTTGCATCTACTAATCTCCTTTGTAAACTGTGCATAACTGAGTAATTCTGTGCATATATTAATCACTTACAGGTCTTTCTACACACCTGGCTGTCACTCCAGCTATTTTGTTCAGCTACTCCCCTTTTGGTTGTTCTTGATTCCCTTGATTATGGTCACACAACATTTTACACCTATTGTTATTCATCAACCATACTTGGGAATAGTGCAATATATATACATATATTGCTTTGTATAGTGGTTGCTATATTATTTACAGTATTCTGCCAATCTCATTGCTCCTTATAAGTGTATATTCTTTGCACAAGATAGATTTTGCATATTGTATAATCCATCTACTATTACTTGTTATCTGTACTGGTGTTTCAGGTAATTCCCCTCTGTTATCATAAATTATTTTCCTCGCATATTCTGTTTTGAGGAATGTTGGGCCCCATGTCTATTGTATGTTTATTTTAAGTGATTTTATATTGTGTGTCTCACAGTTGTTTAATAAAACTTTGTTGTTCTTTTACATTCAATTATATTGTGGTGTGCTCCTTGCATATGCCAATATCTTTTCTCCCCTTACAGCTCCTCCATTATATCTCTATGGGAAGTGAGGCGCTATTCTCATTGGTAAATAAAAATAATAATAAATAAAAACAATTAGTAATAAATGTCTTTTTTAGGGATAATAGTGAGTAATGGGGTTCAATGTTGGTTTTAAATATTTATTACTATTTTTATTTAGATCCAGGATGTCCCTACATCGTGTGATTTCTTGACCTAATTAATTAATTACCAGCGTTTTCTGTTTACAAGAGGAAAGAAGAGTTGAAATTGGAGGAAGATGAATGTTCTTCAATATATAGATGTTGTTACTTAATATTAATAATAATTATGGCACTTTATTCACTTTATTTAACTAATTAATAATTTTAATTTATTTTATTATTTATTAATTTTTTTTGTCGCACATTTTATGTATAATGATCAGTTTGTAAATGATGTATTATTATAGTATATTGACTTGCACTGGCACTTTAAATATGAATCAATTGATCACATGGTGTGTTAGTACACATCTATATTGTAGATTTGTACCATGATGAATTTTAAAGAATAGGCAGGTAATTATAGGTAGTTAGGGGGGGAGGGAGCACGAGCACACACTGACACCTCGGCTTGGAAGGTATGCAGCACAACCGTGCCATATGTGTTTCATAAGGATAGTTATGGTAGCTGTGTAGGTAGTTACTCTGATGATCTCACAGCTCTCATGGTGTCTAGATTTGCTATAACCAAGGTGTATTAGGCATCACTTCAGTATTATTGAGTGATTTAGCTGAAGTGTGCTTTTGTTTTGTTATGCTACTTTGGTTGGCATTCATGATTGATGGCATTATATTTGCACAGTAGGAGTCAGGTTCTGTATAGTAAATTGTGACCTTTCACTGTGGACCAATTATTTTTGATTGTTGTAATACATACTATATACTATTAGCTGAACAGTCTGTGGTGTTGTATCTTGTGAATCCCCCGGAGGGAATGCTCTGTTTTTAAGTAATTGTTTTTTATGATGTACAATAAAGATTGACTATTAATTTGAAAATCTTTTTGTGTAATCTTTCCTAAAGGGTGGGAGGTATATACCCATTCTTGTGTTAAGCAATTCTGTTGAGGAAAGCTATTTTTTAAAGGGACATAGTATTGAGATACATATAATAATAATAATAATAATAAAGCTTTATTTATATAGCGCCAACATATTCCGCAGCGCTTTACAATGTAGGGTTAGAGTACAGAAAATACAGTAAGTAATTACAGTAGAGAACAAATAAAGTACAATAATTGGATACAAAACAATAGGCATAGAATCAATGTGAAAAAAAAAAAAAAATGACTTTGTAATAATTCACTTACTGTAATTTTCGGGCCTATTCCACCATCTATGGATGTCGCAGTTCCTGATGAGTGAAAAATTTCTCCACCGGTCACATAATACGTGAGTAGACGCACAGCTCACAGGAAAAAAAAAAAAGTCCAAAAAAACAAAATACTAGCACCAGCGATAGTCGCTCCAGGAGAGCACAACAGCAGAGACTGCACTGGTCAGTGTCTACTGAGAAATGACACTGATCTGTCTGTGTACTGGGTATACTTACTAGGGGCATTGTGATGTCATAATGCACAGCGATGTCATAATGCACAGCATCGCCATGGTAACGGAATTTTGAAATTTTGAACTGTCAGTCATCTTTATTGTCCCAGATGTTTACAGTCAGACACTCTGAATATCTACAAGGGCAACAAACCCTGAGGATATAGATATGGACACTTCTACCAACACATTCCACCCAATGTACAGGATGGGCGATTTATATGGATGCACCTAAATAAAATGGGAATGGTTGGTGATATCAACTTTATTTTTTCAATGGGAAGAGGGTCATGTGACATATCAAAGGTATTGAGAATTTCATAAGAAAAACAATGGTGTGCTTGGTTTTAATGTAACTTTATTCTTTCATGAGTTATTTACAAGTTTATGAGCACTTATAAAATGTGTTCAAAGTGCTGTCCATTGTGTTGGATTGTCAATGCAACCCTCTTCTCCCACTCTTGACACTCTGATAGCAACACTGCAGAAGAAATGCTGCACAGGCTTCCAGTATCCGTTGTTTCAGATGCTGCACATCTCGTATCTTCACAGCATAGACAATTGCTTTCAGATGAGGGATGAGGAAAACTGTATGTGAATGGTGAAGTTAACAAACTTTTCACTTTATTTAACTAATTAATAATTTAAATTTATTTTATTATTTATTATTTTTTTTTGTCGCACATTTTATGTATAATGATCAGTTTGTAAATGATGTATTATTATAGTATATTGACTTGCACTGGCACTTTAAATATGAATCAATTGATCACATGGTGTGTTAGTACACATCTATATTGTTGATTTGTACCATGATGAATTTTAAAGAATAGGCAGGTAATTATAGGTAGTTAGGGGAGGAGGGAGCACGAGCACACACTGACACCTCGGCTTGGAAGGTATGCAGCACAACCGTGCCATATGTGTTTCATAAGGATAGTTATGGTAGCTGTGTAGGTAGTTACTCTGATGATCTCACAGCTCTCATGGTGTCTAGATTTGCTATAACCAAGGTGTATTAGGCATCACTTCAGTATTATTGAGTGATTTAGCTGAAGTGTGCTTTTGTTTTGTTATGCTACTTTGGTTGGCATTTATGATTGATGGCATTATATTTGCACAGTAGGAGTCAGGTTCTGTATAGTAAATTTTGACCTTTCACTGTGGACCAAATTATTTTGATTGTTGTAATACATACTATATACTATTAGCTGAACAGTCTGTGGTGTTGTATCTTGTGAATCCCCCCGGAGGGAATGCTCTGTTTTTAAGTAATTGTTTTTTATGATGTACAATAAAGATTGACTATTAATTTGAAAATCTTTTTGTGTAATCTTTCCTAAAGGGTGGGAGGTATATACCCATTCTTGTGTTAAGCAATTCTGTTGAGGAAAGCTATTTTTTAAAAGGGACATAGTATTGAGATACATATAATAATAATAATAAAGCTTTATTTATATAGCGCCAACATATTCCGCAGCGCTTTACAATGTAGGGTTAGAGTACAGAAAATACAGTAAGTAATTACAGTAGAGAACAAATAAAGTACAATAATTGGATACAAAACAATAGGCATAGAATCAATGTGAAAAAAAAAAAAAAAATGACTTTGTAATAATTCACTTACTGTAATTTTCGGGCCTATTCCACCATCTATGGATGGGGAGGGCGACGTGGGGGCTCCCACTTGACCCTGACTGATGGGATTCCTCATTCCACTGGGTTAGGTGATGTGCCACTTTACCATAATTGTTCTATGAAATGTGCCTCCTTGTGCAGCTTATTACTCTTGCTGCACAAGCTATCTGAGTTACTTCCACATATGGTCCTTTGCATTTATATGATTAGATTAACTATAGATTGTCAGACACCTATATGTGGATTAGTGCAATTTTTCCCCTGCAAATGCACACATCTTGCATAGGCTACTGATTTTGCTGTGTTACCTCGGTTGGTGCCACAGACCTAACTGCTTGTTTATTTATCTTGTGCATAATATTGTTTGCATCTACTAATCTCCTTTGTAAACTGTGCATAACTGAGTAATTCTGTGCATATATTAATCACTTACAGGTCTTTCTACACACCTGGCTGTCACTCCAGCTATTTTGTTCAGCTACTCCCCTTTTGGTTGTTCTTGATTCCCTTGATTATGGTCACACAACATTTTACACCTATTGTTATTCATCAACCATACTTGGGAATAGTGCAATATATATACATATATTGCTTTGTATAGTGGTTGCTATATTATTTACAGTATTCTGCCAATCTCATTGCTCCTTATAAGTGTATATTCTTTGCACAAGATAGATTTTGCATATTGTATAATCCATCTACTATTACTTGTTATCTGTACTGGTGTTTCAGGTAATTCCCCTCTGTTATCATAAATTATTTTCCTCGCATATTCTGTTTTGAGGAATGTTGGGCCCCATGTCTATTGTATGTTTATTTTAAGTGATTTTATATTGTGTGTCTCACAGTTGTTTAATAAAACTTTGTTGTTCTTTTACATTCAATTATATTGTGGTGTGCTCCTTGCATATGCCAATATCTTTTCTCCCCTTACAGCTCCTCCATTATATCTCTATGGGAAGTGAGGCGCTATTCTCATTGGTAAATAAAAATAATAATAAATAAAAACAATTAGTAATAAATGTCTTTTTTAGGGATAATAGTGAGTAATGGGGTTCAATGTTGGTTTTAAATATTTATTACTATTTTTATTTAGATCCAGGATGTCCCTACATCGTGTGATTTCTTGACCTAATTAATTAATTACCAGCGTTTTCTGTTTACAAGAGGAAAGAAGAGTTGAAATTGGAGGAAGATGAATGTTCTTCAATATATAGATGTTGTTACTTAATATTAATAATAATTATGGCACTTTATTCACTTTATTTAACTAATTAATAATTTTAATTTATTTTATTATTTATTAATTTTTTTTGTCGCACATTTTATGTATAATGATCAGTTTGTAAATGATGTATTATTATAGTATATTGACTTGCACTGGCACTTTAAATATGAATCAATTGATCACATGGTGTGTTAGTACACATCTATATTGTAGATTTGTACCATGATGAATTTTAAAGAATAGGCAGGTAATTATAGGTAGTTAGGGGGGGAGGGAGCACGAGCACACACTGACACCTCGGCTTGGAAGGTATGCAGCACAACCGTGCCATATGTGTTTCATAAGGATAGTTATGGTAGCTGTGTAGGTAGTTACTCTGATGATCTCACAGCTCTCATGGTGTCTAGATTTGCTATAACCAAGGTGTATTAGGCATCACTTCAGTATTATTGAGTGATTTAGCTGAAGTGTGCTTTTGTTTTGTTATGCTACTTTGGTTGGCATTCATGATTGATGGCATTATATTTGCACAGTAGGAGTCAGGTTCTGTATAGTAAATTGTGACCTTTCACTGTGGACCAAATTATTTTGATTGTTGTAATACATACTATATACTATTAGCTGAACAGTCTGTGGTGTTGTATCTTGTGAATCCCCCCGGAGGGAATGCTCTGTTTTTAAGTAATTGTTTTTTATGATGTACAATAAAGATTGACTATTAATTTGAAAATCTTTTTGTGTAATCTTTCCTAAAGGGTGGGAGGTATATACCCATTCTTGTGTTAAGCAATTCTGTTGAGGAAAGCTATTTTTTAAAGGGACATAGTATTGAGATACATATAATAATAATAATAATAATAAAGCTTTATTTATATAGCGCCAACATATTCCGCAGCGCTTTACAATGTAGGGTTAGAGTACAGAAAATACAGTAAGTAATTACAGTAGAGAACAAATAAAGTACAATAATTGGATACAAAACAATAGGCATAGAATCAATGTGAAAAAAAAAAAAAAATGACTTTGTAATAATTCACTTACTGTAATTTTCGGGCCTATTCCACATCTATGGATGTCGCAGTTCCTGATGAGTGAAAAATTTCTCCACCGGTCACATAATACGTGAGTAGACGCACAGCTCACAGGAAAAAAAAAAAAGTCCAAAAAAACAAAATACTAGCACCAGCGATAGTCGCTCCAGGAGAGCACAACAGCAGAGACTGCACTGGTCAGTGTCTACTGAGAAATGACACTGATCTGTCTGTGTACTGGGTATACTTACTAGGGGCATTGTGATGTCATAATGCACAGCGATGTCATAATGCACAGCATCGCCATGGTAACGGAATTTTGAAATTTTGAACTGTCAGTCATCTTTATTGTCCCAGATGTTTACAGTCAGACACTCTGAATATCTACAAGGGCAACAAACCCTGAGGATATAGATATGGACACTTCTACCAACACATTCCACCCAATGTACAGGATGGGCGATTTATATGGATGCACCTAAATAAAATGGGAATGGTTGGTGATATCAACTTTATTTTTTCAATGGGAAGAGGGTCATGTGACATATCAAAGGTATTGAGAATTTCATAAGAAAAACAATGGTGTGCTTGGTTTTAATGTAACTTTATTCTTTCATGAGTTATTTACAAGTTTATGAGCACTTATAAAATGTGTTCAAAGTGCTGTCCATTGTGTTGGATTGTCAATGCAACCCTCTTCTCCCACTCTTGACACTCTGATAGCAACACTGCAGAAGAAATGCTGCACAGGCTTCCAGTATCCGTTGTTTCAGATGCTGCACATCTCGTATCTTCACAGCATAGACAATTGCTTTCAGATGAGGGATGAGGAAAACTGTATGTGAATGGTGAAGTTAACAAACTTTTCACTTTATTTAACTAATTAATAATTTAAATTTATTTTATTATTTATTATTTTTTTTTGTCGCACATTTTATGTATAATGATCAGTTTGTAAATGATGTATTATTATAGTATATTGACTTGCACTGGCACTTTAAATATGAATCAATTGATCACATGGTGTGTTAGTACACATCTATATTGTTGATTTGTACCATGATGAATTTTAAAGAATAGGCAGGTAATTATAGGTAGTTAGGGGAGGAGGGAGCACGAGCACACACTGACACCTCGGCTTGGAAGGTATGCAGCACAACCGTGCCATATGTGTTTCATAAGGATAGTTATGGTAGCTGTGTAGGTAGTTACTCTGATGATCTCACAGCTCTCATGGTGTCTAGATTTGCTATAACCAAGGTGTATTAGGCATCACTTCAGTATTATTGAGTGATTTAGCTGAAGTGTGCTTTTGTTTTGTTATGCTACTTTGGTTGGCATTTATGATTGATGGCATTATATTTGCACAGTAGGAGTCAGGTTCTGTATAGTAAATTTTGACCTTTCACTGTGGACCAAATTATTTTGATTGTTGTAATACATACTATATACTATTAGCTGAACAGTCTGTGGTGTTGTATCTTGTGAATCCCCCGGAGGGAATGCTCTGTTTTTAAGTAATTGTTTTTTATGATGTACAATAAAGATTGACTATTAATTTGAAAATCTTTTTGTGTAATCTTTCCTAAAGGGTGGGAGGTATATACCCATTCTTGTGTTAAGCAATTCTGTTGAGGAAAGCTATTTTTTAAAAGGGACATAGTATTGAGATACATATAAATAATATAATAATAAAGCTTTATTTATATAGCGCCAACATATTCCGCAGCGCTTTACAATGTAGGGTTAGAGTACAGAAAATACAGTAAGTAATTACAGTAGAGAACAAATAAAGTACAATAATTGGATACAAAACAATAGGCATAGAATCAATGTGAAAAAAAAAAAAAAAATGACTTTGTAATAATTCACTTACTGTAATTTTCGGGCCTATTCCACCATCTATGGATGTCGCAGTTCCTGATGAGTGAAAAATTTCTCCATCGGTCACATAATACGTGAGTAGACGCACAGCTCACAGGAAAAAAAAAAAAGTCCAAAAAATAATCCCAAAAAACAAATACTAGCACCAGCGATAGTCGCTCCAGGAGAGCACAACAGCAGAGACTGCACTGGTCAGTGTCTACTGAGAAATGACACTGATCTGTCTGTGTACTGGGTATACTTACTAGGGGCATTGTGATGTCATAATGCACAGCGATGTCATAATGCACAGCATCGCCATGGTAACGGAATTTTGAAATTTTTAACTGTCAGTCATCTTTATTGTCCCAGATGTTTACAGTAAGACACTCTGAATATCTACAAGGGCAACAAACCCTGAGGATATAGATATGGACACTTCTACCAACACATTCCACCCAATGTACAGGATGGGCGATTTATATGGATGCACCTAAATAAAATGGGAATGGTTGGTGATATCAACTTTATTTTTTCAATGGGAAGAGGGTCATGTGACATATCAAAGGTATTGAGAATTTCATAAGAAAAACAATGGTGTGCTTGGTTTTAATGTAACTTTATTCTTTCATGAGTTATTTACAAGTTTATGAGCACTTTGAACACATTTTATAAGTGCTGTCCATTGTGTTGGATTGTCAATGCAACCCTCTTCTCCCACTCTTGACACTCTGATAGCAACACCGCAGAAGAAATGCTAGCACAGGCTTCCAGTATCCGTTGTTTCAGATGCTGCACATCTTGTATCTTCACAGCATAGACAATTGCTTTCAGATGAGGGATGAGGAAAACTGTATGTGAATGGTGAAGTTAACAAACAAAACCCCCGCTATTGGTCTGACACTAACCCACAATGGATAGATCCCTCCAAGACTGCTGGAACACAAACACTGATGGTATGGTGGGGTATATGGGGTACAAAGATAGCGGGGCCATTCTTCATCAATAGGAACCTCAATGTCACTGGATATTTGACATTGCTACATGATTCACACAATGGGCAGCACTTTGAACACATTTTATAAGTGCTCATAAACTTGTAAATAACTCATGAAAGAATAAAATTATGTTAAAACCAAGCACACCATTGTTTTCTTATGAAATTCTCAATATGTTTGATGTCACATGACCCTCTTCCCATTGAAAAAAAATAAAGTTGGATCCAAAATGGCTGACTTCAAAATGGCCGCCATGGTCACCACCCATCTGGAAACGTTTGCCCCTCCCATTTACTAATGTGCCACAAACAGGAAGTTGATATCACCAACCATTCCCATGTTATTTAGCTGTATCCATATAAATGGACCACCCTGTATAAACGGTCCATCCCTCCATCAATATACACTGTGCCTTGAAAACATATTCACAACCCATGAACTTTTACACATTATTTTTCCAACCTCAAACTTAAATATAATTTATTGGGATTTTATATGAAATGGCAACACAAAGTACAAGTATTTGGGGGATGATACCTGGATTTCTAAATATTTATTATTTACTAAATATAAATGTGATAATTGTGACTTCCATTTTAATTCTTCCATCTCCATCCGTGGCCATTTTCTTAAAGTCTTAATCTCTTGTAACCAGTAACAGGTTGTGAATGAAATGAGTAGACAGTGTAATGTGATTACTGATACCGTAAGTGATGGGAGATATGTGTCAGCCAGGCTATTGAGCTCTGTGGTGTGAACCGAGGCTGAGTCACCACCTCCCTCCTCCTGCGGTCACAGAAGGTCAATGTTCACCTCTGTGGGGTTTTTCGGTGGTTTGAGTTTGGAGTGTGCAGAGCACAGTGTGTAGATCTGAGCAGTAGAGCGGATCCTACCTGGCTGGATTGAGACTCCATTTGTTTTCCGTTTGCTGGACAAGCTGTTGATGTTTTGTTTGTGTTCCTACGATTTATGACCGTAATAAACCCGACGTTTACTCGGCAAGGCTTCCTGTGTCTACCTGGAATGGCAGCTGTGTGAGTGGATCTATCACAACACACAGAACATGGCGGCACCCACTGCGACTTCCCCCCGTAGCTCTGGTCCCACCGCTCTGCCCCATTCTCCATGAACCCATAATACCTGCCTCTGGCACCCCTCCTCCACTACCGCAACCCCCTCCGACTTCAGTAAGACATGGTGGGTCCAGGAGAGAAGATATACAGTATATACATGTATACACACACCAGGATGGGTAGGGGGCATGTACAATAGTAGGGGGACGTATATACACCAGGATGGGGGGGGCATCTACAAAATATGGGGGATGTATATACACCTGGATGGGGGGGCCATGTACAAAAGATGGGGGACATATACAGTCATATGAAAAAGTTTGGGCACCCCTCTTAATCTTACTCTTTTTTTTTTTTTATTTGTTTTTTTGCAACAGCTATTTCAGTGTAATAATTGATGGACACAGTAATATTTCAGGATTGAAATGAGGTTTATTGTACTAACCGAAAATGTGAAATATGCATTATTTCAAAATTTGACAGGTGCCAAAGTATGGGCACCTCAACAGAAAAGTGACATTAATATTTAGTAGATCCACCTTTTCCAAAAATAACAGCCTATAGTCGCTTCCTGTAGCTGTTAATGAGTTCCTGGATCCTGTATGAAGGTATTTATGACCATTCCTCTTTACAAAACAATTCCAGTTCAGTTAAGTTTGATGGTCGCTGAGCATGGACAGCCCGCTTCAAAACATCCCACATATGTTCAATGATGTTCAGGTCTGGGGACTGGGATGGCCATTCCAGGACATTGTAATTGTTCCTCTGCATGAATGCCTGAGCAGATTTGGAGCGGTGTTTTGGATCATTGTCTTGCTGAAAGATCCATCCCCGGCATAACTTCAACTTTGACACTGATTCTTGAACATTATTCTCAAGAATCTGCTGATACTGAGTGAAATCCATGCGACCCTCAACTTTAACAAGATTCCCGGTGCCGTCATTGGCCACACAGCCGCAAAGCATGATGGACCCTCCCCCAAATTTGACAGTGGGTAGCAAGTGTTTTTCTTGGAATGCTGTGTTTTTGTGGCGCCATGCATAACGCCTTGTTGTATGACCAAACAACTCAACCTTTGTTTCATCAGTCCACAGGACCTTCTTCCAAAATGAAACTGGCTTGTCCAAATGTGCTTTTGCATACCTCAGGCGACTCTGTTTGTGGCGTGCATGCAGAAACAGCTTCTTTCGCATCACTCTCCCATACAGCTTCTCCTTGTGCAGTGCGCGCTGTATTGTTGACCGATGCACAGTGACACCATCTGCAGCAAGATGCTGCTGCAGGTCTTTGGAGGTGGTCTGTGGATTGTTCTTGACTGTTCTCACCATTCTTCTTCTCTGCCTTTCTGATATTTTTGTTGGCCTGCCACTTCTGGCCTTTACAAGAACTGTCCCTGTGGTCTTCCATTTCCTTACTATGTTCCTCACAGTGAAAACTGACAGGTTACATCTCTGAGACAACTTTTTGTATCCTTACCCTGAACAACTATGTTGAACAATCTTTTTTTTAAGATCATTTGGGAGCTCTTTTGAGGAGCCCATGATGCCACTCCTCAGAGAAGGTGCAACTAGGAGAACAACTTGCAAGTGGACACCTGAAATAGCTTTTCTCGTGATTGGATACACCGGGCTATGAAGTACAAAGCTCAATGAGGTTACCAAACCAATTTAGTGCTTCAGTAAGTCAGTAAATAGTAGTTAGGAGTATTCAAATCATGAAAATCAGAAGGGTGCCCATACTTTTGCACCTGTCAAATTTTGAAATAATGCATATTTCACATTTTTGATTAGTGCAATAAACCTAATTTCAAACCTGAAATATTAATGTGTCTATCAGTTATTACATATATCACACTGAAATAGCTGTTGCAAAAAAAACAATTTTAAACAAAAAAAATGAGTAAGATTAAGAGGGGTGCCCAAACTTTTTCATATGACTGTATATATATATAATTGAAAAAATGGAGGCAGTCAAGGATACTGCTTGAGAAAGACCTTAGAGTCGAAACATCGTGGTCCCTGTGAACAAAACCCACATAACTGGCACTGAAGGAAGTGCTGCCTCCATTTTTTCAATCATCTAAAGATACCAAGATCGTGGTAGGGGGGCTTTGCACCCGATGTGTGATGGTTGTGCTGTTTTGTTTTTTTGTTTCTTGATAGATATATACGGTATATATATATATTATATATACACACATATACATACATACACACACACACACACACACATACATACATACACACACACACACCGTATATACTCGTGTATAAGCCGAGTTTTTCAGCCCAAAATTTGGGCTGAAAAGTCCCCCCCTCGGCTTATACACGGGTCATATACGGTGATGGGGGCTGTGGAGGCTGGAGGAGGCGGGGGGAGGCTGCTGTATGAGCGGCCCCGTCACGTGGGGCCGCTCATTATATATGCACTGCTTCCCCCTGTCAATCAGCGGCAGGGGGAAGCAGTGCATATGGCCCCCCAAAAGCTGGCACTGTCCCCCCTTGTAAGGCCCCCCCCCCCCCCGCTGCTTATACATTACCATCCCGGTGTTCTGATCGGCGCCGCTCCTCGGTGCTGCGTCTTCATCCTCCCGTCCGCGCTGGCTGCATCCGGGATCTCCGGCTGTCGCAGCGATATGACGTCATCGCGCGACGGCCGGAGATCCCGGATGCAGCCAGCGCGTACGGGAGGATGAAGACGCAGCACCGAGGAGCGGCGCCGATCAGAACACCGGGATGGTAATGTATAAGCAGCGGGGGGGGGGGGGGGGGGGGCCCTTACAAGGGGAGACAGTGCCAGCTTTTGGGGGCTGTTGGTACCCCCTGGGGGCTGCTGGGTACCCCCTGGGGGCTGTTGGTACCCCCAGGGGGCTGCTATATGTACCCCTGGGGGCCTGCTGTATACCACTGGGGCTGCTGTATACTACCACTGGGGCTGCTGGGGCTCCTGTATACTACCACTGGGGCTGCTGGGGCTCCTGTATACTACCACTGGGGCTGCTGGGGAATCTGTATACTACCACTGGGGCTGCTGGGGAATCTGTATACTACCACTGGGGCTGCTGGGGCTCCTGTATACTACCACTGGGGCTGCTGGGGCTCCTGTATACTACCACTGGGGCTGCTGGAGCTCCTGTATACTACCACTGGGGCTGCTGGGGCTCCTGTATACTACCACTGGGGCTGCTGGGGAATCTGTATACTACCACTGGGGCTGCTGGGGAATCTGTATACTACCACTGGGGAGGCCTGTATACCACACTGCTGGGGGCTGTATACCTGTGCTGGGGTCCACCCTCGGCTTATACACGAGTCAATAGGTTTTTCCAGATTTTTGGGGCAAAAGTAGGGGGGTCGGCTTATACACGGGTCGGCTTATACACGAGTATATACGGTATATATATATATATATATATATATATATATATACACATACAAAATAAAGGACTGCAGCACTCTTCTTTGTGAAACAACCGCCTTTATTTGGCCATCAGGTGGGTGGTGACACTGTTAGAGAAACGCTAGAGAAAGGGACAGGATCCCGAAACGTTGTCACCACCCACCTGATGGCCGAATAAAGGCGGTTGTTTCACAAAGAAGAGTGCTGCAGTCCTTTATTTTGTATACTTATACAGCAAGGAGGAGAGGAGCTGTGACTGCTGAGCACCAAGGGGAGCTGTGCTGCACCAATATACTAATTATATATATATATATATTATATATAAACACACACACACATGGGGAGACCATGCATAACGAAAGGGGGAGATATATGTACCAGTATGAGGGGCATACTGTGGGAATAAAAGGATTTAATCGGTCACCAATTGTGCAAGTTCTCCCACTTAAAAAGATGAGGTCGGCCTGCAATTGACATCATAGGTGACCTCAACTATGAGACAAAATGAGAAAACAAATCCTGAAAATCACATTGTCTGATCTGGAAAGAATGTTTTTTCAAATTTTGATCAAGGGATGGGTGAGGATACAGTAGGTGAGAAGAGAGGTTGGAATTGGGCCTCTATGCGATAATCCTGAGTAATAGTGGCAAAATCTAGGGATTCCCTTGTGACCCGTCCTGTTCCTGTTGACAGGAGTGAACAGGGCTGGAATCTCCTATCCTTGTCCCCTTATTAAAATACCATTGCAGAGCTAGTTTACAAAAAAGGACTGAGGTCTGTCAATAGAAGATCCAATAAAAATGGGGACGATTAGAAACCAATCTGTACACGACCCTAGGGTACTTTGGAGGGGCATCAGATAAGTGATGAATCCTCCATGTATAGCCCGGCCTGCCCCAGTACAGTTTAGTACAGCAAGACATGGTATAGCACAGCACAGTATAGCAAGGCCTAGCATGGCACAGCATGGCTTGGCCCAGTACAGCAAGGCACAGCACAACACGGCACAGCACCGCCTAGTACCGCAAGGTACAACATAGTACAACATCGCACCGAATGACACAGTACAGCAAGGTACAGCACGGCATAGCACAGTACAGCATATCACAGCCTGACACAGAACTTTACAGTGCGGCACAGCCTGGTACAGCAAGGCACAGTACAGCATGATACAAAAAACATGTCATGGGATAGCAGAGCACGTCCCAGCATGGCAAAGCACAGCCTAACACAGCATGGTATAGCACGGCCCCGCATTTTCCAGCCTGTCACAATACGCCACACCATGGCACAGTATGGGACAGCATGTCATAGCATGGTACGGCATGGCCTAGCATGGCACGGCCGGACCCCGTATGGAATAGCATGGTACAGCACAGTACAGTATGGCCCAGCCCAGTACAGCATAGTATGGTACGGCACGGCACAGTACAGGATGGTACAGCATGGTACAGTACGGCATGAAACAACATGGCACAGTACAGCATGGTACAGCATGGTACAGTACAGCATGGTACGGTCACAACGCAGCACAGTATGGGACAGCATGGCATTGCATGGTACAGTACGGCATGATACAGCAAGGCACAGCATTATACAGCCCGGTATGGTACAGCATGGCATTGCACGGTACAGTACAGCATGACACAGTATGGTACAGCATGTACGGCACAACACAGCACAGTATGGGACAGCATGGCATGACACAGCAAGGCACAGCCCGGTATGGTACAGAATGGCACAATATGGTACAGAATGTACGGCACAACACAGCACAGTATGGCATTGCATGGTACAGTACGGCATGACACAGCAAGGCACAGCCCGGTACAGTACAGCATGTACGGCACAACACAGCACAGTATGGTACAGCGTGGCAGTGGATGGTGCAGTATGGCATGAGACAAGCATGGTACAGCCTGGTACAGAATGGTATGTCACGACACCGCCCAGTATGGTACTACATGGAATTGCATGGTACAGTATGGTATGGCACAGCATGGCATGGTAAGGCATGGCATGGCACAGGCTGGAACATGACATATCCCAACACGAACCTGTACAGTGTGGCACCGCCAGCTCTTATCCCCAGGCAGGTCAGGTCCTTCCTCTGGCGTCCACTGCCGGCCAGCACTTGATTTTCCCGCTTGAAACCGCGGACTGGAAGTGAGTCATCTCGAACTTCCGGTTTGGCGCTGAGCGATCCCCGCAGCCGTGAGAAGCCGGGAGCCACTGGAACAGGATGCCCAGAGCCTCCGACAATGGAGGAAGAGGCACCCGGAGGCTTCTGCCCCCGCAAGGCTGAGGGACTCCCGATAGGGAGTGTCGGCCCCCGGACCCGCTTGACGGCGGGAAAGAGAGCCGCAGCCCCCCGATCCCACCTGTGAGTATATTCAGCGCTCATAACGCTCCTTCAGCCAGTGCTCTCCGTCCTGTGTAGGGACATGAAAAACACTGAGGAGATGGGGTCAGGGGAGAGCTTTTAACCTCTTGTGCTTCCAGTCCTTACAGAACGATATGGGATTACTCCTCCTATTGTGCTGTTATGGGGATGTACTGAAAAAATGATTTTCATGCAGGACAATGCTCCATCACATGCATCAAACTACTCCACATCGTGGCTAGCCAGTAAAGGTCTAAAAGAAGAAAAAATAATGACATGGCCCCCATTTCACCTGATCTGGACCCCATAGAGAACCTGTGGTCCCTCCTAAAATGTGAGATCTACAGGGAGGGAAAACAGTACACCTCTGGGAACAGTGTCTGGGAGGCTGTGGTGGCTGCTGCACGCAATGTTGATCGTAAACAGATCAAGTAACTGACAGAATCTATGGATGGAGGGTGCTGAGTGTCATCATAAAGAAAGGGGGCTATATTGGTCACTAATTTTTTGTCTGTCTGCCGCCCCTATACAGATCTCAGTGTGTTCTGTCTGCCACCCCTATACAGATCTCAGTGTGTTCTGTCTGCCGCCCCTATACAGATCTCAGTGTGTTCTGTCTGCAGCCCCTATACAGATCTCAGTGTGTTCTGTCTGCCGTCCCTATACAGATCTCAGTGTGTTCTGTCTGCCGCCCCTATACAGATCTCAGTGTGTTCTGTCTGCCGCCCCTATACAGATCTCAGTGTGTTCTGTCTGCCGCCCCTGTACAGATCTCAGTGTGTTCTGTCTGCCGCCCCTGTACAGATCTCAGTGTGTTCTGTCTGCCGCCCCTATACAGATCTCAGTGTGTTCTCTCTGCAGCTCCTATACAGATCTCAGTGAGTTCTGTCTGCCGCCCCTATACAGATCTCAGTGAGTTCTGTCTGCCGCCCCTATACAGATCTCAGTGTGTTCTCTCTGCAGCTCCTATACAGATCTCAGTGAGATCTCAGTGTGTTCTGTCTGCCGCCCCTATACAGATCTCAGTGTGTTCTGTCTGCCGCCCCTATACAGATCTGGGTTCTGTCTACCGCCCCTATACAGATCTCAGTGTGTTCTGTCTGCCGCCCCTATACAGATCTCAGTGTGTTCTGTCTGCCGCCCCTATACAGATCTCAGTGTGTTCTGTCTGCCGTCCCTATACAGATCTCAGTGTGTTCTGTCTGCCGCCCCTATACAGATCTCAGTGTGTTCTGTCTGCCGCCCCTATACAGATCTCAGTGTGTTCTGTCTGCCGCCCCTGTACAGATCTCAGTGTGTTCTGTCTGCCGCCCCTGTACAGATCTCAGTGTGTTCTGTCTGCCGCCCCTATACAGATCTCAGTGTGTTCTCTCTGCAGCTCCTATACAGATCTCAGTGAGTTCTGTCTGCCGCCCCTATACAGATCTCAGTGTGTTCTGTCTGCCGCCCCTATACAGATCTCAGTGTGTTCTGTCTGCCGCCCCTATACAGATCTGGGTTCTGTCTACCGCCCCTATACAGATCTCAGTGTGTTCTGTCTGCCGCCCCTATACAGATCTCAGTGTGCTCTGTCTGCCGCCCCTATACAGATCTCAGTGTGTTCTTTCTGCCGCCCCTATACAGATCTCAGTGTGTTCTGTCTGCCGCCCCTATACAGATCTCAGTGTGTTCTGTCTGCCGCCCCTATACAGATCTCAGTGTGTTCTGTCTGCCGCCCCTATACAGATCTCAGTGTGTTCTGTCTGTTGATCGTAAACAGATCAAGTAACTGACAGAATCTATGGATGGAGGCTGCTGAGTGTCATCATAAAGAAAGGGGGCTATATTGGTCATTCATTTTTTGGGGTTTTGTTCTTGCATGTCAGAAAATGTTTATTTCTAAATTTTGTGCAGTTATATTAGTTTACCTGTTGAAAATAAACAAGTGAGATGGGAATAGATTTGGTTTTTATTAAGTTGCCTAATAATTCTGCACAGTAATAGTTACCTGCACAAACAGATATCCTCCTAAGAGCCAAATCTATAAATAAAACACTCCAACTTCCAAAAATATTAAGCTTTGATATTTATGTCTTTTGGGCAGATTGAGAACATAGTTGTTGATCAATAATAAAAATAATCCCCTACAATACAACTTGCCTAATAATTCTGCACACAGTGTATAGTAACACACATTTTATATACATCTCTAGGACTTCAATTTTTTACTACTGATGAAAAAAGCCTTTTGTAAATTAAAATGGTCTTAATCCAAGTGGAAGGTAGCGCTCAAACATGTATTATTCCATTGAAGTTGACAGTTTTAGGCTATGTGCACACAGGGTGTATTTGCTCCGGCCAAAAACGCAGCAAAACCTTTACAAGTTTCTAGTATCTCTAGAGTTCTTGGCAGGAGATTAGGAGCTGGTCAAATGCAGCAAGTGTACGCTCACCCATCCCTCATAGACTGTGAGCCCTCATGGGCAGGTTCCTCTCTCCTCACCAACTGTATCCTCACCCATCCCTTATAGACTGTGAGCCCTCATGGGCAGGATCCTCTTTCCTAATCTACTGTATCCTCACCCATCCCTTGTAGATTGTGAGCCCTCATGGGCAGGATCCTCTCTCCTCACCTACTGTATCCTCACCCATCCCTTGTAGACTGTGAGCCCTCATGGGCAGGATCCTCTCTCCTCACCTACTGTATCCTCACCCATCCCTTGTAGACTGTGAGCCCTCATGGGCAGGATCCTCTCTCCTCATCTACTGTATCCTCACCCATTCTGTGTAGACTAAGCCCTCGCAGGCAGGGTCCTCTCTTCTTGTGTACTTGTGTAAGTCTTGTATTGCTCATGTTTGTTGTACCTCTCTATGTATGCCTCTTTTCACATGTAAAGCGCCATGGGATAATTTTTCCTGCGTTTTTGCTATTGACTGCAGCAAAAACGCAGAAAAGCATTGACTCTCATTCTTTTCACAGCACAACAAAACCTGTACAGGTTTTAGTTTCTGCAAATAAACCAAACCAATGTGTGTGCACAGCTTTTCCCTCATTCCCATAGGTTTTGCCGGAAAGTAAAAACGCAGGTTTAGATTAGCATAAAAGCAGGGTAAAAACGCACATGCCCCTACACCTTCAACAATGGCTTTTTTCGTCGTCTGGCTTAGAATCACTTTTTTGGTTGCTTTAACTACTGAAGTAATAAACTAATTATTAACCAAAAAATAAACTTGACATTTTTTGCAGTTTTTAAGATTTGTAAGTTGTGGAGCACGGCTTCTCCACCCAGGAGGCTGACATGTTGCTTATTTGCAACTATTAACTAAAAAAAAAAATTAGCGGGCGCCCAGGGTTATAGGAGAAAGTTGCATTTTTTGGGCCACCCAAGTATACAGTATTCCAGAATACCGTATATAAGGCCTTACTGGTGGTGGCTGCGGCTTATAGGGGGATAAACTGCAGACAGGTTCCCTTTAAGCAGATCCCCTTAGTCATTGCTGGTGCCCTCGTTATTAATTATTTCCAAATAGAGGTCAAACATTTTATTAAAGAAAACAGGAGATCACCAAAATCACACAGGGCACAGAACAGAGACAAGACCAAGACCCCGGCTTCCATAGGGACGAGGACACTCCTGGACTTTGATGAAAAAACCTTTTCTTATTGGAATAGATTTTGTCACAAAGAAAAAACAACAACAAAAACCAAAGACGATAAAAGCTTAAATTAAGCAGAGACGGCAGAATATGGCTCATGGGGCGGTCGCTCAGGACACGGGGCGTCTGGAGTTATAAACCGTCACGCCGTTCTGAAGAGGCGATGGCGCGTATTTAGTCAGCAGGGCCCCGATGGTTTGCTTCTCCTCGCACAGGTCCCTACAAAAACATAGAAAAACCCAGAATCAATGAGGAGACGAATCGGGAAATATTAGAATTTAACCCATTCATGGGCCATGCAGGTAGCATTCTGTCCATGTCACTTGCAGGGCTGTGGAGTCAGAGTTGGAGTCGATATAAAATGGACCGACTCTTAAAATATAGAAAGAATTGGGTTCAATGCAGAATGTGCTGAATATTATTATTATGAATTATTATTATGTTGTAACTAAATATCTTGATTATTGTATCATAATTATGATTCAAAGCCCGATGTTCACATTGTACTACAATGAATTTATCACTTAAGCATGAGCCGTGTATAAAGGAGTCAGAGTCAGGGAAACTGAGGAGTCTGAGTCGGTGGTTTGGCTTACCGACTCCACAGCCCTGCGTGTCATCCCCTGTGGGAGGCTGTAATACCAAGGATCGAAAATGATGTATAAAAAGGAGTTCTCCAAGATATGGGAAAAAAAACAAAACATGGCCGCTGTCTTCCAAACAACATCGCCTCCCTAGCCACAGGTTGTGACCTGGTATTACATCTTCACTCCATTGAAATGAATGGTGGCGAACTACAAAACAACCACGTGCAACCTGTCCACAGGGGTGGGGAAGCTTCAGGAAAAGGCAGCCATATTCTACTAATCCTCAACAACCCCTTTAAGTACTGTAATTTATTACAAAAACCTTCCCTTTAAGTGAAAGGTGACTTCTTATATTGTACAATTTCTGTAAATCTGTTAAATTTTGCAATAAAAAAAAGTTCAAGAGATATTCTCATCTTAAATAGCCAATAACACATCTGTAGGATGTGCCATTGCTTTAAAGAAGGTAGCCACATTTGGGTAAAAAAATAAAAAACACTTCTGCTTAAATGCATGTATTTGGCGCTAAAAAATATATTTGGGGAATTTGGTTTCATTAAACATTTTGTACATTTTGCCTTCTTGTGTTGCATTGTATCACTGGCTGCCGAATAAGGTGACGGAGCTCCTCTCAGCCAATTTAAGATTGCAGAATACATCAAAAGTTGTATGTGCAGCAAAACAAAGATTTGATTCTGTGATCCCTGGCTGTAATGTCTGTATACTCTTATATTCTGTGATCCCCGGCTGTAATGTCTGTATACTCTTATATTCTGTGATCCCCGGCTTTAATGTCTGTATACTCTTATATTCTGTGATTCCCAGCTGTAATGTCTGTATACTCTTATATTCTGTGATTCCCAGCTGTAATGTCTGTATACTCCCTTACTTCCTCCCCTGCCCAGGAGCTGTGGTATACCCAACCTGTTACGGCATGGTCGGACACATACATTACACAAAGCCATATTTATAAGAATATCTTGGGACAGGAGCATTCTTTTTTTTAACATCCAATTTTGGAACTTATTTTTACTCCAAGACATATTCATTAAAATCTACAATTGTTTGCGGCACAACCGCTTTAAATATATGCAAGCAGGGGCGTAACTACAATAAGTGTAGGGGTTAGAATCGCACCCAGGCCCTGGAGCCTAGGGGGCACCAAAAGTCCTTATGACCTATGGAAAAAGACCAATGACTAAAGACTTGCGATAATTGGGGGCCTCAATGAAGCTTTCACATCAGGGCCCCATGAGCTTCAAGGTATGCCTCTATAGGCAAGTAAAAAATGTTCCCAATGGTGGTTAACACTATTATACAGGGAGTTCGGGCTTTAGGCCCCATACCAATCTGTAGAATGAAGGCTCTCGCTGTCACATCTCTCACAATTTCTCTCTGCACAGCAATAATCTATTCAATAAACCTTTGGGCCGATGGGCACAGGGCTGTGGGGTCGGGGTCAGAGTAGTGGAGTCAGAGGTTCGGTTACCGACTCCTCAGCACTGGATGCTCAGACTGTTCCCTTTCATAGGGGCTAATTAGAAGATCAGATCATCTTACTGCATGTACGGGGAAATATCTGCCTCCGTCCACTTCTCTCTCATAACAAACAGTGTTCTGAACCTCTCCTGAGTGTCTTCAGGTAGATCCTCCGTCTTCAGAAGAAAGATGGTCTCCGGTCGAGATGTTCGGTCCACCAGGGCAAGTCCCTATGGGAAACAGAGGTTTGAAGAAGAGGATCTCAGTTTTGCAATTTTTTATTTTTTTTTATTTTAATTATGGAAAAAAAAACATTGAGCAAATTTTGCTTGAAAATCTCAGTGTGTTCTGTCTGCTGCCCCTATACAGATCTCAGTGTGTTCTGTCTGCTGCCCCCCTATACAGATCTCAGTGTGTTCTGTCTGCCGCCCCTATACAGATCTCAGTGTGTTCTGTCTGCCGCCCCTATACAGATCTCAGTGTGTTCTGTCTGCCGCTCCTATACAGATCTCAGTGTGTTCTGTCTGCCGCCCCTATACAGATCTCAGTGTGTTCTGTCTGCCGCCCCTATACAGATCTCAGTGTGTTCTGTCTGCCGCTCCTATACAGATCTCTGTGTGTTCTGTCTGCCGCCCCTATACAGATCTCAGTGTGTTCTGTCTGCCGCCCCTATACAGATCTCAGTGTGTTCTGTCTGCCGCCCCTATACAGATCTCAGTGTGTTCTGCCTGCCGCCCCTATACAGATCTCAGTGTGTTCTGTCTGTAGCCCCTATACAGATCTCAGTGTGTTCTGCCTGCCGCCCCTATACAGATCTCAGTGTGTTCTGTCTGCCGCCCCTATACAGATCTCAGTGTGTTCTGTCTGCCGCCCCTATACAGATCTCAGTGTGTTCTGTCTGCCGCCCCTATACAGATCTCAGTGTGTTCTGTCTGCCGCCACTATACAGATCTCAGTGTGTTCTGTCTGCCGCCCCTATACAGATCTCAGTGTGTTCTGTCTGCCGCCCCTATACAGATCTCAGTGTGTTCTGTCTGCCGCCCCTATACAGATCTCAGTGTGTTCTGTCTGCCGCCCCTATACAGATCTCAGTGTGTTCTGTCTGCCGCCCCTATACAGATCTCAGTGTGTTCTGTCTGCCGCCCCTATACAGATCTCAGTGTGTTCTGTCTGCCGCCCCTATACAGATCTCAGTGTGTTCTGTCTGCCGCCCCTATACAGATCTGGGTTCTGTCTACCGCCCCTATACAGATCTCAGTGTGTTCTGTCTGCCGCCCCTATACAGATCTCAGTGTGCTCTGTTACTGCCTGTGGGTAGCTGTCCCCGTGTGTGGTGCTGAACACTGCAGGTGCTGAAGGTGAGACATGACTTCAACACCACACAGCGGGGACAGCTCCCCATAGGCAGTAACAGAGCGTCGGCTTTTACAGTGGAAATATAAAGCAAACAGCTCTTTAAACCCATTTTACAGAATAATTAACCCCTTCACACACATGGTGTAATGACACCATGTTTGCAGAGAGTGAGGACACTCTCAACATACATGGTGCCACTACACCAGCTTCATATTAACCCCTTCATCACTGGGATTTGAGCCGCATCAGCAACCTCTGCGCACACATGCAGCGCAGAGAATGCTGATGGGGTTAATTACTAAAATAACCCCGGAATACATTATTTTACACCAATCATCATTGTATTAGCTAAACATCTTGTACTGCTGCTGTCACAGCGATACAAGATGATAGGCATAGCGGAAAATACAAACTAAATGCAGCAGACATGCTGCATTCAGTGCTGCATTTAGATTGCCATGCAGCAGGGGGGGTGACAGGTCCTCTTTAAATTCCATGTCAGAATAGCTGTATAATTGGATTTCACAATACACTATGACATTGATTGTCAGGGTAAGTACACCAGCTTCAACAGGTCCAATACATATATTCAGTAACATATGCAGTTTGTATTGTGATATTCGATTATACTGCCAAAATGCGTATATTAAATAGATCTCTTAGACCCGACGAGGCTGGTGTACTTACCCTGACAATCCCTATCAGTATGATCTTAGACCCGACGAGGCTGGTAGACTTACCCAGTCACAAAATCTGTCTCTCAGCCTCCCTCGTGTGCCGTCTCTGTGCGGCGTGCATTCCACTGTGGAAAGCATAGAGGAACAGTTCCTCTATGCTTTCCACAGTGGAATGCAAATGGGAGGAAGTCGTGAAGGCTGTGGTGAGGCGAGGATGTGGAAGGGCTTACTCAATGCGGATGCGAGCACCATGTTTGGACACCTGATCATGCATAGTAGTGGTGCGAGTGGCCAAGATGGTGGCAACCGCATTTGCATTGAGAGTGTGGTGGTCTTTACAGTGGCGACGAACTGAGGATCAGACCTGAACCCGGGAGAGAGAAGCCGGCCATTTTTTCCTGTTTTCAGGAGGACCAATCAGGCGATGGTCACGTGGACCAACCAGGTGGTGAATAAAACAACCTTTCAGTCCCAAGGAAATTATGTAGATTAGAAATGGCCGTGTTCTGATAATGTAATAAGACTTACTTTCAGCAGATCCACTCTGGTGGTCATCCCCTCGGGAACGCTCTGCTGCCAAACCTCCTGAAACTCAGAGAGATTGAACTTCACCGCGTTCTGGAGGAGCATCTGGGCGGTGGCTCGGCAGATCTTGTCCTCATCTAATGCAAAAAACGTTTCTTCTGAAACAAAAAAAAACAAACAAAAAAAAAAGTATAAAAAGATCACCTGGTCGAGACAGTGTTACACTATGAACCCAACTGGTGAACGTGCAACAAACCAAACAATGCTTGTTTAACGACATCGTACCATTAAAGAGGTGTCGTCAACTTTAAAAGTTATCCCCTGTTTGATGAACAGAGAACACCTTTCCGCTCACCGGAGGTCCCAGTTATCCCAGTGAATAGGGAATAACTACTTCAAACACCCCTTTAATAAAGAATCTAGCAGTGGAAATCACTCACATGGGGAATGTCTGTATCCTGTGTGTGCAGCTCTCCAGGGGAAGGTGGTGTGTGCTCCGAGATATTTCTTTGTGTTTATATGAACATTTGACCATTTGCTCAGCAGATGCACACATTACATGTATGCAAGAGAAATCAACAGATATCTCTCACAGACAGCACACAGTGCAGTGCTGTAACACAAAACACCTCTCCTCTGTCAACCCCCTCCCAGCAGCAGCCTGAGATTTTCAGTGTAACTTCAGCATAGGGGGGAGGGAGGGAATACTAGCTTGGGTAGGCGTGGATATTTAAATAACAATTACATATTGCAGACTACTCGGGAATGAAAGCAAGGAGTCAGACTAGTGAAGCCGCTGCCTGCAGGGTGTGACGATGCTTATAGTAAGAGAACTACAAATGGTACAGTAATGATTTTTTACACATTCTGAAAGGTCTGCCCGAGCACTATTCAAGGGTAATATTAGCATCATACTGAAAAATTACCTGACAGTCTTTTTAAATTGTGCAATGACGCTCATAGGTAGCCATATAATGTTTCTTAATATTGGGAAAGTATAGCGAAAAAAAAAAAACAAAGCTTACCGTCTACAGAAAAGCTTTTTGCAAAACACTCTAAGCAATGCTCAATCATCTCTCGAAGGGAAAAAAAATTAAAAGGGGATTTAATTACCCATAATGGGGCCAGAACATTAAAATAATCAAGACATCTAATGACACTGCCGAGATCTTTCTTAGGCGGCCGTCACACGCTGAGATATCTCTAGCGATATTGTAAGCGATCACGTGCACGCGCAATCGCTTACAATATCGCTCACATCGCTGGTGAGATGTCACACAGACAGACTCACCAGCGATGTGGAGCCGCGATCTCGCTGGTAACTATGGTACACATCGGGTAACTAGGCGCCGCGCGTCGCTTAGTTACCCGACGTGTACCATAGTTACCATCTCCCAGCATAGACTCTGCGCTGGGAAATCGCTCATCGTGGTGTTCTACACCACGATGAGACAGATCGTCAAATCGCTAATCGCCAGATCTGAGCTCCGGAGCTCAGATCAGCGATGTCACGATCAAGCGATTTCACATCGTAAATCGCTTGATTACATGCAACGATTTCTTGCCCGATATCGCTTAAGCGATCAAAAAGGAGATCGCTTAAACGATATCGGGCAAGAAATCGTTCCGTGTGACGGCCGCCTTAGGTTTTCTATGAGAATCAGGTGGTTGCACTTCTATCCACCGATGCTTCATTTCTATGGGAGTTATGCAAAGAGCTGGGATCTGGTTGGAAATGATGGGTGCGGGCGTATGGAAGGGGTGCAAGCTGTGTTATACAGTCAGCACCTGCTTTTACCACCAGCGCCCCTGAGATAGCTGGCTCTAATTGGGTCTATTGAACAGTTTAGATCATTGACCTCAGCCTTCGCCTCCCCCATTGCTTCTCTGCAACAAGATCAAGAGGTATTGATTGGTCACTATGGGGGTTAAATGAAGGCGCCCTGTCGTCACCATCCCTCCTATATGGCGCAGTCTGTAATTTTTTACTATTTACTGTGATAGTTAAGCATAGCAGTATATAATTAAGCAATCGCAAAATACATTCCCCCTCCAACTTTTCTCAACATTTTCCAATATATTACATGGTAAAATGAATCATCATAAGGCTATGTCGACAGAATGGAAAAAATAGAATGATGGATGTGGAAAGAAAAGAAAAGAAAAGAAACGCAAAAATGCACAGGAAGGAGTGTAGGGGAATGTTGGAAGCCTCTTTTCCTGAAATTAGACATCAGGGGGCGGTAATAGAAGCAGGGTGAGTGACTACAGCACCCTAATGACATACTGTGTCAATGGGGATGGTGGGTGATAGAAGCTGCAGAGAAGTGATGGCAGGGTCATCCACCGGACAGGTCCCAATATCAGACTCCCTTCAAACAAAAGCCACAGGAAGTAAAGAGAAAATAGAACGGATATAGCGCTTAGTTGTATGGGGAGAACGGTAGTGAATTTTACAATCAAAGCAAAATTACAAAAGTGGTTAGGGCTTAAAAATAGATATTTAAAAAGGTCATAAGTATCAGACAATTCCTTTATCCAAACATTTTTTGGCTAACACAAGGTGGTCATATGAAGGGACAGTACAGAGACCTTTCTAATGAGCTCTTTACTCTTAGGCCTGAGACTGGGACAAGGGGGCATCCTCTACGTCTGGAGGAAAGAAGGTTTAATCATAATCACAGACGCGGATTCTTTACTGTAAGAGCAGTGAGACTATGGAACTCTCTCCCACATGATGGTGTAATGAGTGAGTCACTACTAACATTTAAGAAGGGCCTGGATGCCTTTCTTGAAAACTATAATATTACCAGTTATATATACTAGATTTTCTGGTCATCATAATGGGAGACCCAGACAATGGGGTTTAGGGCTCCGCCCTCCGGAGGTCACACTAGGTACTACAAGTTTGTAGACACCGCCTCCTCCGCTTATAAACCCCCACCGTAGGAAACATCCTCAGTTTTAAACTTAGTGTGCTCGGAGGATCACGCTTTGCTTGCACTTCACTGCATTCTCACAGCTTACGTGATGGCGTATGAAGACAAGGTAAATGGTCCCGGTTGGGACCCTCGACAGTCTCCCCGCTCACCCTTTGTGGAACACGCTGGTGGAGGTACCGGAGGGCTTTTTAGCCTGGACACTCGCTGTTCTCCCGGTACGCTGTCGAGCTCCTTCCTTTCCATCCCTCCATGGAGGCTCTGGAGAGGGGGAGCCTGGAGCCTTGCACAGCTCCGCTCCGTCCGAGGCCTCCCTAAATGGTGCTTACAGACCGGACGGAGCCAGCCCAGTCCGAGGCCTCCCTAAATGGTGCTTACACTCCGGACTGGTGCTGTACCCCCGTCCGAGGCCTCCCTAAAGGTGCTTACAGACCGGACCGGCACTGAGGCATCTGGTGTGTCTCCTGTGTGCCTGGGGGTAGTGTCTGTCACTTGGTGTCATGACACTCAGACCGCGCGGTTACCCTCGGGTCCGCGGTTCTGTCGGTGTACCCTGTGCTGGGGTCACTCTGGCTGACCGCCCTGTGTGTCACAGGGGCTGAGGCTGTAGACTGCTGATGTTTATTTTGGGCATGCAGTCTGTGTGTGTATGTGCATTGTTACACACTCTTTTCCCGCGCTGCGGGCTCTGGCACCTCCATTACTGAGGCTGCCTGGAGGAGGAGGAAGCAGCTCTTACGGTGACATCACCGATGGGCGTGTTTTGTGTTCTCCCGCGTGTTCCTGGCCACGCCTATGACTTTACTGTCGGCGGCCATCTTCTCCCTCTCTTCCCGGCTGGGATCTGGCTGCAGCGTGTGTCTGCACTTTCCAGGGGAGACCGGAACTCGCGGAGGTCACGCACTAACACCGCTTCCTCCTACCGCTTATTGCGGTCGGTAAGCCACCGGGATCTCCGGTTTGTTTGTTACAACTTGGCTTATTTCCCCCTACTGTGGCGATGTCCTCAGTAAGGAAGCATGCTGCTAAGACGGCAGATGGCACCATTACCTGCGCTACATGCAACGGTTCACTGGTGGAGGGGTCCTGCAATAATTGCGGACGCCCAGAGACCCGGACAGTTACTGTTGGATCAGAATCTGCGGGTCTGTACCCTGAGGTTCGGGTGATCCCAGGGACATGGGAAGCGCAGAATAAGATAAATGAATCTCTGCTGTCCCAGATGTCCTCCATGTCGCAATCCCTGGAGGCACTTCATAGGAGGCTGGAAAACCCAGCTACTTCTCCCAGTTACCCCCGGGTGGCTCTTACTTCTTCTGTGAGACCCCCTAAGCGAGCTCGTGAGGCCTCTCCAGAGCTCCAAGCTCTCTCTGAGGAGGAGCGTTCCTCTGATGGTGAGGAAGATGATGGGGGTTCTACTCTCGGGTCTGTCTCTGAACCTCCAGATGGGGTGGAGGATCTGGTGTCCTCCATCAATGAGACATTACGTCTGGTCACTCCTCCTGAGGAGGTGACTGTTCACCCCAAGGAGGTCTATCAATGGCTGCGGCCGGAGGCGAGACCAAGTGGATCCTTTATGGACCACACTAATTTTGGAAGGGTGATTAGAGCACCCAGGTTACATCCTGGGCGGCGTTATGTCCGTAAACCTAAGGACCTTCGCTTTCCCTTTCCTCAGGAGGTGCTTCTGGAATGGTCACAGTCCCCTAAGGTGGACGCTTCCATGACCAGGATTGCTGCACGCTCCTTGTTTTCTGCCTCTGATAGCTCCTCATTGAAGGATGCTACTGATAGACAGGTCGAGCAACTCGCCAAGTCTTCCTATGAGGCTGTGGGGTCTTCATTTGCCCCTAATTTTGCCGCGGTCTGGACCCTACAAGCGATTACCTCCTGCTTGGATGGTATCTCTGATCTAGCTAGGGCCAGCCCAGAGGTCCTGGCACTCTCCGACAGGGCAAGAGCCTATGCGGACTACGCCAGGACGGCAACTTTGGAAACTGCCACTCGCTCGGCTGTGGCTTCGGCCAATGCTATAGCGATCCGCAGGTTGTTGTGGCTGCGTCTTTGGGACTCAGATGCCACGTCTAAGAAGATTTTGCAAAATCTTCCGTTCTCTGGTGACAGGCTCTTCGGCACCGAGCTGGACAAGCTGATAAAGGATTCTGCTGAGTCTAAGATACCGCAGAATAAGCCTAAGCCACGGTATACCGTGAAAAGGAACCCAAAACAGTGGTCCTTTCGCCCCAGCTCGCAGTCATCAGCGGCGTCCGCTCGCACGGACCGTGGGGGCAAGCCCTCCACTCAGTGGCGCAACAAAAGTCGCCAAAAGAAGCCGGCAGGGGCTGCAACTACCACCCCTAAACCCGCTTCGGCATGACTCGCTCCTTCATCCTGTCTCCCCACAGGTGGGGGGCCGCCCGTCTCTTTTCCAGGACAGATGGCTTCTCCACGTCCAAGACCAGTGGGTCCGAGACGTAGTCTCAAAAGGCTACAGGATAGAGCTGACGTCACAGCCAGCACACCGATTCCATCGGTCTGTTCCATCCCTAGACAAAGCTCAGGCTTTTCATCTGGTGTTGGAGGGACTCCGCAGAGACGGAGTGGTGGTCCCAGTACCCACGGGAGAGAGGTTCAGGGGTTTTTACTCCAACCTCTTTATTGTCCCAAAGAAGGACGGCTCCTTTCGTCCGGTTCTGGACCTCAAGTTGTTCAACCGCCACGTGTTGGTTCGGAAGTTTCGTATGGAATCCCTGCGCTCCGTGATCGCGGCTGTGTCACAGGGAGACTTCCTGGCGTCCATAGATATCCGAGACGCCTACCTTCACGTGCCCATTGCACCAGCTCATCAGCGCTGGTTGAGATTCGCAGTGGGGGAAGAACACTTCCAATTTGTGGCACTGCCATTCGGGCTAGCCTCGGCACCGCGAGTGTTCACAAAGGTGATGGCCTCAATGATGGCTCTCCTGCATGTGCAGGGACACGCCGTCATTCCCTATTTGGACGACCTGCTGGTCAGGGCGCCATCGGAAGACCTTTGTCGGGTGAGCCTGGAGGTGACCATGAAGTCTCTGGAACAGTTCGGGTGGCTTCTCAACATTCCAAAGTCGACCCTGGTTCCGACCCAGTCTTTGACATATCTGGGCATGGACTTCCACACGGACTCAGCCCTGGTGTCCCTACCTCAAGCCAAACAGCTTGCGATCCAATCAGGAGTGCAGAATGTTCTCCTGTCACCACAATCTTCCCTACGGGAGTTGATGAAGCTGGTGGGACGCATGGTAGCGGCGATAGAGGCGGTGCCTTTCGCACAGTTTCGCCTCCGTCCTCTCCAGTTGGAGATTCTTCGCCGATGGGACAAAAGGACGATTTCTCTGAATCGGCTGGTGACGCTGTCACAATCGACCAGGGACTCCCTACAGTGGTGGCTCCAGCCACATCATCTGTCACGGGGCCGGTCCTTTCTAAAACCGTCATGGTTAGTGGTGACCACCGACGCCAGTCTGAAGGGCTGGGGCGCGGTGTTCTTACACCACAGGGCTCAAGGCCTCTGGACCCAGGCGGAGTCGGCATTACCGATCAACGTGCTGGAGATCAAGGCGGTCTATCTGGCGCTCCTGGCGTTTCAGAAATTCCTGTCAGGACAACCCATTCGGGTTCAGTCCGACAATGCGACGGCCGTCGCCTACATAAATCATCAGGGAGGGACCAGAAGTGCTCAGGCCCTCGTCGAAGTCCACCGCATTCTAGCCTGGGTGGAGGAAAACGGCTGCCTGATCTCCGCAGTTCACATCCCAGGGGTCGAGAACTGGGAGGCCGACTACCTGAGCCGACAGGGGATGGACGCCGGAGAGTGGTCCCTGCATCCAGACGTCTTCCGGGACATCTGCAGCAAATGGGGCACTCCGGACGTGGATCTGATGGCCTCACGGCTGAATCATCAGGTACCCCAATACATGGCACGATCGTGGGATCCTCAGTCTCTGGGGGCGGATGCCCTGATCCTGAGTTGGTCCAGCTTCCAGCTGCCATATGTGTTCCCGCCTCTCGCTCTGATTCCCAGGGTTCTGTGGAAAATCAGGACAGATTGCAGAGTAGCCATTCTAGTGGCTCCAGATTGGCCCCGGAGGTCCTGGTACCCGGACCTCTGGCAACTGTCAGACGGACACAGGTGGGCTCTTCCAGAACGCGCAGATCTACTCGCGCAAGGGCCATTCTTCCACCTCAATTCCAGGGCCCTCAGATTGACTGCATGGCTCTTGAGGCCTGGCTGCTGACATCCAGGGGCTTCTCTCCTACGGTGGTTGCCACGATGAATCGGGCAAGGAAACCTGTCTCCAGGAAGATATACCACAGAACGTGGAAAATCTTTTTCTCCTGGTGTGCCTCTGGTGGACGCTCACCGTGGCCCCTGTCCACCCCGACATTGTTGGCCTTCCTACAGTCGGGTTTGGAGTTGGGATTATCCCTTGGCTCTCTGAAAGGTCAAGTATCAGCACTTTCAGTGCTGTTTGACAGGCGCTTGGCGCTCCTCCCGAAGGTTCGTCAATTTCTGCAGGGGGTGTCTCGGGTGGTTCCGCCTTACAGACGACCTCTGGACCCTTGGGACCTCAACATGGTCCTGGCGGCACTGCAGAAACCGCCGTTTGAGCCACTGAGAGACATCTCTCTCTCTCGTCTGTCCCAGAAGGTGGTTTTTCTGGTGGCAATTACGTCTCTGAGAAGGGTCTCAGAATTGGCTGCACTTTCGTGCAAGTCACCCTTTCTGGTGGTTCACCAAGACAAGGTGGTGTTGCGCCCGCGGCCTGAATTCTTGCCGAAGGTGGTTTCAACTTTCCACCTAAACCAGGAGATTGTTCTCCCATCATTTTGCCCCGCTCCCGTTCATCAGGTTGAGCGCGACCTCCATACTTTGGATCTCGTGAGAGCTGTACGCATTTATGTGTCCAGGACCGCCTCCTTTAGGAGTTCGGATTCTTTATTTGTCCTCACGATGGGTCGCTGTAAGGGGTCCGCGGCTTCGAAGTCGACCTTGGCCAGATGGATCAAGGCTCCCATTCAGGAGGCATACCGGTCTTCTGGTTTGCCTCTCCCGGTGGGTTTGAAGGCACACTCTACTAGAGCTGTAGGTGCCTCATGGGCCTTGCGACATCGAGCATCTGCTCTACAGGTGTGTCAGGCGGCCACCTGGTCCAGCCTGCACACTTTCTCAAAGCACTATATGGTGCATGCCCATGCCTCTGCGGACGCAAGTTTGGGCAGGCGGGTCCTCCAGGCGGCGGTTGCCCACCTTTAAGGGGGACCGTGTATTATCCGTCTTGTTGAGGAACTCTTCCCGCCCTGGGGTATTGCTTTAGGACATCCCCATTGTCTGGGTCTCCCATTATGATGACCAGAAAAAAGAGAATTTTGTTTACGTACCGTAAATTCTTTTTTCTTTAATCATCAATGGGAGACCCAGCACCCACCCAGTTGTTCCGTTGCATGTTTGCATTTGATCTGTTCTCTGTTGAGACAGTGTTTTTCCGGGTTGTTCAAACCGTCTGTGCACGGTATTCTTCCCGATGTTTCGGGTGTGGTTCATTTTTCTCCTCGCAGCTTATGGACTAAACTGAGGATGTTTCCTACGGTGGGGGTTTATAAGCGGAGGAGGCGGTGTCTACAAACTTGTAGTACCTAGTGTGACCTCCGGAGGGCGGAGCCCTAAACCCCATTGTCTGGGTCTCCCATTGATGATTAAAGAAAAAAGAATTTACGGTACGTAAACAAAATTCTCTTTTCTTTGATAGGGTATTGATCCAGGGAATTAGTCTGATTGCCGTATGTGGAGTCAGGAAGGAATTTTTTCCCCCAATGTGGAGCTTAGTGTTGCCACATGGTTTTTTTTTTGCCTTCCTCTGGATCAACATGTTAGGCTATGGGTTGAACTAGATGGACTTAAGGTCTTCCTTCAACCTTAAAAACTATGTTACTATTTGATGTCAACGCTAACCTCATATGCCCTAATGGGGTTTCTCCCACAAAGTTCATTTTACATCAATAGATCTTGGAATAATAATGATTTCCACAATTGGATGCGTTTAAAAAAAAAAAAAAAAATGTTCCTGTACAGGGACATAGTCTGATCATACCACATCTCCTGTGCTGAGATAATCTTATATATGTGTCCCTGCTATGTACTGTGTAACGGATGTGTCTGACCATACTGGGACATGGTCTGATCATACCACATCTCCTGTGCTGAGATAATCTTATATATGTGTCCCTGTTATGTACTGTGTAATGGATGTGCCTGACCATACTGGGACATGGTCTGATCACGCAATCATTTTTTTATGCGAGGTAAAATATTTCCTGACGGTTTGTAAAAAATGTTTTACCTCAAGGAATGAATCATCTCTGATCCAGTGTAGGCCTGTATACTCTTATGTCCTCACCTGCCCAGGAGATGTGGTATGATCAGACCATGTCCCTGTACGGTCAAACGCATCCATTACACAGTACATAGCTGGAACACATATATAAGATTATCTCAGCACAGGAAATGTGGTATGATCAGACCATGTCCCTGTATGGTCAGACCCATCCATTACACAGTACATAGCAGGGACACATATGTAAGATTATCTCAGCACAAGAGATGTGGTATGATCAGACCATGCCCCTGTATGGTCAGACACATCCATTACACAGTACATAGCAGGGACACATATATAAGATATCAGCACAGGAGATGTGATATGATCAGACCATGTCCCTGTATGGTCAGGCACATCCATTACACAGTACATAGCAGGGACACATATGTAAGATTATCTCAGCACAGGAACATATTTTTTAATCACATCCAATTGTGGAAATTATTATTCCAAGATCTATAAATTAAAATCAGCTTTGTTTGTGGGAAAATGCCTTAAACAAATAGAAGCCCAATGTGTTATTCACACCTCCATGACCGAGTACAGACTGTCTGCTACTCTTCTGACCGATATGTCAGGCTGCGGAGTTAGGGTCAGGAGACCTTGCGGGTCAAAGTCCCATACACAAACCTGTGCATACAGCTACAGCAGACATCCCCACCGTGCGGGTGTACTTGAAAATTGAGCTCCCGTCACACACAACGACGCACCAGCGATCCCAACAACGATACGACCTGATGGGGATCGCTGGTACATCACTTGGGATCGCTGGTGAGATGTCAAACAGTCAGATGTCACCAGCGACTTCAGCAACGATCCGGAATGATACAGAGGTCGTTGGGAATTGTCACTCTCGGGCGTAACATTGAGATCGTTGGTCGTTGTCCCTTTCAAACACAGTGATGCAGCGTTCCCAGCGGGAGACCAACGACCTAAAAATGACCCAGTACACTTTGTAACGATCAGTGATCTCACAGCAGGGGCCTGATCGCTGCTAAGTGTCACACATAACGAGATCGTTAGCGAGGCAATGTTAAGTCACAAAACCTGTCGCTAACGATCTCGTTATGTGCAACGGGGGCTTTACTCTTTGGACCCAAATATTCTTAATCAAAGTCAATGAGATTCAAGAAGTTTCCTGCACACGTTAAAGCATTGTTCTCCTTGCAAAATCTGGTCAGAAAAATTTGTATCATTGCAATTCTTGCGTTTTTTTTCTGCAAATTTCACCCAAAAAAGCATGTTTTTGCCACTGCGTTTTTCCTGCCAAGAGATAGAGATTTCTGCACCAGATCCTAATTCTTTGCACGTTTGGACCTACTCCAGCCTTGAGTGCACGGCAGCGGCGTTCACTGCTGAATATGGCATGTGAGCACAGTGCAGAAACATTATAGGGCCGACAGCCTGTCAGGCGGCCAGTCCAGGCCCTGTCCACAGATCTGTCCATAGGCTTTGGCGCTTGGCAGCATTCACAGCCATTCTGGTCCACAGGTTGGACACCCTGATTATAGACCCTTCAACCCTTCTCACCGCCATGCTGTCATCTATTGTTACCCACCAATGATGTACTTGTGTCTTGCTCGTTCTCTGGTCCCTCATAGACATTTTCTTGCAGAAGTTTCTTTAACCTCTTCCGTTTGGGCCTGCACCTCCTCAGCTCCCAGTAATGATTGGAGAACCCGGCGATCTGTCAAAGAAAAAGGGAAGAAGGACACGGGGCAACATCATAATCTGTAACATAAGAGACAAATGAAATAGGATGAAATAGAACGGGAAATAATTGGGATATTGTTGGACATCTGTGCAATAAAACCAGTTAGGCCAATATTGACCCTCCATTTTCATGTAGCTGCCAAGAAAAACTTAAAATAAAAAATAAAGATGTGACATCCCCTGTGTAGGAATACAGCGAGTTACGTCACCTGTAATGGGTTTTTCCTATATGATCTACTTCTGTCCCGCTCCTCTTCTTTGATGCATGGTGGCTCTTTTGACCCCACAGTTTTCATTATGTCTGAAACCTGATCCAATCAAATTCTCCACCTCCTTGGAGGAGCGTTGATATTTATTATCAGGTGGTCTGCCTCATTCACCTTCCCACTAATGAGACCCTGGGCGATTTCTAGTGCCTAGTTACAGCAATATTTACTGTGCTGGGGAATGCCCAAAAAATACCCCTGCGCTTCAAGTGGAAAGAATAGTCATATTCCTTTACGTTCCTTCATTTAAAGGGATTGTCCAGGTTTGCGGGGGAACATCTACAGCCTATGTGACTGCAGACTTGTGAACCCTCACAGCGTGCAATGTGCACACTGTCAGGATTCTCCGGTGTGACCGCTATTCGCATACTTCCGCCCACATTCCACCTAGATATGTCCGGCCTAGCTGAAGGGACTTGTATCGAGCGAGGCCACCAACGTCTAGGGAGCACATGAACGCATGTATGCTGTTAGCAATTTGTGGTCACATGTCCACCTGCTCCCAGTGCCGGAGAATCCTGCAGAGTGCCATCTACGCACTTTAAGGATTCATAAGTCTGCTATCACATATAGAGGCCAAAGACTTTAACAGCAAGTATGGACATCCCTTCTAATAAAGAAATCCAAAGTCCAACTTATGACGTTTTGATCTATTATTTCAGAACCTTCTTCAGACATATAAAAGATATGAAGCAGCGCTACAGGAAATGCAATGGCACTGCCCAAAGAGAAGATGCCGGATGTGTCCGGACCTCACCTCATAGGAAGCGATGCTCAGGGCAGCTGACAGCGCAGACGTTTACCACTGGATAAACAATAAAATTGGAGGTATCGGCGATCTTCAGGCCATAGGTTTTGTTCTGACTGCACAGGACGGCGTGGTCGGCAGTGTCACCTCGAATCACAAGGCTGCAAGGGAGGAATAAAGAGGACTCAGGTGATCAGAATATGGACGATATGGAACTGCACCCGTATTCTCCAAAAACCTGCTGCAACAAATTAATATACATTCGCGAATGACAATGGTTTTATGAGAGGTTATATTGATGTTGATGTATTTCCAGCCTCAGGCAACACGATTCTCCAGGTTAGTACGATTACAGCGTTACCAAACTTGTGTGTATTATACATATTTATTCATCATACCAAGGTTCGATTGTCTTTTTAATGCATTTTTGGGGAGATGATGGAGGTACCTAGACTAAAAAAAAGAAAAGACAATTCTGGCTTTTTTTTCTTTGCATTTGGTATAAAAGAAAAATAATTTTTAATGTTGATGCATTCACCAATGCAATAATCAAAACACATTTTTTTCTTTTATTAAAGAAAAAGAGGAGCAATTTAAATTACTTTTTTATTTTTAATATTTAAGACCTTTTTTTAACTTTAATTTTACTTTTTCACTCCACCTGGGGTACTTGAACCTGCAATTATTTGATTACTGTGTTCTATAAACTGCGATACCACTGTATTGCATTATATTGTAAAGTTACAATGGCTGGGGCTTCATAGGAGTATTAGGGTGGCAGTGACGGGGGGTCAGCTACCATGGAAATCCATTGGCTCACGGCAAATTGATGAGAGCCAGGTCGATTGTGCCACTTAAAATGCCAACTTCGGAGATTCACAACAGCATTTAAGTAGTTAAACCGTAGTGATCAGAGCCAACCCCAATCGCTGCTGTTAGAGGCAGATGCCGACTGTATAAGGCCATGTTCACACATTGAGTATTTGGTGAGATTTTTACCTCAGTAATTGTAGCCAAAACCAGGAGTGGAACAATCAGAGGAAAAGTATAAAGGTACGGTCACACGCGGCAATATTGCTAGGCAATTTCACTGGTAATTTGCTGGTTGCAGTGAAATCATGGACACATTGTTCTATTTTGTTGCCGTGTACAAATGGAACAATGTGTCTATGATTTCACTGCAACCAGCAAATTGCTAGTGAAATTGCCTAGCAATATTGCCGCGTATGACGGTACCTTAAGTCTACATTCACACTGTGCGTTTTTGAGGATCAGATTTTCTGCTTCAAAAACGGATCAGCTTTTTCAACACAACGGATCACCTATTCACACTGTGCATTCTTGAGCCGTTTTTACTGCGTTTGTGCCATTTTTTCTCCATTTACAATGGTGCCCATGGGAAAAGCGCATCAGGAAAACGCCACACAAATTGACATATTCATTCTTTGTGTGGGTCTGTTTTTGAGCCAAAAAAAAAAAGCATCCTCACAAAACATTGTGTCTGAATGTCAAACTGTGAAATGCATTGACTTTGCTGGGATGCCCGGAGTCACTGCAAAAAAACGGATCCTCAAAAAACACAGCAAAAACACTGTGTGTGAATGCAGCCTAATAGAAAGCAGTCACGCTCGGTATTTATCACACACTCCTGGTTTGGTCTAAAAATACTGAGGTAAAAAACTCACCAAATACTCAACATGTGACGCAGGTCTTACAGCCTGAAGCTTGACACCTAGGCCATGGTCACACGTTAGTATTTGATGAGTTTTTTTACCTCAGTATTTGTAAACCAGGAGTGGAACAATCAGAGGAAAAGTATAATAGAAACACTGCACCACTTCTGTATTTATCACCCACTCCTGGTTTTGGCTCAAATACTGAGGTAAAAAACTCCCCAAATAATCAGTGTGTGCACGTGGCCTAAGACCCTAGGCTTCAGACTGTAAAGGCCCAGTCACACACACAGATAATTGTGCAGATTGTTCGCAGATCTCTGGTTGCAGTGAAATCATGGACACATTGCTCCATTTTGTGGCTGTGTACAAATGTAACAATGTGTCCATGATTTCACTGCAACCAGAGATCTGCGAACAATCTCTGCACAATTAGGGATGTGCCCACAGGACGGTTGTAGTGCGGTTTTCCAGCGGTTTCCGCCGACGTTTTAACGTTGGTTTTATTTCAATTTATGTTAATCCAAACCAGCGTTTGGATTAACATTGAAACCTATGGCAATTGGAAACCGCTGTGCCCACTATGCCAGTTATATTATGCTCATCTTCATCCAGTTCACCGGTTTTCAGGCGGTTTGTGAAGATTGAGCATGTCAATTTTCAAGTGCGTTTTTAAAGCGGTTAGAGCAAGGAAAGTGAGTCATTATAATCAATGGTGTTGTCCGCTATACAACCGCTGAAAAACGCTGTAAAACCGCTGTAAAGCTGAAAAAACGCTGGATAACGCTGGAAAACCGCTGGACTCTTCAGAGCTCAGGACTGTAGGCTCCAGAAGTTCACCACCGGTTTTCTGACGGTCAGAATGAGAACCGTCCTGTGGGCACATACCCTTATGTGTGTGTAAATGGGCCTTAAGACCTCGCTTACACATTGAGTATTTGGTAAGATTTTTACCTCGTTATTTGTAGCCTAAATAGGGAGTGGGTGATAACTACAGAAGTGGGGACGTGTTTCTATTAAGGCCGGTTTACACGTTTCGATGTCCCAGCGACCCGATGAACATCGGGATCGCTGGGACATTGCTATCTGATCACTGGTGAGCTGTCACACAGGCAGACTCACCAGCATCAGCCACCCATGTAACGACCTCGACATCGTAGGAAAACAATATTAAATATTCTTTTCCACGATATCGAGGTCCCACTACGCTGCGGTAAGCGGGAGAATGCTGGTAACCAGGATAAACATTGCGTTACTAAGCACAGTGCTCGCTTAGTAAACAGATGTGTTCCCTGGTTACCAAGCACAGCGCGCTGGTAACCAGGGTACACCTCAGGTTACTAAGCAGAGCGCTGCGCTTAGTAACTCCAATGTTTACCCTGGTTACCACAATTCTGCCGCTTAGTAACCCAATGTGTACCCTGGTTACCAGGGAACACATTGGGTTAGCTGGTTGCTGCCCCTGTCACATGCCGAAGCACACGCGACAGCGGCAGACCAGCGACCGAAAAACGCCCTGGCCATTCCGCAACGATCAGCAAGGTGATTGCTGATCGTTGCAGGATATCACACGCAGCGACGTCGCTATGAGGTCGCTGCAACGTCACAAGCTGCAGCGACATTTTTAGCGATGTCGCTACGTGTATACCAGCCTTTATACTTTTCCTCCAATTGTGCCTCTCCTGATTTTGGCTACAAATACTGAGGTAAAAATCTCAGCAACTACTCTGTGTGTGAACGTGCCTAACTGATCAGAAATTCACTGATCACAAATATGCCTTAATACGTCCATGTACTGCCATTGCATGCAAACAAAGTAGAAAATGCCCCATATAAAAGACTGAAATTGCAGGATTGCTGTACAATGCATTTTTTCTTTTTGACCATTTGCACCTTTGATAGGCGATTGTGTTTCCCACATTTGGATAAAAACAAGATGTCTCCATTCACTGACAGCAAGTAACTTTATAAAACATGATTTTTTTGTGTGTTAAGTAGACCATCGTGACGACAGAGAATAATCCCTCCACTGGCTCCCAATTCCCCAACGTATCCAATTCAAACTACTAACATTGACTTATAAAGCCGTCCATAATCTGTCCCCTCATATATCTCTGAACTAATCTCCCGATATCATCCAACTTGTAATCTTCGATCCTCCCAAGACCTCCATCATTCCTCCACACTTCTACGTTCTTCAGCTAACCACCTGCAAGACTTCGCCCAAGCATCCCCCATTCTCTGGAATTCTGCACCCCAAAACGTCCGACTGTTCCCCACACTCGAAACCTTCAAGTGGAACCTGAAAACCCATCTCTTCAGAACAACCTGCAACCTGTAATGACCACGGTGCCACCTCACCACCACTGGACCCGGTGCTCCACCGCCACTGAAACTGGCCCTCCACCACCACCAGAGCAGACACAACCTACTGTCTCTCTCCTCATTGCCCTGTAGAATGTAAGCCTCAAAGGAAGGGTCCTCTCTCCCCTTTGTATCAGTCTGTCACTGTTAGTTTGTTCATTGTATTTATAACTTGTTGTATGTACCCTCTCTCATGTACAGCACCATGGAATCAATGGTGCTCTATGAATACATAATAATACGTCTCGTCTCACCTTCCTCCCTCCTCAATCTCCTTGCACAAGTGTCGTCCAGCTCCATCAGGCTGTAATCCCCGGATGTGAAGGTCTCGCTGAACATCAGACACTGTGCGGTGCTGCGGAGGTCCTCCACGTTCAGTTTGGCGATCTGCAGGTGGCTTCCACTTCTTCTTGTGAACGACTCTGATGAGAAAATCTCCCAAATTCTGAAGAAAATGTGCAGACAAAGCAAAAAAAAAATTACAGCTGCACCCCGAAATGGTATGTAAACATTCAATATATGACATTGGAATTGCATTACTGCTATAGAAACTGTTAAAAAAAGAGGGACTTAGTGCAAAAACTGCCAATTCATGAGAGCCCAACAGCCCGCGACAAGGCGCACCCCTTCCATTATACTGACTAGTTGTCTCGGCTTGTACCCATCTTGTTCTTGGAGGGGCTGGTCAGTTTTTAGATGATTGTAGCACACTCCCTTCTGACTGAGCACTTCTCCCATTAGCTAAGGGCATTTCTAATTAAAACTGGACCCTGCCTGCTATTAAATTTGTAGGCTTTCAGCCCAGGTAGAGGCACATAAGATTCGGGTCCCAACAAAGGGGAACACCTTGTTTCTGGCTGTTGGGCTCTCATGAATTGGCCGATTTGTGAGCCAAGTATGTCATTTTTTTAACAGTTTCTATAGCAGTAATGAAATTCAATTTCATATATTCAATGTTTACATATTATAGCATTTCATAGCACTGTATTTTTTTGGCTATATTGACCAGCTGTTTGCTTGCACCTGTTCACACTTGTCCTATTCCTGGAATTACTGGTCATTTTTAGCATACAAATAAAGTATCACAATATAATTGTATATATTTATTATATATATTTTTTTTTTCTTTGCAATAGCAAGGCCACATGAACACATTAACTGCACTACTGTGCAAACATTTTAGGCAGATGTGTGGGCAAAAATGGTGCAAAGTAAAAATGATTTAAAGAGCAGCAGTGTTAATAGTTTATTTTTTTATCAATTGAATTCTCATTTATTTCACCCCTGGAGTAGTGCTTTCAATGGAAATCCCCTGCCCCTAGTCCGATACTCAGCTCCTGGCAGCTTCAGCCACTAATGCATTGCTCTGGTCGGTCTCCGGCAAAAAGAGCCGGAAGTCACTTTTCAGTACATCTCTATGGAAGCCTTATTTTGGCCTTGTTTTGACTCTCATAGGGATGCAAGCTTGTGACATAAGTCACAGACTTCCAGCCAGTCAGAGATTATGGACACAATTGGCGCCGAAAAAGAGGTGAAGCCAGTGGAAGGTGACCGAAGGCAGGGGGCTTACATATGATGCGCCACTACAGATCCTTCATCATTTAATACCATCATGGAGGTGTCTGGCTCCAAATATATCCTACAGCAGAACAAGGATTCCAACCAGCCAATGTCATTAAGAACTACCATATTTTTCGGACTATAAGACACATTATTACCAACAAGAATTTGGTGTAAAAGTGGGGGTGTGTCTTATACACCATATGTACAGTAATTGGCTGTGGGGGGGGGTTGGCGGCAGAGCGTGTCACCGGAGGCTGAAGCAGGCTATAGCAACGCCTGCCAGTGATCATGTGAGTCCCTATTTACGAAAATGTAATACGCACTGTATTCCCCCACCAATCACCTCTCAGCTCGGAAGCCGGCGCCAAGAGGTGGGTAAAATGATGAGTGTGGGGGAGCAGGACATAAATTCTGTAAAGAGCGGCCACACACGATCAGTGGCAGGTGCTGCTGCATCCCATCTGTGAGCCTCCTATTAAAGAAAGTTATGGCCCCATCCAGGATATCTAATCCCCATCACAGCACAACAAAAAAAATAAACGATTATACCCCCCCCTTCCCCGACAGTCGCTCCCCACGTAGCGCGACGTCCTCTTCTCATGCCGGCAGCTAACAAAAGTGTATACAGCGCAACACATGACATCACTTCTATGTACCAGTATACCAAGATGGAGGGGAGTGGGATCATACATGCCAGGATGAGGGGAGGGGGGTTGAAATCATACATACCATGTCGGGGGAGATCATACATACCAGGATTGGAGGGGGGGAGGGGATCATACACACCAGGATGGGGAACATTACTACAGAATTTGGAGACATTACCCCAATGACACAGACCCCCTTATAAAAACAGTTCATCATGATGACATTTTTGTCATTTTTTCCCCTATTTTCCACCTCTAACACCTGGGTGCATCTTTGTCCGAAAAATACAATACCTTCGGCAGAAAGAAGAACAAAGAATCCTAGAATGGAAGATATGATACGGTCCCACAGAGCCCTGATCTCAGCATCATTCCATCTGTATGGAGTCACATGAAGAGACAGAAAGATCCATACAAGCCTCATACACAGATGATCTGTGGTTAGTTCTCCAAGATGTTTGAAACGAGTGTTACCTAGAAGAAGTGATGAAGGTAGAGGGCGGTCACCAATTATTGGTTTGATTTCTATTTCTCTTTCGTACATTCACTTCGCATTGTGCCAACTGGTAAAATTAGTTTATTAAAAGGGTAGTTGAATTCTTTATCACTATTACTATTATCAATGTCTGATTGTTGGGGGTCCGAGAACCGGCACCACCGTCAATCAGCTGTTCTGGGTGTCAGCTGGAATTGCACGATGGAGCTCTATCTACTGAGAACAGCTGATCGGCGGGGGTACCGGGTATCGCACCCTCACTGATCAGACATTGATAATAGTAATAGGCCATCAATGTTAAATAGAGCACAACCTCTAACATTTCTATTTCAGAAAGCATTATTGACTGCCAGCATTTTTTCCACGCCAGCTGAAAACTTTTGCACCAGAACTGTATATCTATATGTGTGCGTGTAAAAAAATACATTTTTTTTTAGGATCCTCAAAACATTACCATCATGTACCTAAATTGTCTGTTAACAAGCAAAGTATGCCGTAAATGATATAAAAATTTACAATTTTAAACTAATTTTTTGTAGTCTTTTTTTTGTATTTTTTTTTTTTATCCCATTATGGAATTCCTATTTTATATGCACAATATACGGCCATACTCCTGTATAATTTTACTATCTTTGTCATTATACTAACAGCAGTGAGGGAATCACTTATTGCCCCAACAACAGGTTTATTGTGCAGACATCTCCAAGGCCAAGTGCCAGGGGGGCTCGTGTCACCGTCGCCCAACTACACAGGGTACAGCCTCCAATAATCATGGCGGCCAGAAGGGGTGGTTCTTCTGATGAACAATCCAAAAATAGCAACCCCTATACTGACTGCCACAAGTATGGAGTGCTGGCAGTTGATTTACATATGTAATACAGCATCCTTACAGCATGAATGGCCAGACGTTGGTGGGTGGTCTCGTAGGCGTATTTGGTGCCAATGGGCATGGCTCGGTGGTGTATTCCGCAAATCAAACAAATGTTATTTTTTAAGTCCACGTGGTCAAGGAGCTGATTATAATAGAAGAGGTGGTGTGGGGGCAAGACTCCCAGACGGGAAGGGGGCGTACAGGGCCCCCTCTTACATACTTGAAATTTACTAGTGGATGTGACCAGTTTAGTTGGTGGGTGGGGCAACCGTCCGCACTATAATGGATCCTGGAAAAGGGGCTTGCCCCCCTCACCCACCCGTCTGCGGGTCTTAGCCACAGATCCTCCACTGCTATTAGAATCGGCTCCACTACCGCATGGACTTACAAATTAACGTTCATTCCTTCGGTGAAATGCCACGCCTGCCGACATCAAACCATGTCCACCACCTAAGCTGCTCACGCCTCGCAACTTCCGGCTGTCTAATCTGCAAGTGTGCCATGTAAGGCTATATTCAGACAGAGTGTTTGTGCTCCATTTTTTACTGATCCGTTTTTTGTGCAGTTTCTGTTTTTTGTAAAAAAAAAAGCATCAAGAATGCATCATCAGTTTGTGTTGCTTTTTTGGTCCATTTTCGGGGGACACAGATGGACAGACACACACACACACACACACACACACACACACTTTCTTGCCCTGCCCGGCGATCCCACGGTGATGTCTTTCTTCCGGGCACCAGCAGAACCTGTGAGTAGTATGAGCACTTTAGGACCTGTGAATGCACCATGTGACTGAGTCACATGGGTAGGTCTTGGAAGCGCCATACAAATCAGACAGGTCCTGCTGGTGCCTGGCAGGAAGGCATTACCGGGGAGGGTAAGTGATGGAGTGTAAGTAATGTGGAAAGCGCAGCAGAAACACAGAGCAATAATTGATGCTCATTACTTTCTGGATCTGCTTTCTGCCTCACTAAGGCTAGGGTTAGACTTGCATCTGCCCCTAGCCTGCAGGATCCAGCAGAAACGGAGCTGCGCATAGCCTTACCAGTAGGTAACGATATGCGCCGCCTGTCTATTGATCTCTATGGCAACCGGACGCTTACTGCAACCGCTGGCTACACAGGATATGCGCTTTTGCAGAGCACACAGGAAACGCTGTTTGCAGCGTTTTCCTGTGCGCTCTAGCAAAAGTGCATATCCTGGAGATCTCTGTGGAGGAGGTGGCTGCGGTAAGTGTCCGGTTGCCATACAGATCAACTACGTTTCTGCCATATCCTGCCGTCTCAGGGCCAGACGCAAGTCTGACCCTAGCCTAAAGGGGCCGTCACACGCGTCAATATCGCTAGCAATGTCGCTGCTGTATGTGAAGTTGCAGCGATATTGACGCGTGTGACATGGTGACTAAAACAGAGATAAATCGCTGGTTGATGGTTGCCAGACTTTTGGACAGGTCCGAAAAACTGGCGAAGGTTGACACCGGGAGACGCGTTATCAGCCAGCTCCTAACACCTCTCAGCAAGCGCTGGGAGCTGATATCCATGATAAACAGCGGGTAACTAAGCACCGCACGGTGCTTAGTTACCCGCTTGTTTACATGGATACCAGCTTTCTCGCTGGGAGCTGATATCCATGATAAACAGCGGGTAACTAAGCACCGCATGGTGCTTAGTTACCCGCTTGTTTACATGGATACCAGCTTTCTCGCTGGGAGCTGATATCCATGATAAACAGCGGGTAACTAAGCACCGCATGGTGCTTAGTTACCCGCTTGTTTACATGGATACCAGCGCGATTCCTGGTACTGATCGCTGGTGAGTCTGCCTGTGTGACAGCTCACCAGTGATCAGCCATCAATGTCGCCAGCGATCAGATCGCTGGCAACATTGACGTGTGTGACGGGGTCTTAAGGCTGAGTTCACACACAGCGTATTGCTGTTTTGTGAGGATCCATTTTTGGTGGAAAAACTGCACCCAGAACGGATCCTCACAAAGCATAGCCTACTGTGCGTGAACGCAGCTGCACTTTTCGCCTGTGCTTTACTCACCTCGCCGCACTCCCTCGGTGACCTGAAGCGATGTCCTCTCATCCCGGAGGCCGCAGTGATCCTGCCTCTAGAACCCTGCAGCACTATGTGACCGGGTCACATGGTGCTGTACAAGGTCCGTCACAGGTCCTAGGGCGTTGGTATGAGGAGAGATCCATGGTGGAGTGCGGCGAGGTGAGAAAAAAGGGCAGAAAAAAAAAAAACGTTCAAGAATTGACATGTTCATTCTTTCTACGGACCCGCTTTAAGAGCCCAAAAGTGGATGTGAATGCAAAACAATGAAATGCATGGACAGACTATGTCACTGCATTACACTGCACTGGTGGATCTGTACAAAGCAGACCAATAGCGCAGCAATCGAAAACGCAGCGTCTGCACAGCAAATTGAAAATCCCATTCACTTTGCTACAGACGCAGACACTGATCGGTTTTGGCGTATTTTAAGAAAAAAAACAGAAGCGTCCAGTGTGAACATCGTCTATCACTCCAACTAGGAGAGGCAAAATTATCACATGGTAAACCGGGGCATCATGGCAACCAATGACAGCAGGGAGGAAAGATGCATCTGACCAACTAAAACTGTACCCCACCAAATGGAAGAGTAGGCTGACCTAAGTGATCCCCAGATCAATGCACCCCATACATGCAAGATATAGATATAAAGTACTTGGCCATAACAACCAATCAAACCACAGCTTTCATTTTCGAGCAGCCAATTAGACAACTTATTAGTTGCTATGGGCAACGCGGAGTACTAAACCTACAGTGAACCATGCAGCAGAGCGGTACACACCGGACACTAGAGCGCGGACTTGTTCCCTCCGGTTTCATCCTCACATCACTATTCGGCAGCTGGTGCTGAATACTGCACACACGCGCCGCCGCGCTCTCACACATTCTACTTTCTCGCCAGGATGACGTCAGGTGCCGCCCCTATTTCTAAAGGGGAAACACACAGTTTATTCGTGTCCTGCACACAGGCGCCATTTTCTTGAAGCCTTTTTTTTCCACCCTTGTCCTTTCGGCTGTTTCTTTGTTTTTGCACCTCACATGGTTTATCTGACATTGTATGATTCCTCAATTGTATCATGCATTCTTATGAGGTGTTAAATTATTGTTATGGGGCAGATTTATTAACACTGTATAGTAAAGCCAATATATGGTGTAGAAATATACAATTTTACTGTTACAATATTTATATGTTAGTTAAAAAGAGAAAGTAGTTTTCAGGTAGATCTAATGAATGCATCCAAAATGTCTGCAGGGGCCAGGGCCAGCTCCAAGTGTTTTGTGAGCCCACAGCTCCTCTATACACAGTATAATGGGTAGACAGCTCCCTCCCTATATCACAGTATATGGACCCACAGCTCACTATACACAGTATAATGGGTAGACAGTCCCTCCCCTTACACAGTATGATGGCCCACAGCTCCACTATACACAGTATAATGGGAGTAGACAGATCCCTCCCCTATACACAGTATGATGGACCCACAGCTCCACTATACACAGTATAATGGGCCCACAGCTCCTCTATACACAGTATAATGGGGTTAACAGTCCACTCCCTATACACAGTATGATGGGCCCACAGCTCCTCTATACACAGTATAATGGGCCCACAGCTCCTCTATACACAGTATAATGGGTAGACAGCTCCTCCCTATACACAGTATGATGGACCCACAGCTCCACTATACACAGTATGATGCCCCACAGCTCCTCTATACACAGTATGATGGGCCCACAGCTCCTCTATACACAATATGATGGGCCCACAGCTCCTCTATACACAATATGATGGGCCCACAGCTCCTCTATACACAATATGATGGGCCCACAGCTCCTCTATACACAATATGATGGGCCACAGCTCCTCTATACAACAATATGATGGGCCCACAGCTCCTCTATACACAGTATGATGCCCCACAGCTCCTCTATACACAATATGATGGACCCACAGCTCCTCTATACACAATATGATGGGTCCACAGCTCCTCTATAAACAGTATGATGTCCCAACAGCTCCTCTATACACAGCATGATGAGCCCACAGCTCCTCTATACACAGTATGATGGGCCCACAGCTCCCTCTATACACAGTATGATGGGCCCGCAGCTCCCTATACACAGTATGATGGGCCCACAGCTCCCTATACACAGTATGATGGGCCCACAGCTCCTCTATACACAGTATAATGGGCCACAGTCCCATCACAGTATGATGCCCCACAGCTCTCTATACACAGTATGATGGGCCCACAGCACCCCAATACACAGTATATGGCTCCACTGCTCTTCTATACACAGAATGATACCTCACGGCTCCCCCATCCACAGTATGATGGGCCCACAGCTCCCCTATACACAGTATAATGGACTCCGTCACAGCTCCTCTATACACAATATGATGGGCCCACAGCTCCTCTATACACAGTATAATGGGCCCACAGCTCCCCTATACACAGTATGATGCCCCCACAGCTCCTCTATACACAGTATGATGGGCCCACAGCTCCCCTATACACAGTATAATGGACCCACAGCTTCCCTATACACAGTATTGATGGGCCCACAGCTCCCCTATACACAGTATGATGGGCCACAGCTCCTCTATACAAAATATGATGGGCCCACAGCTACCCTATTCACAGTATAATGGACCCACATTTCCTCTATACACAGTATGATGGGTCACACCGCTTCCCTATACACAGTATCATGGGTCCACAGCTCCCCTATACACAGTATGATTGGTCCACAGTTCCCTATACACAATATAATGGGCCCACAGCTCCTCTATACACAGTATGATGGGCCCACAGCTCCTTTATACACAGTATGATGGGCCCACATCTCCTCTATGCACAGTATGATGGGCCCACAGCTCCCCTATACACAGTATAATGGACCCACAGCTCCTCTATATGCAGTATGATGGGCCCACAGCTCCCCTATTCACAGTATAATGGACCCACAGCTCCTTTATACACAGTATGGTGGGTCACACCGCTTCCCTATACACAGTATGATGGGTCCACAGCTCCCCTATACACAGTATGATTGGTCCACAGTTCCCTGTACACAATATGATGGGCCCAAGCTCCTCTATACACAGTATGATGGGCCCACAGCTCCTTTATACACAGTATGATGGGCCCACATCTCCTCTATGCACAGTATGATGGGCCCACAGCTCCTCTATACACATTATTATGGGCTCACAGCTCCTCTATACACAGTATGATAGGCCCACAGTTCTCCTATACACAGTATGATGTGCCCACAGTTCCTCTATACACAGTATGATGAGCCCACAGCTCCTCTATACACAGTATGATGGGCCCACAGCTCCCCTATACACAGTATGATGAGCCCACAGCTCCTCTATACACAGTATAATGGGCCCACAGTTCCTCTATACACAGTATGATGGGCCCACAGCTCCCCAATACACAGTATGATGGGCCCACAGCTCCTCTATACACAGTATGATGCCCCCACAGTTCCTCTATACACAGTATGATGGGCCCACAGTTCCTCTATACACAGTATGATGGGCCCACACCTCCCTTATACACAGTATGATGGGCCCACTGTTCCTCTATACACAGTATGATGCCCCCACAGCTCCTCTATACACAATATGATGGGCCCACAGCTCCCCTATACACAGTATGATGGGCCCACAGTTCTCTATACACTGTATGATGTGCCCACAGTTCCTCTATACACAGTATGATGCCCCCACAGCTCCTCTATACACAATATGATGGGCCCACAGCTCCCCTATACACAGTATGATGGGCCCACAGTTCCTCTATACACAGTATGATAGGCCCACAGCTCCCCTATACACAGTATGATGGGCCCACAGCTCCTCTATACACAGTATGATGGGCCCACAGCTCCTCTATACACAGTATGATGGGCCCACAGTTCCTCTATACACAGTATGATGGGCCCACAGCTCCTCTATACACAGTATGATAGGCCCACAGCTCCCCTATACACAGTATGATGGGCCCACAGCTCCCCTATACACAGTATGATGGGCCCACAGCTCCTCTATACACAGTATGATGGGCCCACAGCTCCCCTATACACAGTATGATGGGCCCACAGTTCCTCTATACACAGTATGATGGGCCCGCAGCTCCCCAATACACAGTATGATAGGCCCACAGCTCCTCTATGCACAGTATGATGGGCCCGCAGCTCCCTATACACAGTATGATGGGCCCACAGCTCCCTTTATACACAGTATGATGGACCCACACCTCCCCTATACACAGTATGATGGGCCCACAGTTCTCCTATACTTAGTATTCAGTATATCCAAGAAGCTTAAACTGGCAATTATTAATTACTAGTAAAAAGGCCCGATGCAATTGCATCGGGAGCGCGGTGAAATGAATTGTGTGTATACAGGCGGGTCAATGGGTAGCAGAGTATACAGGGGGCTCTGTGGGTAGCAGAGTATAGAGGCGGCTCTGTGGGTAGCAGAGTATAGAGGCGTCTCTGTGGGTAGCAGAGTATAGAGGCGGCTCTGTGGGTAGCAGAGTATAGAGGCGGCTCTGTGGGTAGCAGAGTATACAGGGGGCTCTGTGGGTAGCAGAGTATACAGGCGGCTCTGTGGGTAGCAGAGTATACAGGCGGCTCTGTGGGTAGCAGAGTATACAGGCGGCTCTTGTGGTAGCAGAGTATACAGGGGGCTCTGTGAGTAGCAGAGTATAGAGGGGTCTCTGTAGATAGCAGAGTATGATGTGGCGGGAGGCTGGAGGGGTGAGGAGAGATGCGGCTGGAGCGGCGACATCACCGCTTGGCGGCAGGACGTGGCTGCGTGCTGGGGCTGATCGGCACCCCAGTCACACGGCATTGTCCTCTGCGGCGGGGTGGGGGCTGCAGAGAGGGATCAGTTCCTCCTCTCAGGTCACATGTGTGACCTGAGGGGAAGGAGCGGATTGGGCACTCTGTGGTAAAGACAGGACGGCCATCCGATTGGTCCAGGACGCCGAGTGCGAAATAGGGCCGATGCTATCGCACCGGGAGCGCGGTGAAATGAACAGGTGCCGTAGAAATAGCCGCTCAATAGTACAGTCCTCTCTCCAGAAAGTACACTGTTGTTGCGGGATTAATATGGTGTATATGGTGGGTCAGTGGTTAGCACTGTATAGTGGGTCAGTGGTTAGCACTGTATGGTGGTTCAGTGTTTAGCACTTTATACAGTGGCTTTGTGGTTAGCACTGTATACGGTGGCTCACTGGTTAGCAGACTTATATGGTGGCTGAGTGGTTAGCAGTGTATACGGTGGGTCAGTGGTTAGGACTGTATACGGTGGCTCAGTGTTTAGCAGTGTATAAGGTGGCTCAGTGGTTAGCAGTGTATACGGTGGCTTAGTGCTCAGTGGTTAGAACAGTATATGGTGGGTCAGTGGTTAGCACAGCATATGGTGGGTCAGTGGTTAGGCCAGCATATGGTGGGTCAGTGGTTAGGCCAGCAAATGGTGGGTCAGTGGTTAGCACCGCATATGGTGGGTCAGTGGTTAGCACCGCATATGGTGGGGCAGTGGTTAGCAGAGTATATGGTGGGGCAGTGGTTAGCAGAGTATATGGTGGGGCGGTGGTTAGCACTGTATATGGTGGGTCAGTGGTTAGCACAGTATACAGTGGCTCATTGGTTAGCAGTGTATATGGTTGGTTAGTGGTTAGCACAGTATACGGTGGCTTATTGGTTAGCACAGTATAGGGTTGGTTAGTAGTTAGCAGAGTATACGCTGGCTCAGTGGTTAGCACAGTATATGGTGGGTGAGTGGTTAGCACAGTATATGGTGCGTCAGTGATTAGCACAGTATACGGTGGCTCAGTGGTTAGCACAGTATATGGTGGGTCAGTGGTTAGCACAGGATATGATAGCTCTGTGGTTAGCACTGTATATGGTGTCTTAGTGGTCAGCACTGTATATGCTGGCTCAGTGGTTAGCACTGTATATGGTGGATCAGTGGTTAGCAGAGTATATTGTGGGTCAGTGATTAGCAGAGTATATGGTGGGTCAGTGTTTAGCACAGTATACGCTGGCTCAGTCAGTGGTTAGCACACTATACGGTGGGTCAGTGGTTAGCACAGCATATGGTGGGTGAGTGGTTAGCACAGTGTATGGTGGGTCAGTGGTTAGCACAGTATATGTGGAGTGGGGGTAGAGTGGAACGGGGCAGAGCGGGAGCAGAATGGAGTGGGGTAGAGCGGAGTGAGGCAGATGAGGGGTAGAATGTAGTGGGGACAGAGCAAAGGCAGAAATGGAGTGGGGGTAGAGTGGAGTGAGGCAGAATAGACTGAAGGAGATGAGGGGTAGAATGTAGTGGGGGCAGATTAGGGGCAGAATGTAGTGGGGGCAGAGCAGGGGTAGAATGTAGTGGGGACAGATTAGGGGCAGAATGGAGTGGGGGCAGAGCAGGGGTAGAATGTAGTGGGGACAGAGCAGAGGCAGAAATGGAGTGGGGGCAGAGTGGAGTGAGGCAGAATAGACAGAAGCAGATGAGGGGTAGAATGTAGTGGGGGCAGACAGGGCCGGCTGCAGGTTTTTGTGGGCCCCGGGCGAAATAGTATCAGTGGGCCCCTTTAGCACAAACCATGATACATTAATATAATATAGAAGCTGCAGGCTGTGTATATATAATATAGAGGCTCGTGGGTGGGCTCTACATATAATATAGAGGCAGTTCAGGGCTGTATATATAATATGGAGACTGAAGGGGCTGTATATATAATATAGAGACTGCGGGTTGTATATATTAATTGGAGGCTGTGCTGGCCTGTATATAGTACCGTATTTGGAGGCTGTGCCAGGCTGTATATATTAATTGGAAGCTGTGGCAGCCCAGCCGCAGCCTCCAAATAATATATACAGCCCAGCACAGCCTCCATATTATATATACAGCACAGCCTCCAAATAATATATGTATAGCCCATCGCAGCCTCCATATTATATATACAGCACAGCAGCAGGCTCCATATACCACAGCACAGTCTCCATATACATCAGCAAAACCTCCATATACCTCTGCAGCAGCCTCCATCTAGCACAGCAGCAGCCTCCATATACCCCAGCAGCAGCCTCCATATGCCGCAATATACAGTCAGCACAGCCTCCATATACACCCAGGACAGCCTCTATATACCCCAGCACAGCCTCTATATACCCCAGCACACAGCCTCTGTATACCCCAGCACACAGCCTCTGTATACCCCAGCACACAGCCTCTGTATACCCCAGCACACAGCCTCTGTATACCCCAGCACAGCACCTCTGTATACCCCAGCACAGCGCCTCTGTATACCCCAGCACACAGCCTCTGTATACCCCAGCACACAGCCTCTGTATACCCCAGCACACAGCTTTTGTATACCCCAGCACACAGCCTCTGTATACCCCAGCAGCACAGGCTCTGTATACCCCAGCACACAGCCTCTATATACCCCAGCACACAGCCTTTGTATACCCCAGCACACAGCCTCTTTATACGCCAGCACACAGCCTCTATATACCCCACCGCACAGCCTTTGTATACCCCAGCAGCACAGCCTCTGTATACCCCAGCAGCACAGCCTCTGTATACCCAGCAGCACAGCCTCTGTATACCCCAGCAGCACAGCCTTTGTATACCCCAGCAGCACAGCCTCTGTATACCCCAGCAGCACAGCCTCTGTATACCCCAGCAGCACAGCCTCTATATACCCCAGCACACAGCCTTTGTATACCCCAGCACACAGCCTCTTTATACGCCAGCACACAGCCTCTATATACCCCACCGCACAGCCTTTGTATACCCCAGCAGCACAGCCTCTGTATACCCCAGCAGCACAGCCTCTGTATACCCCAGCAGCACAGCCTCTGTATACCCCAGCAGCACAGCCTTTGTATACCCCAGCAGCACAGCCTCTGTATACCCCAGCACACAGCCTTTGTATACCCCAGCACACAGCCTCTTTATACGCCAGCACACAGCCTCTATATACCCCACCGCACAGCCTTTGTATACCCCAGCAGCACAGCCTCTGTATACCCCAGCTCACAGCCTCTGTATAACCCAGCACACAGCCTCTGTATACCCCAGCACACAGCCTCTGTATACCCAGCAGCACAGCCTCTGTATACTCCAGCAGCACAGCCTCTGTATACCCCAGCAGCACAGCCTCTGTATACCCCAGCAGCACAGCCTCTGTATACCCCAGCAGCACAGCCTCTGTATACCCCAGCTCACAGCCTCTGTATAACCCAGCACACAGCCTCTGTATAACCCAGCACACAGCCTCTGTATACCCCAGCAGCACAGCCTCTGTATACTCCAGCAGCACAGCCTCTGTATACCCCAGCAGCACAGCCTCTGTATACCCCAGCAGCACAGCCTCTGTATACCCCAGCAGCACAGCCTCTGTATACCCCAGCTCACAGCCTCTGTATACCCCAGCAGCACAGCCTCTGTATACCCCAGCTCACAGCCTCTGTATACCCAGCTCACAGCCTCTGTATAACCCAGCACACAGCCTCTGTATACCCCAGCACACAGCCTCTGTATACCCCAGCAGCACAGCCTCTGTATACTCCAGCAGCACAGCCTCTGTATACCCCAGCAGCACAGCCTCTGTATACCCCAGCAGCACAGCCTCTGTATACCCCAGCAGCACAGCCTCTGTATACCCCAGCAGCACAGCCTCTGTATACCCCAGCAGCACAGCCTCTGTATACCCCAGCAGCACAGCCTCTGTATACCCCAGCAGCACAGCCTCTGTATACCCCAGCAGCACAGCCTCTGTATACCCCAGCAGCACAGCCTCTGTATACCCCAGCAGCACAGCTTCTGTATACCCCAGCAGCACAGCCTCTGTATACCCCAGCAGCACAGCCTCTGTATACCCCAGCAGCACAGCCTCTGTATACCCCAGCAGCACAGCCTCTGTATACCCAGGCACACAGCCTCTGTATACCCCAGCACACAGGCTCTGTATGCCCCAGCACACAGCCTCTGTATACCCCAGCAGCACAGCCTCTGTATACCCCAGCAGCACAGCTTCTGTATACCCCAGCAGCACAGCCTCTGTATACCCCAGCAGCACAGCCTCTGTATACCCCAGCAGATTAGGGGCAGAATGGAGTGGGGAGAGAGCAGGGGTAGAATGTAGAGGGGTAGAATGCCGCCCCCCCCCCGGTGTTTCCCCTGGCCTGTATTTGGCCGTGCAGTGTGTTTGCTGCCCTGCCCCCTCTGTGGCTTCTTACCCTTCTTGGGAGCAGTGATGGATGAATAGAGGAGCTGGAGTGATGTGTGAGTCATGTGAATGACGGGCGGTGAAACTATGGAAGGTTCCAGGGGTGGAGGTGGAGCCTGGGTGGAGGTGGAGGCGGAGATGGGGCGGAGTCTCGGGGGTCCCCAAAATTTTGCTAGTAAGGGGCCCCCTAAATTCCTAGTGGCAGCCCTGATCGAGATGCTCCTGTAATACAATATCCATAAAAGATTAGCTCAAAATGCAATACAAAAAATGTCCACACGATGGCCACAATGAGCCATGGTTGAAAATCAGATGGAAAGGAAGAAAAAGGATAAAGTGAAAAAGAAAGATTACACACAAAACATATGCAATAGTGCAAGTGCCTGCAGGGCAAAGGTCAAGGAAAGGCCTCGTTGTTAAGGTAGAAATAATGGAGAATAGAGGATAAACATTCCCCCAAACGTATAAGAAGAAATTCAACAAACATGACTTCAATAATGCAGCAAGCACCTCGTCATTAGGATAGAAGTAATGGAGTATATAATGGAGGTAATATGAGAAAACGTTATTTAGTAAGTTTTATTTCTTATTCACTTTATCCTTTTGGGGTTTTCCTTTCCATCTGATTTTCAACCTTGGCTCATTGTGGCCATCCAGTGGACATTTTTTGTATTGCATCTTGAGCTCATTTTTTTATGGATATATTATATAATGGTACATTTTTTTTATTTCATTAATGCCACTTTATGCTCGTTGGGTATTCCTTCTCGGTCAAATCTTCTGTGTGACTTCTCTTTTTAAATTGCTTGTATCCATTTTTTTTCCATAAGGTTTTGGTACTATTTTCTATTTCGGATGTCTTACGCATTACATTTATAGGTTTTCCTAATTTTTTTTGTATATAACCTGTACATTTTTATGGGCCTATTGTATGTTTGGCTACTGTATATAGTAATCATCAAATGGCTGTTTAGTAAAAGAATGTTCTCCCTCCGAGTTGTTTAACATCAGCCGATTCCATTGGCATCGTGCAGCCTTCAGGGCGTCCTGCCCCCGTAGAGTGCACACACTCAGCCACTTCATGTAATATGCTGGGGGAGATGACCACCTCGTCCCACGGCTCCTGCCCTGCGCCACCTTATGTCTATTCCAGCTTTGCACATCTAGAGGCTGGATGTTGTCCCATCATCTCTCATGTTATAGAGAGGTCACACTTAGTGTTAGAATACAAAAACCTACAAAGTGACAGCATTAATAAAAAGATAAAGTAACCTGAACAGACATTTCTGCTATTAAAAATATAGAACTTTACTCTGATGTTTCAGAAATCGTCCAGAAATTGGACAGAAGGTAAGAGTGATACTGTCCTCTAATTATACCTTTCTTTTCTCATCCTGCTCTATCACTATGCTCACATTTTCCCTCACAATTTTTGCTCACTCTCTTATCCTCACTCTCTTTCGCTGCCCCCTCTAACCAGATAACTATCTCCCCCTCTCTCTTAACCCCCACCTCATCCACAGACCTACTCCTTAACCTCAGACCTCTCCTACTGAAGTATAAAACAAGCTGGCCACTCTCCTTCTCCCACCTGATTTCCCTTTCTCTACTACGTCTCACTGCTGGCAACATATCTCCCAATCCTGGTCCTCCCCATATGTCCCAACTATCCTTACCTCCACCAAAGTAAGATAAACTACTGCTATCCTTCACATGTAAAACCCGTGCCCCTGCCCCCCTCCCCCGCCCCCCTGCTTCCTCGCTCTGGAGCACTTTGGAATGCCCGCTCCTTTTGCAACAAGCTCCACATGATCCATGACCTTTTTACTTCCCAGAACCTTTCCTTTTTGGGCCTCACTGAGACCTCGCTGACAGCCTCTGACACGTCCTCCCCTGCTGCACTGAGCTATGGCGGCCTTCACTTTACCCACACTCCTCGCCCTGGCAGCAGACATGGCGGAGGAGTGGGCTTCCTACTCTTTGCAAACTGTTCCTTCAACCAAATCCAACCCCCACCCTCCCTTCTTTAAAAGTTCACTCCGTCTGTATCTACTCTCCAATCTTCAAATGGCTGTTATATACCGACCTCCGGGCTCTGCCACTACCTTCATTGACCAATTCTCCACCTGGCTTCTTCATTTTCTCTCTGCTGACATCCCCACCATCATCATGGGTGACTTTAATATCGCTACTGACACCCACCAGCCAGCGGCCTCCAAGCTCCTTTCTCTTACCTCATCTTTTGGACTTACTCAGTGTCCTCCACAGCCACCCACACAGACGGACATACACTAGACCTCACCTTCACCCGCTTCTGTTCCCTATCTAATCTCACAACCTCCCCCTTCCCCCTATCTGACCACCATCTACTCACCTTCTCATCCTTGTCCTGCTCACCGGCCCTCCATATCCAGCCATTAGCTCATCCTCGCAGAAGTCTCGCACACCTAGATATTCACAGATTCTCTTCTACCTCTGTCCTCTAGATCTTCACTCAATGACACAGACAGTGCCACAGCTTTCTACAATACCACCCTCACATCAGTTATAGACTCAGTCACCCCTCTCGTTCATCGCAAGAGGCGACGAATCAATAGGCAACCCTGGCACAACAATCTCACCAAAAAACTTCGACAAGTGTCCAGGGCTGCGGAGCGGTGTTGAAAGAAAGCACACCTGCCAGACGACTTCACTGCCTTCAAACAATCTACACTCACCTTCAAATCAGCCCTCACGTCTGCTAAACAGACCTACTTCACAAACCTTGTATCTTCACTAACCCACAACCCCAAACAACTGTTCAGCACATTTAACTCCCTTCTCCGCCCACCACTGCCTCCTTCAACCTCCCTCATCTCTGCTGAGGACTTAATCCTATACTTTAAAAATAAGATCAACCAAACAAGGCAAACCTTTATTATTCCACCACCCCAACCACTCCATATATCAGGCCTGCCCTTCCCTCACAACCTCCCTCTCCAACATCACTGAAGGAGAGCTTCCTTGTCTCCTATCCAAATCACACCTCACCACCTGTGCACTTGACTCCATCCCTTCTCACCTCCTCCTCAACCTCACTAAAACACTCATCCCAGCCCTAACCCATCTCTTCAATCTATCGCTAACTTCTGGTACCTTCCCTCTGCTTTCAAACGTGCCACCATCACACCCATCCTCAAAAAGCCAAACCTTGACCCGACTGCTATGACGAGCTACTTACTAACCAAGGGTTGTATGGGGACTCGGGTGTCTGGGCCCTGCTGTGGTTGGGATGTCACTGGTGGCCTGCTCAGACCTGTGGCCCTGGTGGTCAACTGGTAAAGGAGTTGGGGAATAGTAGTAAAGAGTTTGAAAGTTTGTCGTGACGCCACCTGTGGCTTCTGGTGATTGCACCAGCGCTGCTTTGGGGCCTCCAGGGATGATGTACGGGCAGCTAAGTGTTGAAGCTCCCCACAGGTGGAGCTGAGTCCCCGGGGCTCTGGTAGTAGATGTCGAGCCCCAGGCCCTGGGGTAGTCGTGTATCAGGCTCGGTGGTTGTTCTCACGGGCGGATGTCAAGGGTGGCAGCGCCTGAGCCCATGGCCTGGGTGACACTTCAAATGGGGTTATGTACAGGTGATAAGAGTTTGTCATGTGACGCCACCTGTAATACCTGGTGATGGGTCACCAGCGCCGCCACAGTCCTTCCGGAGGTCGATGGTAATGCGGTTGAGATGGCAAAGCTCCCTAAAGGTGGAGCTGGTCCTCCGGGACAGCGTTCCTGGAAAGGAACAGGTTGATGGAGATAACCACACAAAAGCAAAGTCACTTTCTCCCGGGTACTTTACTGTAAACATTCAGTAGCCAAATACAAAGTTCACAGTTCAGCATCAGATGTTAGAGTAACAGGTAACTCTACAGGTGGCTGCAAGTGGATCTCAGGTGGTATGGTGGGACCCGTGGTAAACCTTAGTTGACGAACCCGTGTCCTTTCTTCCCCACCTAGGATAAGTCTATACCCAATGGCTCCGTGTAGGTAGTATTGGGGGTCCCCTCCCTCGTGGTGAGGAAGCAGGCAGACCGCTCCGTCTGGCAGGGTGCTGCAGCTGATAGACAAACCACAACAGCCGATTGCTAACTGCAAAGATAGACTTTGGCCGGATCCTCGGGCCCGGAGTTCCCCTGGTGGACTGGATAGTCGCCTGGAGTATGGTCGCTCCACACTGGGCTTCTCCCTTTCTCTCTAGGGCCCAGACTCCTCGCATCGGGCGCCCTCTTTCAGGGTCTCCCCAAGAGCCTCTTTCTCCTTCCCTCCGGATCAGCATAGAGCCGTACGGATGACCCTTCCGCCTCGTTCCACACTCTTCTGCTAATGTAGGAGTGCTGGAATGGGGCCCACCCACCAACCTAGGGTCCACTTGCAGCTGGGGCAATTACACCTCTTTTACGGGTGCAATACCCCACTGTGACACCTGACTACGTGGGGCGCCACATAGATGGTTTTAGGGAGGAAAGCAGGGAATGGGCCTTGCTGGCAGGCAGCTGGAATAGTCTCTATAGATGGCAGGGTCAGGGGTAGAGGAATGGACACACACACCGGAGATTGTTTCTTTACCTTTTACTAATGGAATTGCAGGTAAAAGTCCATTACACTGCTGGATGTTCAGGTAGCACTTCTGGATCTCCTCAATGAGTGGGTATAAGGCCTCCTCATCTCTTTTCAATTGTGTGAAGCCCTGCCCTATATGGAACTTGGCTGGCCTCCTCTGCTCTCCTATCACCTGTGCTGTGTTGGGTAACCCTCATTGGACTGCCACTATATACTCTCTTGCGGTGCCTGGCTCCCTTGTTGGTGGCTGCACAGATGCCCAGGAGACTGAAGTCTCCACGGAATAGCGGTATTCTCTGCTGGGCTAGGTGCTCTCCTGCAGACTCGGACTCTGGTGTCCGGGGTACTTTCTGGAGTGAACCAAGACAGCTCCTCGGTCCCCAGGCTGCTACTTCTCCATTGTTCCTATGTCTCTCCTTCGACCCCACTCTTGGGTCCTTGCAATAGCTAGACTGATGGCTGTTCAGGTGCCTCTGGCTCAGACCTAGCGCGGCTCCGACTACTAAGATGTCTTCACAGTTCTCCTAGCGACTGCACACTCTGTCTAACTCCGCCCCCAGTATCAGTATTTATTGGGGATCTGGCCTAAGAGCAGTAAGTTGAGCTCCCCCTACAGGCCTTGGGTGGAAGGTGTTGTTTGCGCTTGAGTGTGGAAACTCATCCGTGCTGTAGGTGAGTCTGTGGTTACCTGTGTGAGCAGGGCGCCACACTACACTACCGCCCCCGTTTGCTTCCAAAGTCCTTGAACAACACGTCCATGCTCAACTTTCCTCCCACCTGTCATCTAACTCTCTCCTTGACAATCTACAATCCAGTTTCCGGCCTCACCACTCCACCGAAACTGCCCTAACCAAAATTACTAACAACTTGCTCACAGCCAAAGCTAACAAACAATTCTTCATCCTCTTCCTTCTAGACCTGTCCTCTACCTTTGATACCGTTGACCACTCTCTCCTATTACAGATCCTCTCTTCCCTTGGCAGCAAAGACCTTGCCTTGTCCTGCCTCATACCTTTCCAACTGCACATTTAGCATCCCCCACTCCCATACTACCTCCTCACCACGCCCTCTCTCTGTTGGATTCCCACAAGACTATGTCCTGGGGCCTCTATACCCTTGGCCTAGGACAACTCATGAAGTCCCATGGCTTCCAGTGCCACCTGTACTATGATGACACTCAGATCTACCTCTCTGGCCCAGACGTCACCTCTCTCCTGTTTAGAATCCCAAAGTGTCTGTCAGCCATAACCTCTTTCTTCTCCTCTCGCTTCCTATAACTCAGTATAGACAAAACGGAACTCATCATCTTTCCTACATCCCATCTTTCATCTTCACCACCTGATCTTTCCATTATGGTAAATGGCATCATGCTCTCTCCCACCCCTCAAATTCGCTGCCTTGGAATAACTCTTGACTGTGCCCTCACATCCACACATCTAAACTCTCGCCACCTCCTGTCACCTCCAGTTCAAGAATATTTCCAGAATTCATCCTTTCTTCAGCCCTCAATCTACTAAAATACTTGTACATGCCCTTATCATCTCCCGCCTCGACTACTGCAACCTCCTCCTCTGTGGCCTCCCTGCTAACACTTTTGTGTGGCGCCCTGCGTCCAGGAGGCCACAAAAGGGAACTGCAGCCAGGCAGGTAGGACACTTGTTGCACAACAACACCCTCACAGCCCACACAACCCACGTGTAAGAGAAGGTAGCATCCAGCCCTGAGATTAGAGACTCTATGAGATTGAGGGGTGGTGGATTTGGAGGAGTGGGTTGGGCACACACGAAGTCAGGTGACTTGACAGTATATAGGAAGGGGGGAGATGGAAGGAAGGCAGTAGGCCGAGGTAGGCTGAGAGGAAAAGACTGAACATCACACGTCCTGTGAGTGTAAGGCCTAGGAGCGCAGAATCTGTACCGAGCCAGTGTGAGCCGGAGGAGAGAGAAAGCCCATCCGAAGCTGATACCACCAGGAGTGTGAGAGAACGGAGAGGGACGGTGTAACCCGGGCCCTAGGAACGCAGCTGAAGCTGACTGCAGGTGGAGTAGCCCTCCTATGATACCGAGAGGAACAGAGAGAAAGGAGCCTGGTAGAGCCTCAGACTTGAGGACTGCTGGAGGCTGGGCTGAAGTAGAGTGTCGGCTCTAGAGGGGACCGTAGTTTACCTGTTATCCCCAAACAACATGACGGGGGGTCTTAATTCCAGATTGGGATCCCTACCTCAAAGGACAGGCAGCTCTGTGACAAACTTGAGGACCCACAGAGGCCCGAGTCACCGCCATACTGTCCAGCGTTTCACACACACCCGTGGAGACGAAGACCGTAATAGCCCGGAAAGGACACTAAAGACTGTGTGAGGGGTCACAGAGAGAGAGAGGCCTGGCTGCAGGGAGCAAAGGGAACCCGGAGAGGAGAATGTGCCCGTGTATTAAGAACTGTACTTGAACTGTGTAAGAACTGTAAACGAGCTGTAAAGTGACTTGAAGAACTGAGAGTAAATACGGAAAACCCTGGAACTGCTTCCCTTGTGTTTCTGCATGAAAGTGATTCTCTCCATACAGGATACAGAAAGCCCTCCATCTGCAGAGCTACCAGCCTGTCAGCACCAGCAAAGAGGAGAGATCCCTGCAGCGTCTGCAAAGTAAGTGTGCTACACACTCCACAATAGACTTAACCCTTACTGCCCCGGGGAACACAGTTCTACCCACTGGAACTATCCCACCTAAGCTGCCATTACATCATCCCCGGAGGTTCTGCAGCAGCGGCGGCTCCCATCACTGGCCGCATATAGTGGGTGGCGTCACGACTGACAATCCCCTGTAAATATTCCCTTTTATTGCCGAGCCCGGGACACGGACCGGACCAGGACCACCCGTGACTTCCCCAGCAGCAGACCGTTCCGGTAACGAGTACCCCCGTCCCAGTGGGCCCGACACTTCCACCTCTCCAGTCTGTCCTCAACTCTGCTGCCCGACTAATCCACCTCTCTCCTCACCACTCCCCTGTATCTCCCCTCTGCAAATTCCTCCCCTGACCCCCAATTCCCCAATGAATCCAGTTCAAGCTACTAACGCTGACCTACAAAGCCGTCCATAACCTGTCCCCTCTCTATATCTCCGAACTAATCTCCCACTATCTTCCCTCACGTAATCTTCGATCCTCCCAAGACCTCCTCCTCTGCTCCACACTTACTCGTTCTTCACACAACTGCCTCCAAGATTTCTCCCAAATATCCCCCATCCTCTGGAATTCTGCGCCCCAACACGTCAGATTATCCACCACACTCAGATCCTTCAGACGGAACTTGAAAACCCATCTCTTCAAGAAAGCTTACAGCCTGCAATGACCGAGCTGCCGCCCCACCGCCTCCAGAGCTGCCGCCCCACCGCCTCCAGAGCTGCTGCCCCACCGCCTCCAGAGCTGCCACCTCTCCACCACCTGATCTGCTGCACCCCTGACCTACTGTAAGTCCGCAAGGGCAGAGTCCTCTCCCCTCTGTACCAGTCTGTCATTATTAATTTGTTTACTGTAAACCATATCTATAATTTTGTATGTAACCCCTCTCATGTACAGCACCATGGAACTAATGGTGCTATATAAATAAATAATAATAATAATAATAATGTTTCTATGATCACTAAAGCACATTTATTAGCATATTGCATGTTTTTACTGTTTATTGACAAATACATCAAACTTATGCCAAGACTCAACATTTACAAATTTTCCCACACTGAGTCCTCACCTCGCTGACTCGTTATCCACACTGAGTCCTCCCCTCGCTGACTCGTTATCCACACTGAGCCCTCCTCTTGCTGACCCCTTTTCCACACTGAGCCCTCCCCACGCTGAAGCCTTTTCCACTCTGAGCCCCCCACGCTGCCCCCTTATCCACACTGAGCCCCAAGGCTGACCCCTTTTCCACACTGAGCCCTCCCCACACTGACCCCTTTCCCACACAGAGCCCTCACCACACTGAGGCCTTTTCCACACTGACCCCTTTTCCACACTGAGCCCCCCCACACTGACCTCTTTTCCACACTGAGCCCTCCCCACGCTGACCCTGTTTCCACACTGAGCCCTCCCCACGCTAAGGTCTTTTCCACACTGAACCCTCCCCACACTGACCCCTTTTCCACACTGAGCCCTCCCCACACTGAGGCCTTTTCCACACTGAACCCTCCCCACACTGACCCCTTTCCCACACAGAGCCCTCCCCACACTGACCCCTTTTCCACACTGAGCCCTCCCCACGCTGACCCCTTTTCCACACTGAGCCCCCCACGCTGACCTCTATTCCACACTGAGGCCTCCCCACGCTGACCTCTTTTCCACACTGAACCCCACACGCTGACCTCTTTTCCACACTGTGCCCTCCCCACGATGACCCCTTTTCTACATCTCACCCTACCCTTGTACATAGAAATGCAAAAAAAAATATTATATGTATTAAAAATATAAAAATGTAAACATAAAAAATATAATTTATTATTATTATTATTATTATTATTAATAATAGTTTTTCTGTTGATTATTTATACCTACATCTTACCCTACTCTCATTCTTATATTTTGCTCTTTTTATAATGAAAAGCTCCTTTATTAATTTTACTAAGACAGATCTCCAAATCTAACAACACTTTATTAATAACTAGATGGTGGCCCGATTCTAACGCATCGGGTATTCTAGAATATGTAGTTGACATACTGTGACTGACAGAACTTGTTCAGTCAACATGAGTGAACTACATATATATATATATAGCAGCGCTATGGTATATGGTGGTACATTACAGCACATGTATAGCAGCTCTATAGTATATGGCGGTACATTACATTACATGTATAGCAGCTATGGTTTATGGCAGTACATTACATGTATAGCAGTGCTATGGTATATGGCGGTACATTACAGTACATGTATAGCAGCGCTATGGTTTATGGCGGTACATTACAGTACATGTATAGCAGCGCTATGGTATATGGCGGTACATTACAGTACATGTATAGCAGCGCTATGGTATATGGCGGTACATTACAGTACATGTATAGCAGCGCTATGGTATATGGCGGTACATTACAGTACATGTATAGCAGCGCTATGGTATATGGCGGTACATTACAGTACATTTATAGCAGCGCTATGGTATATGGAGGTACATTACAGTACATGTATAGCAGCGCTATGGTATATGGCGGTACATTACAGTACATGTATAGCAGTGCTATGGTATATGGCGGTACATTACAGTACATGTATAGCAGCGCTATGGTATATGGCGGTACATTACAGTACATGTATAGCAGCACTATAGTATATGGAGGTATATTACAGACTAGTACATGTATAGCAGCACTATAGTATATGGAGGTACAGGATGTAGGTGCCAGGAGCGCACTGCATGCTAAACTGCCATGACCTCAGTGATAACTGCATGCAGCAAGCTCAGGAACTCCATCTAGTGGATGCTGCTTGAACTAACCTCAGTAACAACTGCATGCAGGAGGCTCAGGAGCTCCATCTAGTGGATGCTGCTTGAACTAACCTCAGTAACAACTGCATGCATGAGGCTAAGGAGCTCCATCTAGTGGATGCTGCTTGAACTAAACCTCTGTAACAACTGCATGCAGAATGCTAAGGAGCTCCATCTACTGAATGCTGCTTGAACTAACCTCCGTAATAACAATGCAGGAGGCTCAGGAGCTCCATCTAGTGGATGCTGCTTGAACTATCCTCCGTAATAACAGTGCAGGAGGCTCAGGAGCTCCATCTAGTGGATGCTGCTTGAACTAACCCCTGAAGAAGCTAAACAGTAGGGAAACGCTTCGGAGCGTCCCTGGTACTGTAGGAGCGATCCAGCATACAGTGATGGGTAGGTGTAGTCCTTTAGCACATTAGTGATAGGGAGGGAATGGGTGCTGGGCTTGCTTTAGGTGATAGTGGTATGGGATTTTTCTCTTTAACCATATGCAGCCATTAATCAAGGTATCCAGATGATTGAGCGCTCCCAAGGAGATTTACCTTATGATAAGGACACTGACTCCTTTTTCCTTCTTGGAGATTTATTTCAAATGGCTTCACAGTAGTAAAAAGTCATAAAAGCATAATTAAAACAACGCGTTTCGGCTATAAATGTCATAAAATAGCCTTCCTCAGGTATATGACATACACCTCATATACCTGAGGAAGGCTATTTTATGACATTTATAGCCGAAACGCGTTGTTTTAATTATGCTTTTATGACTGTTTACTACTGTGAAGCCATTTGAAATAAATCTCCAAGAAGGAAGAAGGGGTCAGAGTCCTTATCATAAGGTCAATCTCCTTGGGAGCGCTCAATCATCTGGATACCTTGATTACTTGCTTCATTCCACGGGCTCATAGCTGGGAGTTCCGCTCTCTGGAGGATAGCAGCAGCATACCAAGGAGACAAAGACCCCTGTAAGACCCCCAGTGGGTTGATATGCGAAGAAACAAGACACAATAAAGGTGAGTTCTCTTGCCCAGTGTACTTCTGAGAAATATTGTACTTTTACATTTAGATCTGCGCCTGTTTTCTCTCTCCCCACCCTCCTCTGACCTACAGCCTCGAGGTCTATTGTGTGCAATATGCAGCCATAGTACTTGACTCTCTTTTATACCACAATGTGCATATATTGGCATGCCAACACCATGTAATTGCCTATGGGATATGCTTCTCAGTCCTTCACGGTCATACTCCTGGTATTGAATTGCACTTGTCACTTTGTCTGTTATTGTAAGTCACCAATTTGCTCTGTTATATCTAGCATTTAATAAATTATTTTTTGCAATATCTTGGCAATGTAAGGTGCTTTTTTCTAATTATGGCATAAATTCTCGTGTAGTCTAAGCTTTGGTATTAATTATGTAGAAGAGAAGCCATTTTATGTATAAATACTGTCCTTTGGGAATCCAATTAGTAATAACAATGCAGGATGCTCAGGAGCTCCATCTAGTGGATGCTGCTTGAACTAACCTCAGTAATAACTGCATGCAGGAGGCTCAGGAGCTCCCTCTAGTGGATGCTGCTTGAACTAACCTCAGTAATAACTGCATGCAGGAGGCTAATGAGCTCCATCTAGTGGTTGCTGCTTGAACTAACCTCAGTAATAACAATACAGGAGGCTCAGGAGCTCCATCTAGTGGATGCTGCTTGAACTAACCTCAGTAACAACTGCATGCAGGAGGCTCAGGAGCTCCATCTAGTGGATGCTGCTTGAACTAACCTCAGTAACAAATGCATGCATGAGGCTCAGGAGCTCCATCTAGTGGATGCTGCTTGAACTAACCTGAGTAATAATTGCATGCAGGAGGATCAGGAGCTCCCTCTAGTGGATGCTGCTTGAATTAACCTCAGTAATAACAATGCAGGAGGCTCAGGAGCTCCATCTAGTGGATGCTGCTTGAACTAACCTCAGTACTAACTGCATGCAGGAGGCTCAGGAGCTCCCTCTTGTGGATGCTGCTTGAACTAACCTGAGTAATAACTGCATGCAGGAGGCTCAGGAGCTCCATCTAGTGGATGCTGCTTGAACTAACCTCAGTAGTAACTTAATGCAGGAGACTCAGGAGCTCCATCTAGTGGATGCTGCTTGAACTAACCTCAGTAATAATTGCATGCAGGAGGCTCAGGAGCTCCATGTAGTGGATGCTGCTTGAACTAACCTGAGTAATACATGCATGCAGGAGGCTCAGGAGCTCCCTCTAGTGGATGCTGCTTGAACTAACCCCAGTAATAACTGCATGCAGGAGGGTAAGGAGCTCCATCTAGTGGATGCTGCTTGAACTAACCTCAGTAATAACAATGCAGGAGGCTCAGGAGCTCCATCTAATGGATGCTGCTTTAACTAACCTCAGTAACAACTGCCTGCAGGAGGCTCAGGAGCTCCATTTAGTGGATGCTGCTTGAACTAACCTCAGTAACAACTGCATGCAGGAGGCTCATGAGCTCCATCTAGTGGATGCTGCTTGAACTAACATCAGTAATATCTGAATGCAGGAGGCTCAGGAGCTCCATCTAGTGGATGTTGCTTGAACTAACCTCAGTAATATCTGAATGCAGGAGGCTCAGGAGCTCCCTCTAGTGGATGCTTCTTGAACTAACCTCAGTAATAACAATGCAGGAGGCTCAGGAGCTCCATCTAGTGGATGCTGCTTGAACTAACCTCAGTACTAACTGCATGCAGGAGGCTCAGGAGATCCCTCTTGTGGATGCTGCTTGAACTAACCTGAGTAATAACTGCATGCAGGAGGCTCAGGAGCTCCATCTAGTGGATGCTGCTTGAACTAACCTCAGTAGTAACTTAATGCAGGAGACTCAGGAGCTCCATCTAGTGGATGCTGCTTGAACTAACCTCAGTAATAATTGCATGCAGAAGCTTCAGGAGCTCCATCTAGTGCAGAGGTCCCCAAATCCAGGCCTCGAGGGCCGCCAACAGTGCAGGTTTTCTAGGATTTCCTTAGTATTGCACAGGGCTTGGAATCATTACCTGTGCAGATGATCACATTAGCACCTGTGCAATAGTAAGGAAATCCTGAAAACCTGCACTATTGGCGGCTCTTGAGGCCTGGAGTTGGGGACCTGTGATCTAGTGTATGCTGCTAGAACTAACCTAAGGGCCACGTCACACACACAGATATCTGTGCAGATATTGTTTGCAGATCTCTGGTTGCAGTGAAATCATGGACACATTGTTCATTTATATATGGCCACAAAATGTAACAATGTGTCCATGATTTCACTGCATCCAGAGATCTGCGAACAATCTCTGCACAGATATCTGTGTGTGTGACGTGGCCCTAAGTAACAACTGCATGCAGGAGGCTCAGGAGCTCCATCTAGTGATTGCTGCTTGAACTTACCTCAGTAACAACTGCATGCAGGAGGCTAAGGAGCTCCATCTAGTGGATGCTGCTTGAACTAACTTCAGTAGTAACTTAATGCAAGAGGCTCAGGAGCTCCCTCTTGTGGATGCTGCTTGAACTAAACTGAGTAATAATTGCATGCAGGAGGCTCATGAGCTCCATCTAGTGATGCTGCTTGAACTAACCTGAGTAATAACTGCATGCAGGAGGCTCAGGAGCTCCATCTAGTGGATGCTGCTTAAACTAACCTCAGTAACAACTGCATGCAGGAGGCTCAGGAGCTCCATCTAGTGGATGCTGCTTGAACTAACCTCAGTAGTAACTTAATGCAGGAGGCTCAGGAGCTCCATCTAGTGGATGGTGCTTGAACTAACCTCAGTAATAACTACATGCAGGAGGATAAGGAGCTCCATATAGTGGATGCTGCTTGAACTAACCTCAGTAATAACTACATGCAGGAGGCTCAGGAGCTCCATCTAGGGTATGCTGCTTGAACTAATCTCAGTAACAACTGCATGCAGGAGGCTAAGGAGCTCCATCTAGTGGATGCTGCTTGAACTAACCTCCGTAATAACAATGCAGGAGGCTCAGGAGCTCCATCTAGTGGATATTGCTTGAACTAACCTCAGTAATAGCTGCATGCAGGAGGCTCAGGAGCTCCATCTAGTGGATGCTGCTTTAACTAACCTCAGTAACAACTGCATGCAGGAGGTTCAGGAGCTCCATCTAGTGGATGCTGCTTGAAACTAACCTCAGTAATAATTGCATGCAGGAGGCTCAGGAGCTCCCTCTAGTGGATGCTGCTTGAACTAACCTCAGTAATAACTGCATGCAGGAGGCTAAGGAGCTCCATCTAGTGGATGCTGCTTGAACTAACCTCAGTAATAGCTGCATGCAGGAGGCTCAGGAGCTCCATCTAGTGGATGCTGCTTGAACTAACCTCAGTAACAACTGCATGCAGGAGGCTCAGGAGCTCCATGTAGTGGATGCTGCTTGAACTAACCTGAGTAATACATGCATGCAGGAGGCTCAGGAGCTCCCTCTAGTGGATGCTGCTTGAACTAACCCCAGTAATAACTGCATGCAGGAGGGTAAGGAGCTCCATCTAGTGGATGCTGCTTGAACTAACCTCAGTAATAACAATGCAGGAGGCTCAGGAGCTCCATCTAATGGATGCTGCTTTAACTAACCTCAGTAACAACTGCCTGCAGGAGGCTCAGGAGCTCCATTTAGTGGATGCTGCTTGAACTAACCTCAGTAACAACTGCATGCAGGAGGCTCATGAGCTCCATCTAGTGGATGCTGCTTGAACTAACATCAGTAATATCTGAATGCAGGAGGCTCAGGAGCTCCATCTAGTGGATGTTGCTTGAACTAACCTCAGTAATATCTGAATGCAGGAGGCTCAGGAGCTCCCTCTAGTGGATGCTTCTTGAACTAACCTCAGTAATAACAATGCAGGAGGCTCAGGTGCTCCATCTAGTGGATGCTGCTTGAACTAACCTCAGTACTAACTGCATGCAGGAGGCTCAGGAGATCCCTCTTGTGGATGCTGCTTGAAACTAACCTGAGTAATAACTGCATGCAGGAGGCTCAGGAGCTCCATCTAGTGGATGCTGCTTGAACTAACCTCAGTAGTAACTTAATGCAGGAGACTCAGGAGCTCCATCTAGTGGATGCTGCTTGAACTAACCTCAGTAATAATTGCATGCAGAAGCTTCAGGAGCTCCATCTAGTGCAGAGGTCCCCAAATCCAGGCCTCGAGGGCCGCCAACAGTGCAGGTTTTCAGGATTTCCTTAGTATTGCACAGGTACCTGTGCAGATGATCACATTAGCACCTGTGCAATAGTAAGGAAATCCTGAAAACCTGCACTATTGGCGGCTCTTGAGGCCTGGAGTTGGGGACCTGTGATCTAGTGTATGCTGCTAGAACTAACCTAAGGGCCACGTCACACACACAGATATCTGTGCAGATATTGTTTGCAGATCTCTGGTTGCAGTGAAATCATGGACACATTGTTCATTTATATATGGCCACAAAATGTAACAATGTGTCCATGATTTCACTGCATCCAGAGATCTGCGAACAATCTCTGCACAGATATCTGTGTGTGTGACGTGGGCCCTAAGTAACAACTGCATGCAGGAGGCTCAGGAGCTCCATCTAGTGATTGCTGCTTGAACTTACCTCAGTAACAACTGCATGCAGGAGGCTAAGGAGCTCCATCTAGTGGATGCTGCTTGAACTAACTTCAGTAGTAACTTAATGCAAGAGGCTCAGGAGCTCCCTCTTGTGGATGCTGCTTGAACTAAACTGAGTAATAATTGCATGCAGGAGGCTCATGAGCTCCATCTAGTGGATGCTGCTTGAACTAACCTGAGTAATAACTGCATGCAGGAGGCTCAGGAGCTCCATCTAGTGGATGCTGCTTAAACTAACCTCAGTAACAACTGCATGCAGGAGGCTCAGGAGCTCCATCTAGTGGATGCTGCTTGAACTAACCTCAGTAGTAACTTAATGCAGGAGGCTCAGGAGCTCCATCTAGTGGATGGTGCTTGAACTAACCTCAGTAATAACTACATGCAGGAGGATAAGGAGCTCCATATAGTGGATGCTGCTTGAACTAACCTCAGTAATAAACTACATGCAGGAGGCTCAGGAGCTCCATCTAGGGTATGCTTGCTTGAACTAAATCTCAGTAACAACTGCATGCAGGAGGCTAAGGAGCTCCATCTAGTGGATGCTGCTTGAACTAAACCTCATTAACAACTGAATGCAGAATGCTAAGGAGCTCCATTTAGTGGATGCTGCTTGAACTAACCTCCGTAATAACAATGCAGGAGGCTCAGGAGCTCCATCTAGTGGATTGCTTGAACTAACCTCAGTAATAGCTGCATGCAGGAGGCTCAGGAGCTCCATCTAGTGGATGCTGCTTTAACTAACCTCAGTAAACAACTGCATGCAGGAGGCTCAGGAGCTCCATCTAGTGGATGCTGCTTGAACTAACCTGAGTAATACATGCATGCAGGAGGCTCAGGAGCTCCTCTAGTGGATGCTGCTTGAACTAACCCAGTAATAGCTGCATGCAGGAGGCTCAGGAGCTCCATCTAGTGGATGCTGCTTGAACTAACCTTAGTAAATAATGCAGGAGGCTAGGAGCTCCATCTAGTGGATGCTTCTTGAACTAACCTCAGTAATAACGCATGCAGGAGGGTAAGGAGCTCCTCTAGTGGATGCTGCTTAACTATACCTCAGTAATAACAATGCAGGGGGCTCAGGAGCTCCATCTAGTGGATGCTGCTTGATCTAACCTTAGTAATAACAATGCGGGAGGCTCAGGAGCTCCATCTAGTGGATGCTGCTTGAAACTAACCTCAGTAATAATTGCATGCAGGAGGCTCAGGAGCTCCTCTAGTGGATGCTGCTTGAACTAACCTCAGTAATACTGCATGCAGGAGGCTAAGGAGCTCCATCTAGTGGATGCTGCTTGAACTAACCTCAGTAATAGCTGCATGCAGGAGGCTCAGGAGCTCCATCTAGTGGATGCTGCTTGAACTAACCTCAGTAACAACTGCATGCAGGAGGCTCAGGAGCTCCATGTAGTGGATGCTGCTTGAACTAACCTGAGTAATACATGCATGCAGGAGGCTCAGGAGCTCCCTCTAGTGGATGCTGCTTGAACTAACCCCAGTAATAACTGCATGCAGGAGGGTAAGGAGCTCCATCTAGTGGATGCTGCTTGAACTAACCTCAGTAATAACAATGCAGGAGGCTCAGGAGCTCCATCTAATGGATGCTGCTTTAACTAACCTCAGTAACAACTGCTGCAGGAGGCTCAGGAGCTCCATTTAGTGGATGCTGCTTGAAACTAACCTCAGTAACAACTGCATGCAGGAGGCTCATGAGCTCCATCTAGTGGATGCTGCTTGAACTAACATCAGTAATATCTGAATGCAGGAGGCTCAGGAGCTCCATCTAGTGGATGTTGCTTGAACTAACCTCAGTAATATCTGAATGCAGGAGGCTCAGGAGCTCCCTCTAGTGGATGCTTCTTGAACTAACCTCAGTAATAACAATGCAGGAGGCTCAGGTGCTCCATCTAGTGGATGCTGCTTGAACTAACCTCAGTACTAACTGCATGCAGGAGGCTCAGGAGATCCCTCTTGTGGATGCTGCTTGAACTAACCTGAGTAATAACTGCATGCAGGAGACTCAGGAGCTCCATCTAGTGGATGCTGCTTGAACTAACCTCAGTAGTAACTTAATGCAGGAGACTCAGGAGCTCCATCTAGTGGATGCTGCTTGAACTAACCTCAGTAATAATTGCATGCAGAAGCTTCAGGAGCTCCATCTAGTGCAGAGGTCCCCAAATCCAGGCCTCGAGGGCCGCCAACAGTGCAGGTTTTCAGGATTTCCTTAGTATTGCACAGGGCTTGGAATCATTACCTGTGCAGATGATCACATTAGCACCTGTGCAATAGTAAGGAAATCCTGAAAACCTGCACTATTGGCGGCTCTTGAGGCCTGGAGTTGGGGACCTGTGATCTAGTGTATGCTGCTAGAACTAACCTAAGGGCCACGTCACACACACAGATATCTGTGCAGATATTGTTTGCAGATCTCTGGTTGCAGTGAAATCATGGACACATTGTTCATTTATATATGGCCACAAAATGTAACAATGTGTCCATGATTTCACTGCATCCAGAGATCTGCGAACAATCTCTGCACAGATATCTGTGTGTGTGACGTGGCCCTAAGTAACAACTGCATGCAGGAGGCTCAGGAGCTCCATCTAGTGATTGCTGCTTGAACTATAAACCTCAGTAACTAACTCATGCAGAGAGGCTAAGGAGCTCCATCTTAGTGGATGCTGCTTGAACTAACTTTCAGTATACACTTTAATGCAGGAGGCTCAGGAGCTCCTCTTGTGGATGCTGCTTAAACTAAACTGAGTAATAATTGCATGCAGGAGGCTCATGAGCTCCATCTAGTGGATGCTGCTTGAACTAACCTCAGTAGTAACTTAATGCAGGAGGCTCAGGAGCTCCATCTAGTGGATGGTGCTTGAACTAACCTCAGTAATAACTACATGCAGGAGGATAAGGAGCTCCATATAGTGGATGCTGCTTGAACTAACCTCAGTAATAACTACATGCAGGAGGCTCAGGAGCTCCATCTAGGGTATGCTGCTTGAACTAATCTCAGTAACAACTGCATGCAGGAGGCTAAGGAGCTCCATCTAGTGGATGCTGCTTGAACTAAACCTCATTAACAACTGAATGCAGAATGCTAAGGAGCTCCATTTAGTGGATGCTGCTTGAACTAACCTCCGTAATAACAATGCAGGAGGCTCAGGAGCTCCATCTAGTGGATATTGCTTGAACTAACCTCAGTAATAGCTGCATGCAGGAGGCTCAGGAGCTCCATCTAGTGGATGCTGCTTTAACTAACCTCAGTAACAACTGCATGCAGGAGGCTCAGGAGCTCCATCTAGTGGATGCTGCTTGAACTAACCTGAGTAATACATGCATGCAGGAGGCTCAGGAGCTCCCTCTAGTGGATGCTGCTTGAACTAACCCCAGTAATAGCTGCATGCAGGAGGCTCAGGAGCTCCATCTAGTGGATGCTGCTTGAACTAACCTTAGTAATAATGCAGGAGGCTCAGGAGCTCCATCTAGTGGATGCTTCTTGAACTAACCTCAGTAAAAACTGCATGCAGGAGGGTAAGGAGCTTCTTCTAGTGGATGCTGCTTAAACTAACCTCAGTAATAACAATGCAGGGGGCTCAGGAGCTCCATCTAGTGGATGCTGCTTGATCTAACCTTAGTAATAACAATGCGGGAGGCTCAGGAGCTCCATCTAGTGGATGCTGCTTGAAACTAACCTCAGTAATAATTGCATGCAGGAGGCTCAGGAGCTCCCTCTAGTGGATGCTGCTTGAACTAACCTCAGTAATAACTGCATGCAGGAGGCTAAGGAGCTCCATCTAGTGGATGCTGCTTGAACTAACCTCAGTAATAGCTGCATGCAGGAGGCTCAGGAGCTCCATCTAGTGGATGCTGCTTGAACTAACCTCAGTAACAACTGCATGCAGGAGGCTCAGGAGCTCCATGTAGTGGATGCTGCTTGAACTAACCTGAGTAATACATGCATGCAGGAGGCTCAGGAGCTCCCTCTAGTGGATGCTGCTTGAACTAACCCCAGTAATAACTGCATGCAGGAGGGTAAGGAGCTCCATCTAGTGGATGCTGCTTGAACTAACCTCAGTAATAACAATGCAGGAGGCTCAGGAGCTCCATCTAATGGATGCTGCTTTAACTAACCTCAGTAACAACTGCTGCAGGAGGCTCAGGAGCTCCATTTAGTGGATGCTGCTTGAACTAACCTCAGTAACAACTGCATGCAGGAGGCTCATGAGCTCCATCTAGTGGATGCTGCTTGAACTAACATCAGTAATATCTGAATGCAGGAGGCTCAGGAGCTCCATCTAGTGGATGTTGCTTGAACTAACCTCAGTAATATCTGAATGCAGGAGGCTCAGGAGCTCCTCTAGTGGATGCTTCTTGAACTAACCTCAGTAATAACAATGCAGGAGGCTCAGGTGCTCCATCTAGTGGATGCTGCTTGAACTAACCTCAGTACTAACTGCATGCAGGAGGCTCAGGAGATCCCTCTTGTGGATGCTGCTTGAACTAACCTGAGTAATAACTGCATGCAGGAGGCTCAGGAGCTCCATCTAGTGGATGCTGCTTGAACTAACCTCAGTAGTAACTTAATGCAGGAGACTCAGGAGCTCCATCTAGTGGATGCTGCTTGAACTAACCTCAGTAATAATTGCATGCAGAAGCTTCAGGAGCTCCATCTAGTGCAGAGGTCCCAAATCCAGGCCTCGAGGGCCGCCAACAGTGCAGGTTTTCAGGATTTCCTTAGTATTGCACAGGGCTTGGAATCATTACCTGTGCAGATGATCACATTAGCACCTGTGCAATAGTAAGGAAATCCTGAAAACCTGCACTATTGGCGGCTCTTGAGGCCTGGAGTTGGGGACCTGTGATCTAGTGTATGCTGCTAGAACTAACCTAAGGGCCACGTCACACACACAGATATCTGTGCAGATATTGTTTGCAGATCTCTGGTTGCAGTGAAATCATGGACACATTGTTCATTTATATATGGCCACAAAATGTAACAATGTGTCCATGATTTCACTGCATCCAGAGATCTGCGAACAATCTCTGCACAGATATCTGTGTGTGTGACGTGGCCCTAAGTAACAACTGCATGCAGGAGGCTCAGGAGCTCCATCTAGTGATTGCTGCTTGAACTTACCTCAGTAACAACTGCATGCAGGAGGCTAAGGAGCTCCATCTAGTGGATGCTGCTTGAACTAACTTCAGTAGTAACTTAATGCAGGAGGCTCAGGAGCTCCCTCTTGTGGATGCTGCTTGAACTAAACTGAGTAATAATTGCATGCAGGAGGCTCATGAGCTCCATCTAGTGGATGCTGCTTGAACTAACCTGAGTAATAACTGCATGCAGGAGGCTCAGGAGCTCCATCTAGTGGATGCTGCTTAAACTAACCTCAGTAACAACTGCATGCAGGAGGCTCAGGAGCTCCATCTAGTGGATGCTGCTTGAACTAACCTCAGTAGTAACTTAATGCAGGAGGCTCAGGAGCTCCATCTAGTGGATGGTGCTTGAACTAACCTCAGTAATAACTACATGCAGGAGGATAAGGAGCTCCATATAGTGGATGCTGCTTGAACTAACCTCAGTAATAACTACATGCAGGAGGCTCAGGAGCTCCATCTAGGGTATGCTGCTTGAACAATCTCAGTAACAACTGCATGCAGGAGGCTAAGCAGCTCCATCTAGTGGATGCTGCTTGAACTAAACCTCATTAACAACTGAATGCAGAATGCTAAGGAGCTCCATTTAGTGGATGCTGCTTGAACTAACCTCCGTAATAACAATGCAGGAGGCTCAGGAGCTCCATCTAGTGGATATTGCTTGAACTAACCTCAGTAATAGCTGCATGCAGGAGGCTCAGGAGCTCCATCTAGTGGATGCTGCTTTAACTAACCTCAGTAACAACTGCATGCAGGAGGCTCAGGAGCTCCATCTAGTGGATGCTGCTTGAACTAACCTGAGTAATACATGCATGCAGGAGGCTCAGGAGCTCCCTCTAGTGGATGCTGCTTGAACTAACCCCAGTAATAGCTGCATGCAGGAGGCTCAGGAGCTCCATCTAGTGGATGCTGCTTGAACTAACCTTAGTAATAATTGCAGGAGGCTCAGGAGCTCCATCTAGTGGATGCTTCTTGAACTAACCTCAGTAAAAACTGCATGCAGGAGGGTAAGGAGCTTCTTCTAGTGGATGCTGCTTAAACTAACCTCAGTAATAACAATGCAGGGGGCTCAAGAGCTCCATCTAGTGGATGCTGCTTGATCTAACCTTAGTAATAACAATGCGGGAGGCTCAGGAGCTCCATCTAGTGGATGCTGCTTGAAACTAACCTCAGTAATAATTGCATGCAGGAGGCTCAGGAGCTCCCTCTAGTGGAAGCTGCTTGAACTAACCTCAGTAATAACTGCATGCAGGAGGCTAAGGAGCTCCATCTAGTGGATGCTGCTTGAACTAACCTCAGTAATAGCTGCATGCAGGAGGCTCAGGAGCTCCATCTAGTGGATGCTGCTTGAACTAACCTCAGTAACAACTGCATGCAGGAGGCTCAGGAGCTCCATGTAGTGGATGCTGCTTGAACTAACCTGAGTAATACATGCATGCAGGAGGCTCAGGAGCTCCCTCTAGTGGTGCTGCTTGAACTAACCCCAGTAATAACTGCATGCAGGAGGGTAAGGAGCTCCATCTAGTGGATGCTGCTTGAACTAACCTCAGTAATAACAATGCAGGAGGCTCAGGAGCTCCATCTAATGGATGCTGCTTTAACTAACCTCAGTAACAACTGCCTGCAGGAGGCTCAGGAGCTCCATTTAGTGGATGCTGCTTGAACTAACCTCAGTAACAACTGCATGCAGGAGGCTCATGAGCTCCATCTAGTGGATGCTGCTTGAACTAACATCAGTAATATCTGAATGCAGGAGGCTCAGGAGCTCCATCTAGTGGATGTTGCTTGAACTAACCTCAGTAATATCTGAATGCAGGAGGCTCAGGAGCTCCTCTAGTGGATGCTTTTTGAACTAACCTCAGTAATAACAATGCAGGAGGCTCAGGTGCTCCATCTAGTGGATGCTGCTTGAACTAACCTCAGTACTAACTGCATGCAGAGGCTCAGGAGATCCCTCTAGTGGAGCTGCTTGAACTAACCTGAGTAATAACTGCATGCAGGAGGCTCAGGAGCTCCATCTAGTGGATGCTAGCTTGAACTAACCTCAGTAGTAACTTAATGCAGGAGACTCAGGACTCCATCTAGTGGATGCTGCTTGAACTAACCTCAGTAATAATTGCATGCAGAAGCTTCAGGAGCTCCATCTAGTGCAGAGGTCCCCAAATCCAGGCCTCGAGGGCCGCCAACAGTGCAGGTTTTCAGGATTTCCTTAGTATTGCACAGGGCTTGGAATCATTCCTGTGCAGATGATCACATTAGCACCTGTGCAATAGTAAGGAAATCCTGAAAACCTGCACTATTGGCGGCTCTTGAGGCCTGGAGTTGGGGACCTGTGATCTAGTGTATGCTGCTTGAACTAACCTAAGGCCCACGTCACACACACAGATATCTGTGCAGATATTGTTGCAGATCTCTGGTTGCAGTGAAATCATGGACACATTGTTCATTTGTATATGGCCACAAAATGTAACAATGTGTCCATGATTTCACTGCATCCAGAGATCTGCGAACAATATCTGCACAGATATCTGTGTGTGTGACGTGGCCCTAAGTAACAACTGCATGCAGGAGGCTCAGGAGCTCCATCTAGTGATTGCTGCTTGAACTTACCTCAGTAACAACTGCATGCAGGAGGCTAAGGAGCTCCATCTAGTGGATGCTGCTTGAACTAACTTCAGTAGTAACTTAATGCAGGAGGCTCAGGAGCTCCCTCTTGTGGATGCTGCTTGAACTAAACTGAGTAATAATTGCATGCAGGAGGCTCATGAGCTCCATCTAGTGGATGCTGCTTCGAACTAACCTGAGTAATAACTGCATGCAGGAGGCTCAGGAGCTCCATCTAGTGGATGCTGCTTGAACTAACCTCAGTAGTAACTTAATGCAGGAGGCTCAGGAGCTCCATCTAGTGGATGGTGCTTGAACTAACCTCAGTAATAACTACATGCAGGAGGATAAGGAGCTCCATATAGTGGATGCTGCTTGAACTAACCTCAGTAATAACTACATGCAGGAGGCTCAGGAGCTCCATCTAGGGTATGCTGCTTGAACTAATCTCAGTAACAAACTGCATGCAGGAGGCTAAGGAGCTCCATCTAGTGGATGCTGCTTGAACTAAACCTCATTAACAACTGAATGCAGAATGCTAAGGAGCTCCATTTAGTGGATGCTGCTTGAAACTAAAACCTACCGTAATATAACAATTAGCATGCGGAGGCTCAGGAGCTCCATCTAGTGGATATTGCTTGAACTAACCTCAGTAATAGCTGCATGCAGGAGGCTCAGGAGCTCCATCTAGTGGATGCTGCTTAACTAACCTCAGTAACAACTGCATGCAGGAGGCTCAGGAGCTCCATCTAGTGGATGCTGCTTGAACTAACCTGAGTAATACATGCATGCAGGAGGCTCAGGAGCTCCCTCTAGTGGATGCTGCTTGAACTAACCCCAGTAATAGCTTGCATGCAGGAGGCTCAGGAGCTCCATCTAGTGGATGCTGCTTGAACTAACCAGTAAGTAGTAATGCAGGAGGCTCAGGAGCTCCATCTAGTGGATGCTCTTTGAACTAACCTCAGTAAAACTGCATGCAGGAGGTAAGGAGCTTCATCTAGTGGATGCTTCTTAAACTAACCTCAGTAATAACATGCAGGGGCTCAGGAGCTCCATCTAGTGGATGCTGCTTGATCTAACCCTTAATAATAACAATGCGGAGGGTCAGGAGCTCCATCTAGTGGATGCTGCTTGAAACTAACCTCAGTAATAATTGCAATGCAGGGGCTCAGGAGCTCCATCTAGTGGATGCTGCTTGAACTAACCTCAGTAATAACATGATCAGGAGGCTAAGGAGCTCCATCTAGTGGATGCTGCTTGAACTAACCTCAGTAATACTGCATGCAGGATGCTCAGGAGCTCCATCTAGTGGATGCTGCTTGAACTAACCTCAGTAAAACTGCATGCAGGAGGCTCAGGAGCTCCATCTAGTGGATGCTGCTTGAACTAACCTCAGTAATACATGCATGCAGGAGGCTCAGGAGCTCCTCTAGTGGATGCTGCTTGAACTAACCTCAGTAATAACTGCATGCAGGAGGGTAAGGAGCTCCATCTAGTGGATGCTGCTTGAACTAACCTCAGTAATAACAATGCAGGAGGCTCAGGAGCTCCATCTAATGGATGCTGCTTGAACTAACCTCAGTAACAACTGCATGCAGGAGGCTCATGAGCTCCATCTAGTGGATGCTGCTTGAACTAACATCAGTAATATCTGAATGCAGGAGGCTCAGGAGCTCATAGTGGATGTTCTGAACAACCTCAGTAATATCTGATGCAGGGGTCAGAGTCCCTAGTGTGCTCTTGAACTAACCTCAGTAATAACAATGCAGGAGGCTCAGGTGCTCCATCTAGTGGATGCTGCTTGAACTAACCTCAGTACTAACTGCATGCAGGAGGCTCAGGAGATCCCTCTTGTGGATGCTGCTTGAACTAACCTGAGTAATAACTGCATGCAGGAGGCTCAGGAGCTCCATCTAGTGGATGCTGCTTGAACTAACCTCAGTAGTAACTTAATGCAGGAGACTCAGGAGCTCCATCTAGTGGATGCTGCTTGAACTAAACTCAGTAATAATTGCATGCAGAAGCTTCAGGAGCTCCATCTAGTGCAGAGGTCCCCAAATCCAGGCCTCGAGGGCCGCCAACAGTGCAGGTTTTCAGGATTTCCTTAGTATTGCACAGGGCTTGGAATCATTCCTGTGCAGATGATCACATTAGCACCTGTGCAATAGTAAGGAAATCCTGAAAACCTGCACTATTGGCGGCTCTTGAGGCCTGGAGTTGGGGACCTGTGATCTAGTGTATGCTGCTTGAACTAACCTAAGGCCACGTCACACACACAGATATCTGTGCAGATATTGTTCGCAGATCTCTGGTTGCAGTGAAATCATGGACACATTGTTCATTTATATATGGCCACAAAATGTAACAATGTGTCCATGATTTCACTGCAACCAGAGATCTGCGAACAATATCTGCACAGATATCTGTGTGTGTGACGTGGCCCTAAGTAACAACTGCATGCAGGAGGCTCAGGAGCTCCATCTAGTGATTGCTGCTTGAACTTACCTCAGTAACAACTGCATGCAGGAGGCTAAGGAGCTCCATCTAGTGGATGCTGCTTGAACTAACCTCAGTAGTAACTTAATGCAGGAGGCTCAGGAGCTCCCTCTTGTGGATGCTGCTTGAACTAAACTGAGTAATAATTTGCATGCAGGAGGCTCATGAGCTCCATCTAGTGGATGCTGCTTAACTAACCTGAGTAATAACTGCATGCAGGAGGCTCAGGAGCTCCATCTAGTGGATGCTGCTTGAACTAACCTCAGTAGTAACTTAATGCAGGAGGCTCAGGAGCTCCATCTAGTGGATGGTGCTTGACTAACCTCAGTAATAACTACATGCAGGAGGATAAGGAGCTCCATATAGTGGATGCTGCTTGAACTAACCTCAGTAATAACTACATGCAGGAGGCTCAGGAGCTCCATCTAGGGTATGCTGCTTGAACTAATCTCAGTAACAACTGCATGCAGGAGGCTAAGGAGCTCCATCTAGTGGATGCTGCTTGAATAAACCTCATTAACAACTGAATGCAGAATGCTAAGGAGCTCCATTTAGTGGATGCTGCTTGAACTAACCTCCGTAATAACAATGCAGGAGGCTCAGGAGCTCCATCTAGTGGATTTGCTTGAACTAACCTCAGTAATAGCTACAATGCAGGAGGCTCAGGAGCTCCATCTAGTGGATATTGCTTGAACTAACTCAGTAACAACTGCATGCAGGAGGCTCAGGAGCTCCATCTAGTGGATGCTGCTTGAACTAACCTCAGTAACAACTGCATGCAGGAGGCTCAGGAGCTCCATCTAGTGGATGCTGCTTGAACTAACCCCAGTAATACTGCATGCAGGAGGCTCAGGAGCTCCCATCTAGTGGATGCTGCTTGAACTAACCTTAGTAATAATTGCATGCAGAGGCTCAGGAGCTCCATCTAGTGGATGCTGCTTGAACTAACCTCAGTAAAAACTGCATGCAGGAGGCTCAGAGGAGCTCCATCTAGTGGATGCTGCTTAACTAACCTTAAATAAAATGCAGGGGCTCAGGAGCTCCATCTAGTGGATGCTGCTTGATCTAACCCTAGTAACAACATGCAGCGGAGGCTCAGGAGCTCCATCTAGTGGATGCGCTTGAAACTAACCCAGTAATATATGCATGCAGGAGGCTCCCGTGAGCTCTAACTACCTCATAATTGCAGTGCTAGCTATTAGGACCTAAACCTCAGTAATAACCAAAGCAGGAGGCTAAGGAGCTCCATCTAGTGGATGCTGCTTGAACTAACCTCAGTAATACTGCATGCAGGATGCTCAGGAGCTCCATCTAGTGGATGCTGCTTGAACTAACCTCAGTAAAACTGCATGCAGGAGGCTAAAGGGGCTCCATTAGTGGATGCAGCTTGAACTAACCTGAGTAACAACTGCATGCAGGAGGCTCAGGAGCTCCCTCTAGTGGATGCTGCTTGAACTAACCCAGTAATAACTGCATGCAGGAGGGTAAGGAGCTCCATCTAGTGGATGCTGCTTGAACTAACCTCAGTAATAACAATGCAGGAGCTCAGGAGCTCCATCTAATGGATGCAGCTTTAACTAACCTCAGTAACAACTGCATGCAGGGCATGCTTCAGGATGCTACTCATTAATACGATGGATGCATCTATGATAACTAACCTCAGTAAATCTAATGCAGGAGGCTCATGAGCTCCTCTAGTGGATGCTGCTTGAACTAACCTCAGTAATAACAATGCAGGAGGCTCAGGAGCTCCATCTAGTGGATGCTGCTTGAACTAACCTCAGTACTAACTGCATGCAGGAGGCTCAGGAGATCCCTCTAGTGGATGCTGCTTGAACTAACCTCAGTAATAACAATGCAGGAGGCTCAGGGCTCCATCTAGTGGATGCTGCTTGAACTAACCTCAGTAGTAACTTAATGCAGGAGACTCAGGAGCTCCATCTAGTGGATGCTGCTTGAACTAAACTCAGTAATAATTGCATGCAGAAGCTTCAGGAGCTCCATCTAGTGCAGAGGTCCCCAAATCCAGGCCTCGAGGGCCGCCAACAGTGCAGGTTTTCAGGATTTCCTTAGTATTGCACAGGGCTTGGAATCATTACCTGTGCAGATGATCACATTAGCACCTGTGCAATAGTAAGGAAATCCTGAAAACCTGCACTATTGGCGGCTCTTGAGGCCTGGAGTTGGGGACCTGTGATCTAGTGTATGCTGCTTGAACTAACCTAAGGGCCACGTCACACAACACAGATATCTGTGCAGATATTGTTCGCAGATCTCTGGTTGCAGTGAAATCATGGACACATTGTTCATTTGTATATGGCCTCAAAATGTAACAATGTGTCCATGATTTCACTGCAACCAGAGATCTGCGAACAATATCTGCACAGATATCTGTGTGTGCAGGGCCGGACTGGGACCAAAAAGCAGCCCTGGAAGACAAGTCCCACCAGCCCACATACTATATCACCCATCAGCCCCGATCAGTGAATTTTGCTTTTACATTATCGTGGCCCTCACCACTTTCTCAAAGAAGTTATCTGAAAATCTACATGTGAATGGTGCAGCAGAGGGAATAATCAACCACAGCTCCATTTACATGGTGATCTTCAAAGCCACGTTTCCTGGGATTGTGGGGTCCCAGCGGTTAAATCCAGAGCGAAGGAAAGTCATCACCTGTAAAGAAGAGACGTGATGACTCCATATTGGGGATAATTAATTTAAACAACAGTTAAATGCTGAAATTCACAAAGTCCAATACCACCTCTCTGACAACAGGACAGGAGAAGAGGTACTGTGGAGTGTTTATATACAGAATAATACAGATATTGAGGATTACACCCAGTACACAGGACAGGAGGAGTGGTACTGTGCAGTGTATATATACAGAATAATACAGATACTGAGGATTACACCCAGTATAAAGGACAGGAGAAGTGGTACTGTGCAGTGTATATATACAGAATAATACAGATCCTGAGGATTACATCCAGTATACAGGACAGGAGAGGTGGTACTGTGCAGTGTATATACTGAGGATTACACCCAGTATACAGGACAGGAGAAGTGGTACTGTGCAGTGTATATATACAGAATAATACAGATACTGAGGATTACACCTAGTATACAGGACAGGAGAAGTGGTACTGTGCAGTGTATATATACAGAATAATACAGATACTGAGGATTACACCCAGTATACAGGACAGGAGAAGTGGTACTGTGCAGGGTATATATACAGAATAATGTAGACACTGAGGATTACACCCAGTATACGGGACAGAAGAAGTGGTACTGTGCAGTGTATATATACAGAATAATATAGACACTGAGGATTACACCCAGTATACAGGACAGGAGAAGTGGTACGGTGCAGTATATATATATACAGAATAATACAGATACTGAGGATTACACCCAGTATACAGGACAGGAGAAGTAGTACTGTGCAGTGTATATATACAGAATAATACAAATACTGAGGATTACACCCAGTATACGGGACAGGAGAAATAGTACTGTGAAGTGTATATATACAGAATAATACAGATACTGAGGATTACACCCAGTATACAGGACAGGAGAAGTGGTACTGTGCCTACTGCCCCTCTGTTCCCCTGTTTCTGTCCTTCTGTCCCCGTTTCTGTCCTTCTGCCTCTCTGTCCTCTTTGCTTCCGTCCCCCTGCGCCTCTGTCCTCTTCTCCTCCGTCCTCCTGCGCCTCTGTCCTCTTCTCCTCCGTCCCCCTGCGCCTCTGTCCTCTTCTCCTCCGTCCCCCTGCGCCTCTGTCCTCTTCTCCTCCGTCCCCCTGCGCCTCTGTCCTCTTCTCCTCCGTCGCCCTGCGCATCTGTCCTCTTCTCCTCCGTCGCCCTGCGCCTCTGTCCTCTTCTCCTCCGTCCCCTTGAGCCTCTGTCCTCTTCTCCTCCGTCCCCCTGTGCCTCTGTCCTCCTCTCCTCCTTCCCCCTGCGCCTCTGTCCTCTTCTCCTCCGTCCCCCTGCGGCTCTGTCCTCTTCTCCTCCGTCCCCCTGCGGCTCTGTCCTCTTCTCCTCCGTCCCCCTGCGCCTCTGTCCTCTTCTCCTCCGTCCCCCTGCGCCTCTGTCCTCTTCTCCTCCGTCCCCCTGCGCCTCTGTCCTCTTCTCCTCCTTCCCCCTGCGCCTCTGTCCTCTTCTCCTCCTTCCCCCTGCGCCTCTGTACTCTTCTCCTCCTTCCCCCTGCGCCTCTGTACTCTTCTCCTCCTTCCCCCTGCGCCTCTGTACTCTTCTCCTCCGTCCCCCTGCGCCTCTGTCCTCTTCGCCTCCGTCCCCTCACATGGCCTCCGGACTGCTAAGGGGGGGGGGTGCTAGCAGAGAGTTCTGCGGACTGGGGGGGGGGGGGCGTTTGCACACTCAGCGCGGCCGCCGTGCGTCTGCTGTAAGGAGGAGGAGAGGCGGGCAGAGCTGCAGAACAGAAAGCCCCGTCCTCCCTCCTCTCCGGCCGACGCGGGCAAAGTGCCCAGGGGGCGGGCAAAGTGCCCCTCATGCCGGGGGGGGGGCCCGGGGCAATCGCCACCCCTGCCCCCCGCCAGCTACTGGGTGAGACGGAGGGGCGCAGCCTCAGGGACAGTAACCCATCACCCACGCCGCACTTCCTCCTGACCTGATGACTGCAGGCGGGAATGCGCCCTGCACAAGATGGCGCCCTAGGCGATCGCCTAGGGTCGCCTAGCTGTCGTCCCGGCCCTGTACACTTATATGTATATATATATAACACATCCATATGTACTCACACATATCCATATATACACACACACATCCATATGTACACAAACATACAGTACACACACCTGTTGTATGTACACACATACAGTATACAGTACATACACACACATATACATGGAGAGGGAGGGAGATACATGGTCTTAAAGTGTTCTGCTGCCTGGGTCACAGTTATCCATCCAGGACAGGACTCTGATCAGTGATCTGTCCCTCTGCCTGTGAGACTGTTGGCAGTTGTTTGACACTTCACAGATAGGAGGGAAGGGGGGTAGGTGGGGGCTCGCAGTGAAAGTTAAAACAACTGCCATAAATCCTCTGTGGATGGAGACCGCAGCCACCAGACTTAATGCAGACATCTGCTCACTATGCAGTAACCTCCGGCCCGGAGGCAAAATACTCCCCCTTACCTGCCAGGATGAAGGAGCCCACTTAGGAGATGAAGCTGGACACGAAGGAGAGCTGACAGTGCAGGAACTGCATGGCCCCGGGCCCCCGGTTAGCAGCTTGTACAGCAGGCTGGGTCAGGGGGGCATACAGCAGCAGGAGCCGCTGAGGAGTTGAGGTGACATACTCCTCCTCCAAGAAGCGGCTGCAGGAACAGTGCCGGAAAGAAGCTCCTCTGCCGGAAACACCTCGGCGGCTACTGTGCAGCTCCCTGGCTGTGCCCGGCCGGCGGGCGCAGAAAGATTTAAAGGGGCCGGCGACCTCTTAAAGGTAAAGACCGGCCGCAACGGCCCAATTCCCGTTCAGCCCATCGGGAATACTCCCGGTATGCCCTATGGCCAGTCCGGGCCTGTGTGTGTGTGACGTGGCCCTAAGTAACAACTGCATGCAGGAGGCTCAGGAGCTCCATCTAGTGATTGCTGCTTGAACTTACCTCAGTAACAACTGCATGCAGGAGGCTCAGGAGCTCCCTCTTGTGGATGCTGCTTGAACTAAACTGAGTAATAATTGCATGCAGGAGGCTCATGAGCTCCATCTAGTGGATGCTGCTTGAACTAACCTGAGTAATAACTGCATGCAGGAGGCTCAGGAGCTCCATCTAGTGGATGGTGCTTGAACTAACCTCAGTAATAACTACATGCAGGAGGATAAGGAGCTCCATATAGTGGATGCTGCTTGAACTAACCTCAGTAATAACTACATGCAGGAGGCTCAGGAGCTCCATCTAGGGTATGCTGCTTGAACTAATCTCAGTAACAACTGCATGCAGGAGGCTAAGGAGCTCCATCTAGTGGATGCTGCTTGAACTAAACCTCATTAACAACTGAATGCAGAATGCTAAGGAGCTCCATCTAGTGGATGCTGCTTGAACTAACCTCCGTAATAACAATGCAGGAGGCTCAGGAGCTCCATCTAGTGGATGTTGCTTGAACTAACCTTAGTAATAACAATGCAGGAGGCTCAGGAGCTCCATCTAGTGGATATTGCTTGAACTAACCTCAGTAATAGCTGCATGCAGGAGGCTCAGGAGCTCCATCTAGTGGATGCTGCTTGAACTAACCTCAGTAACTACTGCATGCAGGAGGCTCAGGAGCTCCATCTAGTGGATGCTGCTTGAACTAACCTGAGTAATACATGCATGCAGGAGGCTCAGGAGCTCCCTCTAGTGGATGCTGCTCGAACTAACCCCAGTAATAGCTGCATGCAGGAGGCTCAGGAGCTCCATCTAGTGGATGCTGCTTGAACTAACCCCAGTAATAGCTGCATGCAGGAGGCTCAGGAGCTCCATCTAGTGGATGCTGCTTGAACTAACCTTAGTAATAATGCAGGAGGCTCAGGAGCTCCATCTAGTGGATGCTTCTTGAACTAACCTCAGTAACAACTGCATGCAGGAGGCTCAGGAGCTCCATCTAGTGGATGCTGCTTGAACTAACCCCAGTAATAACTGCATGCAGGAGGGTAAGGAGCTCCATCTAGTGGATGCTGCTTAAACTAACCTCAGTAATAACAATGCAGGGGGCTCAGGAGCTCCATCTAGTGGATGCTGCTTGATCTAACCTTAGTAATAACAATGCAGGAGGCTCAGGAGCTCCATCTAGTGGATGCTGCTTGAAACTAACCTCAGTAATAACTGCATGCAGGAGGCTCAGGAGCTCCCTCTAGTGGATGCTGCTTGAACTAACCTCAGTAATAACTGCATGCAGGAGGCTAAGGAGCTCCATCTAGTGGATGCAGCTTGAACTAACCTCAGTAACAACTGCATGCAGGAGGCTCAGGAGCTCCCTCTAGTGGATGCTGCTTGAACTAACCTCAGTAATAACTGCATGCAGGAGGCTAAGGAGCTCCATCTAGTGGATGCAGCTTGAACTAACCTCAGTAACAACTGCACGCAGGAGGCTCAGGAGCTCCATTTAGTGGATGCTGCTTGAACTAACCCCAGTAATAACTGCATGCAGGAGGGTAAGGAGCTCCATCTAGTGGATGTTGCTTGAACTATCCTCAGTAATAACAATGCAGGAGGCTCAGGAGCTCCATCTAATGGATGCTGCTTTAACTAAACTTTTTTTGCGCAAAAAAACGGATAGACTAAGTACCCTGTATTTGTTATACTATTTTTTATACTGCACTTGCATTTAATACTTTTACTGCAGTGTACTGTTGTTTTTGGTCGCATTTAGCTTTTTGGTCTCCAAATATGTTGGCGGTGTGAACATGTTCTTACAGACTTGTTCTCTGTGTGCAGGACTCATTTGTTTCTAATTAAGTTGCCTCTTGCTTTGCAAGAGATTGAGTTCCCGCCCCTCTCTTGGCCCTGCACACATAGAGCCCCGTCGCCTTCAGTCCATCTCAGACACAGGTCCTGCTGGTTCCTGCTCACTGGTAAGTATACACACTAGTCAGGTTTTTTAATACAACAGTTAGGACCACGTCAGAGATGGGTACACTTTGAAGTTAGTGACGTGGCTTGATATAACTTTTTTTGCGCAAAAAAACGGATAGACTAAGTACCCTGTATTTGTTATACTATTTTTTATACTGCACTTGCATTTAATACTTTTACTGCAGTGTACTGTTGTTTTTGGTCGCATTTAGCTTTTTGGTCTCCATTTAACTAACCTCAGTAACAACTGCCTGCAGGAGGCTCAGGAGCTCCATTTAGTGGATGCTGCTTGAACTAACCTCAGTAACAACTGCATGCAGGAGGCTTATGAGCTCCATCTAGTGGATGCTGCTTGAACTAACATCAGTAATATCTGAATGCAGGAGGCTCAGGAGCTCCATCTAGTGGATGTTGCTTGAACTAACCTCAGTAATATCTGAATGCAGGAGGCTCAGGAGCTCCATCTAGTGGCAGCTGTAGGCAGCAAGAGTTTTATTATTTATGTCTATGCAGGGGATTTAGAGCTCTGTATGAGAAAAACTGAGCTCCAAATGCTATAGAGATATATGACCAAATTATTGATAATGCTGAAAAGAAAAAAATACATGGAGGTAAAATGTGGAAATTCACTTTAACATTGGGAAAGTCAATCTTTTACTAAATTTCTGTGAAATGAAATGAGTGTTTGGTTTTTCCATAATTCATGTATCTTCCATTCTGCTGTCAAACGATCTTTATTAATGACCAGACGTATCCTGAGGATTACTTGGGCAGCAATTTTACAAAGTCACTTACCCGCACTGATGTCTGCACATAACTAATATCATCACATCTATGTTTCAATCCATTAAGCATATTTTCACTAAAGAGCCCCAGGACACCGCTCTGTGGACGTCCCTTTAACGACGGACTCAAGAACTACAAAGTGAGACGTATAATTAATTTCATTTAGAAATATTCCTGTTGGAGAATTAATACTATCTAGAAAAAGAAGCTGCAGGCGATATCTGCCGAACCGACATTACTGTATAAGTCTAATGAAGTCATCCATAAAGAGAAGATTTATAGAAAGTGCAGAAAGTAGGAAATCCCAAAAATGGAAAGTGATAAACTGGAGGTGAGGAGACATCCATCAATCGCTATCTCTGCCGCCCCATGTATCCATCTCATGGAACCTTCCCTTCTCCTTTGTGGATCTTCTCCTGTGCCGCACCCAAACTGTGGAATTGATTCCTCAGGATTATTCCACATGTTCCCAATATTCCCTGTACTGAAAAGAAAATATGAGCAGATTGATTTCTCCAAAAATTCTAATTCTGATGACATTTTAGACATGTACTGCATCCAAATCCAACAAATTGATGTCTAACCATAATTCTTTTCAGCAAGGAAAGGGTGGGGCAGCCTGGTGGCTCAGTGGTTAACACTATATGGTGTCTCAGTGGTTAGCACTGTATGGTGGCTCAGTGGTTAGCACTGTATGGTGGCTCAGTGGTTAGCACTGTATATGGTGTCTCAGTGGTTAGCACTGTATGGTGGCTCAGTGGTTAGCACTGTATGGTGGCTCAGTGGTTAGCACTGTATATGGTGGCTCAGTGGTTAGCACTGTATATGGTGGCTCAGTGGTTAGCACTGTATATGGTGGCTCAGTGGTTAGCACTATATATGGTGGCTCAGTGGTTAGCACTGTATATGGTGGCTCAGTGGTTAGCAGTGTATATGGTGGGTCAGTGGTTAGCACTGTATATGGTGGCTCAGTGGTTAGCACTGTATACGTTGGCTCAGTGGTTAGCACTGTATATGGTGCCTCAGTGGTTAGCACTGTGTATGGTGGCTCAGTGGTTGGCACTGTATATGGTGGCTCAGTGGTTAGCACTGTATATGGTGTCTCAGTGGTTAGCACTGTATGGTGGCTCAGTGGTTAGCACTGTACTGTGGCTCAGTGGTTAGCACTGTATGGTGGCTCAGTGGTTAGCACTGTATATGGTGTCTCAGTGGTTAGCACTGTATGGTGGCTCAGTGGTTAGCACTGTACTGTGGCTCAGTGGTTAGCACTGTATGGTGGCTCAGTGGTTAGCACTGTATATGGTGGCTCAGTGGTTAGCACTGTATATGGTGGCTCAGTGGTTAGCACTGTATATGGTGGCTCAGTGGTTAGCACTGTATATGGAGGCTCAGTGGTTAGCACTGTATACGGTGGCTCAGTGGTTGGCACTGTATATGATGGCTCAGTGGTTAGCACTGTATATGGTGGGGCAGTGGTTAGCACTGTATATGGTGGCTCAGTGGTTAGCACTGTATATTGTGGCTCAGTGGTTAGCACTGTATATGGTGGCTCAGTGGTTAGCACTGTATGATGGCTCAGTGGTTAGCACTGTATACGGTGTCTCAATGGTTAGCACTGTATATGGTGGCTCAGTGGTTAGCACTGTAGGTGGCTCAGTGGTTAGCACTGTACGGTGGCCCAGTGGTTAGCACTGTATGGTGGCTCAGTGGTTAGCACTGTATGGTGGCTCAGTAGTTAAAAAAAAAAACTCACCAAAGTTTGCCAGGTAAATACCCATTGCACTTAGCAGCGGCTGCCAGCTCCTCTGGAGGCAACACAGGTGTCTGTATGCCGATACTCAATCACCTGCAACCCACAGTGGGGGCGGTTGTGGCACCAGCGTCCTGCCATGCTGTCAGGGAGGCGACTGGTGGCATTTAAAGACACGAGGTTAAGTCCATTCGGTGAATAATCTAAATTAAATTGTACATGTCGCAAAAGGCATGTGGTTAGGACTGGTAAGCGTGAGGGCCCTTGACCGTGGGTTACCAGCTTACGTTTTTTGGCCAAAATACCAACAAACACCTCACATTTTCATCTTTAGTGTTTTATTGCATTTTTTTATCTGCAGTTTGAGGCTGAGCCCTCTGGGGGGCGTCTGTCGTTTTGTGAGGCATGTAATCAGTGCGGAACAGCCCGCCTGATCTAATAGAAGGGCGTGACCAATAGGCTGCTCTGACACTATGCCTTGCATGCACCGTGAATGGCAGAGCCCTATGGTAACCTCGTGTCTTTAAATGCCACCAGTCGCCTCCCTGACAGCATGGCCGGACGCTGGTGTCACAACCGCCCCCACTGTGGGTTGCAGGTGATTGAGTACCGGCATACAGACACCTGTGTTGCCTCCAGAGGAGCTGGCAGCCGCTGCTAAGTGCAATGGGTATTTACCTGGCAAACTTTGGTGAGTTTTTTTTTTGTCTGTGATTTTAAGTCCATTCGGTGAATAATCATGGCTCAGTAGTTAGCACTGTATGGTGACTCAGTGGTTAGCACTGTATGGTGGCTCAGTGGTTAGCACTGTATATGGTGGATCAGTGATTAGCACTGTACGGTGTCTCAGTGGTTAGCACTGTATATGGTGGCTCAGTGGTTAGCACTGTATATGGTGGCTCAGTGGTTTGCACTGTATATGGTGGCTCAGTGGTTAGCACTGTATATGGTGGCTCAGTGGTTAGCACTGTATATGGTGGCTCAGTGGTTAGCACTGTATTTGGTGGCTCAGTGGTTAGCACTGTACGGTGGCTCAGTGGTTAGCACTGTACGGTGGCTCAGTGTTTTGCACTTTATGGTGGCTCAGTGGTTAGCACTGTATATGGTGGCTCAGTGGTTAGCACTGTATATGGTGGCTCAGTGGTTAGCACTGTATATGGTGGCTCAGTGGTTAGCACTGTATGGTGGCTCAGTGGTTAGCACTGTATATGGTGGATCAGTGATTAGCACTGTACGGTGTCTCAGTGGTTAGCACTGTATATGGTGGCTCAGTGGTTAGCACTGTATATGGTGGCTCAGTGGTTTGCACTGTATATGGTGGCTCAGTGGTTAGCACTGTATATGGTGGCTCAGTGGTTAGCACTGTATATGGTGTGCTCAGTGGTTAGCACTGTATTTGGTGGCTCAGTGGTTAGCACTGTACGGTGGCTCAGTGGTTAGCACTGTACGGTGGCTCAGTGTTTTGCACTTTATGGTGGCTCAGTGGTTAGCACTGTATATGGTGGCTCAGTGGTTAGCACTGTATATGGTGGCTCAGTGGTTAGCACTGTATATGGTGGCTCAGTGGTTAGCACTGTATATGGTGGCTCAGTGGTTAGCACTGTATATGGTGGCTCAGTGGTTAGCACTGTATATGGTGGCTCAGTGGTTAGCACTGTATATGGTGGCTAAGTGATTAGCACTGTATGGTGGCTCAGTGTTTTGCACTGTATGGTGGCTCAGTGTTTTGCACTGTATGGTGGCTCAGTGGTTAGCACTGGATATGGTGGCTCAGTGATTAGCACTATATGGTGGCTCCGTGGTTAGCACTGTACTGTGACTCAGTGGTTAGCACTGTATGGTGGCTCAGTGGTTAGCACTGTATGGTGACTCAGTGGTTAGCACTGTATGGTGGCTCAGTGGTTAGCACTGTATATGGTGGCTAAGTGATTAGCACTGTATGGTGGCTCAGTGTTTTGCACTGTATGGTGGCTCAGTGTTTTGCACTGTATGGTGGCTCAGTGTTTTGCACTGTATGGTGGCTCAGTGGTTAGCACTGGATATGGTGGCTCAGTGGTTAGCACTGGATATGGTGGCTCACTGATTAGCGCTGTATGGTGGCTCCGTGGTTAGCACTGTACTGTGACTCAGTGGTTAGCACTGTATGGTGGCTCAGTGGTTAGCACTGTAAGTTGGCTCAATGGTTAGCACTGTATGGTGGCTCAGTGGTTAGCACTATATGGTGACTCAGTGGTTAGCACTGTAAGTTGGCTCAATGGTTAGCACTGTATGGTGGCTCAGTGGTTAGCACTATATGGTGACTCAGTGGTTAGCACTGTAAGTTGGCTCAATGGTTAGCACTGTATGGTGGCTCAGTGGTTAGCACTATATGGTGACTCAGTGGTTAGCACTGTATGGTGACTCAGTGGTTAGCACTGTATGGTGGCTCAGTGGTTAGCACTGTACGGTGGCTCAGTGGTTAGCACTGTACGGTGGCTCAGTGGTTAGCACTGTATGGTGGCTCAGTGGTTAGCACTGTAAGTTGGCTCAATGGTTAGCACTGTATGGTGGCTCAGTGGTTAGCGCTGTATATGGTGGCTCAGTGGTTGGCACTGTATGGGGTCTCAGTGGTTAGCACTGTATGGTGGCTCAGTGGTTAACACTATATGGTGTCTCAGTGGTTAACACTATATGGCTTCTCAGTGGTTAGACGTATATGGTGTCTCTGTGGTTAGCACTGTATGGTGTCTCAATGGTTAGCACTGTATGGTGGCTCAGTGCTTAGCACTGTATATGGTGGATCAGTGATTAGCACTGTACGGTGTCTCAGTGGTTATCACAGTATGGTGGCTCAGTGGTTAGCACTGTATGGTGGCTCAGTGGTTAGCACTGTATATGGTGGCTCAGTGGTTAGCACTGTATATGGTGGCTCAGTGGTTAGCACTGTATATGGAGGCTCAGTGGTTAGCACTGTATATGGTGGCTCAGTGGTTAGCACTGTATATGGTGGCTCAGTGGTTAGCACTGTACGGTGGCTCAGTGGTTAGCACTGTACGGTGGCTCAGTGTTTTGCACTTTATGGTGGCTCAGTGGTTAGCACTGTATATGGTGGCTCAGTGGTTAGCACTGTATATGGTGGCTAAGTGATTAGCACTGTATGGTGGCTCAGTGTTTTGCACTGTATGGTGGCTCAGTGTTTTGCACTGTATGGTGGCTCAGTGGTTAGCACTGGATATGGTGGCTCAGTGATTAGCACTGTATGGTGGCTCCGTGGTTAGCACTGTACTGTGACTCAGTGGTTAGCACTGTATGGTGGCTCAGTGGTTAGCACTGTATGGTGACTCAGTGGTTAGCACTGTATGGTGACTCAGTGGTTAGCACTGTATGTTGGCTCAGTAGTTAGCACTGTAAGTTGGCTCAATGGTTAGCACTGTATGGTGGCTCAGTAGTTAGCACTGTATTGTGGCTAAGTGGTTAGCACTGTATGGTGTCTCAGTGGTTAGAACTGCACAGTGGCTCAGTGGTTAGCACTGTACGGTGGCTCAGTGGTTAGTATTATATGGTGGCTCAGTGGTTAGCACTGTATGTTAGCTCAATGGTTAGCACTGGATGGTGGCTCAGTGGTTAGCACTATATGGTGGCTCAGGGGTTAGCACTGTATGGTGGCTCAGTGGTTAGCACTGTATGATGGCTCAGTGGTTAGCATTATATGGTGGCTCAGTGGTTAGCACTGTATTTTAGCTCAATGGTTAGCACTGTATGGTGGCTCAGTGGTTAGCATTGTACGGTAGCTCAGTGGTTAGCACTGTATGATGGCTCAGTGGTTAGCACTGTATGGTGGCTCAGTGGTTAGCATTTTATGGTGGCTCAGTGGTTAGCACTGTATTTTAGCTCAACGGTTAGCACTGTACGGTGGCTCAGTGGTTAGCACTGTATGGTGGCTCAGTGGTTTAGCACTGCAACCTTGCAGCGCTGGGGTTCTAGGTTCAAATCCCACCAAGGAAAACGTCTTCAAGGAGTTTTTATGTTCTCCACGTGTTTTCGTGGGTTTCCTCCAGGTTCTCCACTTTCCTTCCACACTCCAAAGACATACTGATAGGGAATATAGATTGTGAGCCCTAATGGGGACAGTGATGATGATGTATCTAAAAGTGCTATGGAATTAATAGCGCTATATAAATGAATAAATATTATTAAAATATATATATATATTTTTAAAAAACAACAACTTTGTACTCACCTTCCTCACCTGCTCTTACGCCACTTGGCTCCAATCTTCCTCTTTTCTTCTTTATCTGATCCTATGATCTAGTTTGCTCCTCTTCTACCACAGCTTCCATTGTTACATCTCAATCTCTCTATGTCATGTATGGATATGCGAAATATCTGCCGCATGCTGCAACACACAGGGATGGTAATAGAGAAGGAAGGCCCTATCTATAAGGAGCGGGGCATGGATACACCTGACACAGCCTGTGTCTTTCCCTTCCTGCCCTAACAGCCCTAAGCAGGTCCTTCCCCCTATTACTGTCTTGTTCCCTGACCTGGCTGTCACCTAGTATAAACCTGTCTAGTGCACTGGCCGGTGAGGATACTAGCCTCACCACTACGGATATTACAGAACAGGGAAGGTGACACCAGACAGGGGAAATAGCATAAAGGATACAAAGATATCAGAAATCAGCTGCCAAACTCCAAGGCGGATAAAGGGCGGCACCAGGGAGAACAGTAGCAGCAGCTGAATTTGACTTCCACAAGGCATGATGGTCAGGCAGAGAATGAACTCTATCAACAACATCAGATGACAGGTCATGAGACTATATAAAGGGTGGAGGGAGTGGTCATCAAATCACATCAACAGGTCAATACAGCAGCAGCTTACCGGCAAAGGAAAAACTGATATTACCCCTTGTCAGTACAATAGAAATAAACACATTCAAAATACCATAGACTCCTAATCAGTCAACTCATGATTGGTGTGTTGATGTATCCGAGTTGTGTGCTTATTGATGTAGTACAGCTTAGTGTATATTGATGTAGAAGAACTTTGCATGTTGATGTAGCTTTGCTTTGTGTGTTAATGTAGCAGAACTATATATTTGATATAGCAAAGCTATGTGTGTTGTCGTAGACGAACTGTGAGTGTAGATGTTATATAGTTGTGTGTGTAGCTATATCAGAGCTGTGTGTGATGTAGAAGAGCTGTGTGATTGTTGATGTAGCAGAGCGGCGTGTTGTCTTAGCAGAGTTGTGTCACACAGGACTGAAGGGAATGTCCGGCAACTGTGCGTGACAGTGGCGCACAAACCATCAATGTCTGGTGCACGACACGACAGACAGGGAGACTCCGGGGGGGGGGGGGGCACAAATACAGCGGAGGGCCATGCTCATAGGGAACTTGCGACTGTGCCCTGAGCTGACTACCGTCCCTATACGGGTTCTTTCAACCTGTCGCTGAACAGAATACCTAGTCCCTCACTGGCCCTAATATTAGCCCTCAATAGGGAATGGCCGGTGGGAGCACTATTCCCAACCATTGCAATAATCACAGCAAGAGGGAAGGGGAGACAAACAGGGAACAACAAAAACAACTTCACACCTGCTGCTACTGTCCTAGGCAGCAGACGGCTTAGTAACGCTCAGGTTCTCCAGAGAGTTTTCTTCTCCTCTGGAAACTTGGCCAGAAATGAGGTTCAATCACCAGCAAAGCATGTTGGAACCATGTGACCATATAAAGGGGATGGGAGTAATCACAGAGTAGCCACACCTGGACAAGAAATAGCTAGCTTGCTAGCAAACAGGAACTGACATTATTAACTCCTCAACCGCCAAAGGAAACACATTTAACCCATTATCTACCAATGTCCTTTTTTTGGGACGCCTAATCTTTTGCTTCTAGCAACTAAGATTTTATAATTAGGTCCAATTTTTTCTGTTGTGTTTGTAAAATGAATGTTTTCAAAACAGGAAATCATGTCATCGTCTTTTTTAATTGAATATTCTTCCACCCAGAGAGCTTTCAAACACCTATTTTTGAAAAAGGAAAATTGCTAATTTGGCAAGAAATGGGTTAATATGAATTCTCAATACAGAAAAGAGACAAAGGTCCCAAACCAGTCACAAGTCTCCCTGGTAAGAGACACCATTGTGAGAAGTTGTGTGTGTTGAAGTAGCAGTTATGTGTGTTTTGGGGTAGTCAAGCTGGGTATTTATTAATGTAGCAGATTTTTGTGGGTTGATGTAGAAAGGCTGTGTGTGTTGATGCTGCAGAGCTTTGTATGTGTTGATGTAGCAGAGCTGTGTGTTGATGTAGCCAAATTGTGCGTTTGCTGAGGTAGTAGAGCTGTGTGTAGATTAAGTTGTGTGTTTGGTGATATAACAAAGCTGCATGTATTAATGTAGCTGAGTTGTGTTTCTTGATGTAGCAAGTTGTATGTATTGATGTAGGTGAGTTGTGTGTTTTTTGATATAACAGAGCTGTACTTTATGTATTGATGTAGGTGTGTTGATCTAGTAGAGCTGTGTTCATTGATGTGGTTGAGTTTTGTGTTGCTGTAGCAATGCTGTGTGTATTGATGTAGCTGAGTTGTATGTTTGTTGATGTAGCAGAGCTGTGTGTATTGATGTAGCTGAGTTGTATGTTTGTTGATGTAGCAGAGCTGTGTGTATTGATGTAGCTGAGTTGTATGTTTGTTGATGTAGCAGAGCTGTGTATTGATGTAGCTGAGTTGTATGTTTGTTGATGTAGCAGAGCTGTGTGTATTGATGTAGCTGAGTTGTATGTTTGTTGATGTAGTAGAGCTATGTGTATTAATGTAGCTGAGTTGTGTGTTGATGTATGTCACATATCTGTTTCTCAGCACGTGACTTGGGGTTGCGCCAGCAAGGTGTAATTTATGTCCTCTCACTCAATCCAGCACTCAGCCTCTGGTTTAGGCTATAAAGTGAGCATAAATCACACCCGGACTCAGCCCACACACCCCAGCTACACAACACACTGCCACCACTCATCAAACACACGGGGTGATGAGTCCCCAAAATATACCACTGACTGACAATCAAAAAGAGTCACTGTGATGACTCTGCATCAATGGCGAATGTCTGGCCACTTGTTTGAGGGAGAACTGTTCTTAATTATGCCAGACGCATTGTTCCTTTGCTCTTTGGATCAGGATACATTGACCGTTGTCTCGTGTGGGACTACTTGGTGTCTTTTCTGTGTGTGAATGTGTGAAATGTCTGCATTATTCAGTCTGATTGAATCAGTGAACAATGAGGGGGCAGCCATGATTGTCTTTCCCCCAATCTTGTGGGACACAATGTCCTAAAATGGAAACTGAGATATATAAATAGGACTGTTCCTGTCATCGTGTGTCATTCTACAGCACTTCAGCCTAGGGTCCATCAATCTACTTGGAAGATTGCAGAACTGATCCCACAAATTAACCTGGAGAATCCAGGTTGGGGCAACCTGGTCACCTGGGACATATCTCGCTGTGCTCAATCAGCTTCCAAAGCTTGCCGATATCTCCTCTCAGTGGGTGTCCACCAAAAGTGGGGTGCTGCTGGACTGGGATAATTGGCTCTCTAATACCCCAAAGTCATGAAGAGTCTAATCACTAGTGAGCCAGCGGAAGGGTGAGACATTCATTATCTCGTGTCCTTCCTGGGAATGTACTATATGCTGTTGACTGTTGGTGACCTAATAAAGTCTCACCGGAGTGTGGTACCTTCACCCTGTGTTGTCTGACTAGTGTTCTGACCACTGGGAAGGGGTTTGGGTGTTCAGTGGGATGAGCCCTGGTCCGTATAGTCTTTCTAAAGACAGCCAGGACAGCGGATGAGACACCTACTGGCCCTTGTGTCTCCATAGTCACACACTCTCTGTAAGGTTATGGATATATTGGAGCACACAAGGATCAAATTTATTAAAGTTTTAAGCTTTCATATAAAAAAATACAGCACTTACAATAAAAAGATATAAAATATGGGATAAAAACGACACACAAATATGCAGAACAGTTGTAAAATAAAAAGGGAGAAATAACAGAAATACCTAAATGTTCAAATGAAAGTCATATTCTGTTTCTTTGCGGGAAGAAGGAATGAATGATGGAACCCAATCAGGTTCAGCCGACCCCCCTCACTTGAACTTTATTTTGTGCAACTCAGCTTTTTATATGCCTCGTCCTGGGTTCATGATTCCAGGACAGCCTAGATCTGAATGTTAAAATTCCTATATTGCATTTGGACTATGGGTGTATTGGTCAAGTACCTTGCATATTAACTATGTTGTGCTTCCCCCACTCCTCTCTATATAGTACATGGGAAACAATCTGCACAGTTACAAACCATTTGCCAACCCTTTCAAGCTCAGCATCCCAGGACCTGAGGTGCTGTATTTGACACTTTTCCATATTTACCTTGTGTCTGTTTCCCAGCAGATATACCAGTTTTAATTACCTGTCCACACTAGGAGGTCTTACTTCAATGAAGAAGGATGTATCATCTCCCAGTTTTAATTAATCACGTATGTTCAGTGTGTGTGTGGGTAATATGTCCTCTCTGGAGACCAGACAGATGTCTTATGAATATTAATTCCTCTCCATGATAATGTAGTAGTGTAGCAGAGCTATGTGTGTTGATGTAGTAGAGCTGTGTGTGCTGACTTAGTAGAGATGTGTGTCGACATAGCATAGTTGTATGCGTTGATGTAACAGAGCTGTGTGTTGATGCAGCACAGCTATGTGTGTGTTGATGTAGGAGAGATGTGTGTTGATATAGTAGTGTTGTGTGTGTTGATTGAGCAGAGCTGTGTGTTGATGTAGTAGTGTTGTGTGTGTTGATGTAGTAGTGCAGTGTGTTGATGTAACAGAGCTGTGTGTTGATGCAGCAGAGCTATGTGTGTGTTGATGTTGTAGTGTTGTGTGTGTTGATGTAGCAAAGCTGTGTGTTGCTGTAGTAGTGTTGTGTGTTGATGTAGCAGAGCTGTGTTTTGATGTAGTAGTGTTGCGTGTGTTGATATAGCACAGTTGTATGTTGATGTAACAATGTTGTATTTGTGTTGATGTAGCAGAGTTGTGTGTTGATGTAGCAAAGGTGTGTATATTGATTGTAGCTAAATTGTATGTTTTTCGATGTAGCAGAGCTGAATGTGTGTAGATGTAGCAGAGCTGTGTGTGGAAGGGGGATCATACTATGTATGGGGGAATGTACTACAGGCGCCAAATATTATGTACTTAGACCACTGTGGGTGTCATGAAAGGGATTGTGTACTGTATGGGAACACTAATGACTATGTCTGTGTGGGCACATATAAAGGACCGGGTGAGGTTAGCATACAGGTATTAGCTTAGTGTAACATAAAGCTGCCACCATGTGCTGCACAGTATTTGTCCCTCTATATTATCCTTCAAAGTTGGGAGATATGAGGAAGAATGATGAATGGTGATAATTTTGTGATAGAGAATAGATACAGATGATGGAAACTGATGTCCAGAATAATTGGGGATCGCTCAGAGATCGCCATTACTGAAGATCCGGTGTAACAGGTGAGGAGCATTGGTGATAGTTCGCCCATTGCACCTCATGTTATTATAGAAGCTGCGTACACAACACGGTGCCATATTTCTGATGGAAACACTTTGCACGGCTGTTTCTTTTTTTATCTTGGATGCACAGCAGCAATGGTGGATGAGGCTTTCTGAATGCCTCTCTAAGGCCGGGTTCACATTTGCGTATGTAAACATAGAGTACCGAATGCTGCCAAACGCATGCGCACTGCGTTCCTATGTTTAACATGGGAAGCATGGTACCTGCATTTTGCTGCGTTCGGTTGCGGTTGCGTTCAGATGCACATAATTTGTGCGCCCTCCTAACGCAGCATGTTGCATTTTTGTGCATTCAGGCGCTTGTTTTATCAGCAAGCATCCACAAGCGCACAAACAATGCATGGAAGTTAATGGATCCGCAGTGTCCTCCGCATGACAGCGCAGGAGAACGCTGTGGATCACATTGTAATCTTTCCCGGTGATCACCCGGGAGATCAGCGGTGGCAACTATGAGATCAGCTGGAGCAGCCGCTGATCTCCTGGGCACGAGCGCCTCTAATCTCCCGCTGGTGTCGGCGTGGGAGATTTAAAGAAACAGCTGATCTGACAGATGTTTACATTTCCCGCACCGACCTCACCTATTCAGTGTCGGCACTGTCAGATCAGCTGTTTCTTTAAATCTCCCGAGCCAACACCGTCGGGAGATCAGCTGTGGCCGGGAGGAGGAGATCTCTGCCGCTGATCTCCGCCTCCCGGCCGCCGCCGAGACCGCTGATTGGCTGGCTGGGCACCATATTGATGTGAACACATGCGGAGAATCCCCGCTGCGTTCACATCAGTATGGCTGCGTTTGCACTGTGTTTGTGTCTGCTTGCCCTCCGCATTCAGACTCAAACGCAAATGTGAAACCAGCCTATGGGTATGTTCACACCTTGCTATTTTGCTGCAATATTTCATGAGTGCAAATTATACAAATTTAAAGCTGCTTTTCCAGCACCAGAACAACCTGTGAGATTCCAGAAATCTCCTGCACACACATGTTCTTTTTTCCTGATTCAAATGGAAACTGCTGTGATTTGGAATGAAGCAGCGTTGAAGCGGCCTAGCAGCTCTTTTTCACCATTGAAAGCAATGAGAAAGTGCAAAACCACAGCTGTGTTTGTGCTGTCTTAGGGTGGCTTCACACTTGTGTTCGCCTGCGCTGTTCAACATGTCGCGTTCATGGTGCGGACAAGAATGTATGATTTGTGAGCAAGCATCCGCATGTGTACAAATCACACATGGGGAGCAATGAGTATTTGGCGCCCCTATGGCTAGGCGCCACAGGGAGGTACTGCACCCCGAATAGCAGGTGTAGTGCCTCCGTAGCTGTGGGTTTGGGGTATACCTTATGGACTCTGTACTAACACACAACACCAGGCCCCTTAGGGTAGTGGGACTGGATAGTCAGTAAGGCCCAGGGGTTGGAGCCTAGGTTAGAGTGGGAAAACCAGGAGTAAGTGAAAGTTTAGAGAGAGACAGTGCTGGGAAGGCAGCCAGAGAGGATGTGCCTGACAGGGCTGCTGACAGGAGGGCACCTCTCTTCAAGAGGTGGACCCAGAACAGAACGAGACGATCCAGGACCGGTTGGAGACGGCTAGAAACGTCTAGGGTCAACACTGGCAACGCGGAAGCCGAGGCGGTCAGTGGTCTATTCCTGACCGTAAACCGACGAGCCACGGGACCAATCCATGCAAGACACTGATAGATAACGGCCCAGGTTCTGGTGGCGCGAGGGTTCAAGTTCCACCGCTCCCATCCGTATCGGTAAGGGGACAAACTGCACCTATCCATAACAGGCCAGGGGATCGGCGAGGAAGTGTGGAGCCGATTGGGACTAGGTACTTGGTGCCAGACCGGGGTACTGCTGGGGATGTCACGGAGGTCCTGGTCTGGACCGTGTCCAGGGTTCACACAAGTAAAAGGGGATAAAGTTTGTCGCGACGCCACCCACGGGTTGTGGTCAATGATGGGACCACCGCTGCAGCGCTTCTCTGCCAGGAGGATGGATGGGCTGCAGCCAGATGGATGAGCCCGCTGCGAGTCGGGCTACTCCTGACAGGATAAAAGGTATTTTAAGCAGTTCAGGGTGCCTGGAATCAAACATGGACACACAGGCAGGGTTCACCGGGTTTACTTGTTAGCTTCTTCACAGTTAACAGCAGTTCACAGTGCAATTCAGTTCTGAACAGTTCACAGTCAATTCCCTCCGGTTACACTGAACCCACTGCAGCCAAGCTGTCCCTCTGAGACCCCTCACTCTCTCTAAGTCCTTCCGGGCTGTTCTCTCTCTCTTTAAGTGTCTCCGGATAGTATAGCGGCAGCTTGGACCCCTGTGGGTCCTCGTGGTTGCTGCTGTACTTTCTACCCTTGGTGTTAGGAACTCCAACCTGGAGTTAGAGCTCCCCGTCGGTTAATCTGGGAAGCCGGTTTGGAATCTCTGTTCCCCTCAGAGCTGACGCTCTGGTGTGTGCCTAGTCTGCAGTAACTCTTTCCTGCAAGGCGTTACCAGACTCCTTCTCACCCGTGTGACTCCAGCTTCAATAGGGGAAGACTACTCCGCCTGTAGTTGGTCAGTGCTGCTGGTCCGGTCTCTGTCCTCACACTCCCCTGGGATGCTGGCTATGGACGAGCTTTCTCTCCATGGTTTCTGTGACTCTGTGGATTCTGCGTCTCCATCCAGCCCAATCCCACCAGGACGTGTCTCTGTCTTTCTGATGTCTGTGCTGCTCAGCTCACTTTGGCCTACTGTGTCTTTACAGCTCAGCCTACCTTGGCCTACTCACTCCTTCCTCCTCCTCCTCCTCTGTTTGTACCTTCTGTCACCTGACCTACATGCGTTCTCTAAACCCACTACCCCTTGCCCGCCTAGAGTTCCGGGCTCTGGGTTGGGTGCTGCCTCTAGTGGTGTGTGGGATGTCTGTGAGGGTGTTTAGTGCATAAACCGTCTAACCTTCTGCCTGGCTGCAGTTCCCTATGGGGCCACCCTGGTCGCAGGGGCGCCACAGAAGCTCTGCCTAAGGGTGGTAAAGAGAGCAGAAAAGGACTGAGACCCCGAAAGCCATTAGGAAGGAAATATCCACAGACTCCATGAGGGCACCCTGAACCTGCAGCTACCTATTATACCGAACTGTACTGTGTACTATACCATCTGCCGGTACCAGTGCATCCCCATATTGAACATAGGGATGGGCGGTGCTTGCGCTCGGCTTGCGTTCGCTCGCCGCAATGCGCAGCGTGGGCAAATGCAAGTGTGAAGCCACCCTTAAGGTACCTTTACACGCCGCGACGGCAGGCTGGATACATCCCGCTACTTCACGTGCACGAGCACGCTCAAACGGCTACAAACGGTCAACGCATCTCCTTTACACGCCGCGACAAGGTGCGCTACGCCACGCTACATCTATAGCTAGCTACATCGCCGGGTGTGTCAAGTAGCCAGCTGTAGCTTAGCGTACCACGTTTACACAGCGCTACAATAAGCTAATATGGGCGGACCTGGTACAGCAGGGACAGCACATAGGCGTGCCACAATCTTGGATTACGAGCCGTCCGTACGATGATAGGACAGCGCAATATCATCATGATTGGCCAGGCATCGCAGGAGGCTGAGAAATACAGCACGCTCGAGCGATTGTGTAGTGTGACTGGTCAGCTCCTTAAATATGCCTCCCTAGGCAGCGACTACCAATCGTCATGCAGGAGCTTCCTCCAATGATCGGTGATGGGGCGCGGTATCCGGAGCCTGGGTCACGCCTTAGCTACATTGCAGCTACATCGCCGGGTGTCCAGAGTTCCCTTCCGTTGCCTCTTTACACGCCGATACAGCTCGCTACCATCGGCGATGTAGCCATCAGTTTTCGAGCAGACCTAGGAAACAGATGTATCTGTTGCCGGCTGTAGCGTCACGTCTTCAGACGCCGCTACGACGGGCTACATTGGCGCTACAAGCTACATTTGTAGCCTGTAGCGGGATGTATCCAGCCTGCCGTCGCGGCGTGTAAAGGTACCTTTATTGCTGAGTCTGTGCTGCATTTTTGCTCTAATTTTGTTGCACTTGTTGCTTTGTTTTTTTGCTGTTATTATTTGCTCTGTTTTACTGTCTTTTTCTTGCATATTTGCTGCGTTTCTTGCTATCTTTTTGTTGCCTTTTTGCTGTGTTTCTTGTTTTCTTCCTTTGCTGTCTTTTTGCTGTGTCTGTGCTGCGTTTTTTGCTACCATTTTATTGCATTTCTTGCTTTGATTTTTGCTTAGTTTTTGCTGCGTTTTTTTCCTGTCTTTTTGTTGCGTTTTTTTTTGCTGCGTTTCTTGCTATCTTTTTGCTGTGTCTGTGCTGTTTTTGCTGTCCTTTTGCTCCGTTTCTGCTGGATTTTTTGCTATTTTTTGTCTTTTTGCTGAGTCTGTGCTGCATTTTTGCTGTGTTTTTTTCTTGTATTTTGTTGCATCTTTGCTACTTTTCTTGTTATCTTGTTGCTGTGGCATCTGTGCTGTTTTTGCTGTCCTTTTGCTGCATTCGTTTTGTTTCTTTTATGTCTTTTTGCTGCGTCTGTGCTGTTTTTGCTTTTTTTTTTTCCAGTGTGTTTGTTGCATCTTTGCTGCTTTTCTTGTTATCTTTTTGCTGTGCCTGTGCTGTTTTTTGTTGTGTTTTTGCTGCATTGTTTTGCTGTCTTTTTGCTGCAACTGTCGGATTTTTGCTGTCCTGTTGTATTTTTGTTACCACTTTGCTGTGTTTCTTGTTTTGTTTTTTGCTGTCTTTTTGCTGCGATTTTTGCTGTTTTTTTGCTGTCTTTTTGCTGAGTTTTTGCTGCATTTCTTTCTGCGTTCTTGCTGTTTTTGTTGCTGCATTCTTTGCTCTCATTTTGCTGTGTTTTTACAGCATTTTCGGTGAGTGAAACTAACTTTATTTAAACATGTACTGTAAACAAATGTCACACCAATAACACCGCTAAAGAAAGCAGCAACGCTTGCTTTTTGGAAGTAACTTTTTTCTTACTGCCAAGACAGTAGGTTTAGGCCCCTTTCACATAGGCGTTTTTGCCCGTATCTGGACAAAAAAACACTTCTGCCGAAAGTGCCGCCTAATGGCCACACTTGCGGCACACCTCCGGCAAGCCCCATGCATTGTCTATGGGCTTACGGTAAGGTGCAGCAAGTGCAGTTGCATCCGCGAAAAAAAACATGGTCAGTTGTTTTTCACGGCTGCAACTGGCGCATCTGCTGCAAGCACACCTGCCGCACCTTACCGTAAGTCCCATAGACAATACATGGGCTTGCCGCAAGTGTGACCGTTAGGTGGCAGATGCTGTAAATCTGCATCTACTGCATTTTGGCGAAAACGCCAGTGTGAAAGCAGCCTTACTGCAGCAAAAAACGCAATGTGTGAACACCCCCCAATTCATGCAATGGTCTGATGGTCTTCAGTTGTGTCCATGACCCGATTATGGATGTGGTCCCGACTGCTGATCCATGTGATCTGTGTGACCTCTTTTCCTCTCTCCTATGTTCCTGCCTGTGTGCTGTCCCTGGTGCTGAGGAGATTAAGGTCGGCTGATTCATGCTGTACCCCATGGGTTGGGAGGGGGGACACTCCTGTGACACCCCTTATGGCTGTGTGTTTTCCCCTTTCCTTGTGTCCCCCACCCCTCTCTTCTGCCCACATGGTCTTACCCCCTTCCTGGTCCCCCCCTCTTCATTCCGCTGACAGAGCTGTCCTTCCCCCTTTTTGAAATAATAAAGTGTTTGTAAAAGGTTATTTATCCGGTTTTCTGTCTTCAGTAAGAACAAATCAATCCACGGCTGGTATTCAGGTTTACATTACAAAGGTTGTATTGTATTGTATTGTCCAGAGGGGGCAAACTGCTTCAATCAGATATCAAAAGAGATTCAGGGTTCAGTCCTCGGTCCTCTCCTCTCTCTCTCTCTCTACACGGCCCCGATTGGACAGACCATCAGCAGATTTGGCTTCCAGTACCATCTTTATGCTGATGACACACAACTATACACGTCGTCCCCTGACCTTACACCTGCTCTAATACAGAACACCAATGACTGTCTAACCGCAGTTTACAATATCACGTCCGCTCTCTACCTGAAACTCAACCGTTCCAACACTGAACTTTCTCTGGTCCCGCCCTCCACTAACCTCCCTAAACCTGACATCTCTCTCTCAGTGTGTGGCACCATGATAATGCCCAGTCAGCAGGCTCGCTGTCTCGGTGTTATGTTTAACTCTGATCTTTCCTTCACCCCATATATACAATCTCTCGCCCGCTCTTGCCGCTTGCACCTGAAGAACATCTCTAGAACTCGCCCCTTTGTCACCATGGAAACAACAAAAACCCTCACTGTGGCCCTGATTCACTCCCGCCTTGACTATTGCAATTCTCTTTTAATTGGCCTCCCTCGCACTAGACTCTCTCCTCTCCAGTCCATCCTTAATGCAGCAGCCAGGATCACCTATCTGGCCAACTGTTACTCAGATGCCTCCACTATGTGCCAGTCATTGCACTGGCTGCCTATACACTATAGGATCCAATTTAAACTGCTTGTTCTCACCCACAAAGCTCTTCACAGTGCAGCACTTCCCTACATCTCCTCCCTCATCTCTGTCTATCACCCCACCGTTCTCTTCACTCTGGAAGTGACTATAGACTAACTTCTACATTAATCCGAACCTCCCACCCCCGGCTCCAAGACTTCTCCAGAGCTGCACCAATCCTCTGGAATGCACTACCTCAAGAAATTAAGTCTATCCACAATTTACATAGTTTTAGACACTCCCTAAAAATTCATTTTTCAGGGTGCCTATCACCTCCCTAATCAAAGTAATTTACATATAGACCATTCACTATTTCTCTGAACATAACTCTCCGTCATACTCCACCAACCTAAACGCTCTGGTGATGACTCATGCAGCTCTTTTCTATTCCCCATTTCCTCAATTGGCTGGACCATTATTGTTATTAAGCCCCTGTACTTTGTGTCACCCCCACCTCATTGTAGATTGTAAGCTCTTACAAGCAGGGGGTCATTCATTTTGCTGTAATAATTTTTTTCACTGTTACTTATGACTAATCTGATGTGTAAAGCGCTGCGGAATATGTCGGCGCTATATACATGAAGATTATATTATTATTTCAGAGAGAGTTTGCTACAGAGTGGATATACATTAAGTAAAGGATATACATGTCTGTTCCCGCGTCGGGGTGCGGTGTGGGAGTGGGGGACGCGGTTCTGTTTCCTGATCTTTATATCTGCCAGCGATGTATCACTGTGTATAATGTGTAACAAGGGGAGGATATCACTACAGGGGCAGATATAGGACAAAGTAGAAGTGGCCGGTCCAGTTTTTCAGGCAGATCAGCCATGTGAGGCCATTGGTCTGTCTCAGACACCTCCTGGGCACCTGACTAGGAAGTTCTTAAGGAAATACCCTTGATTTCTGCCAGAATTGGTTGCAGGAATGCAGCATTCTGGGGATCGTAGTCCTGAGCTGAGTGATACAGTGTAATAATATGACCTGAATGTGATATATCCGGATGTCCTGGATACGTCTATATGACAACGTTGTTCCCTGCAGGTTGTCACATCTATATCTGCGGTGACAGCTCAGGGACAAGGCGGCGGATAGGATTTTTGAAATGAAAAGAACTACAACTCCCATGATGCCCGGCGGCTGGCTGTGAGGTTTGCTCTATGCAGGTTGCTCATAGCAGCTGATGGAAACCAGTAAAGAAATCTCAGCTCAGTGAGAATAAAAAGGACATCAGCTCCTGGAGGGCAGAATAATGTGCTGAGGCCATGGCGGTGGAGGGTGAGTGCTGTCACTGCTGTCATTATGGGCTGCTGTCTGTCTGGTGACAGCAGCTGGCATCTGTGGGTAAGGGCATGACGTCACGTAATTGTGGCCCTGGTCAGCTGCCAATCACCGCAACGTGACATCACAATAGGGGAAGATGCGACTATAAACCTATAGAAATGTAGCAGAGCCGGGATTGTCGCTGTGTAGCAGAGCTGAGTTTGCCATGTCGTATAATCGGTTGCGTCATTGCCTCCAATTATTATAGCACTTGGCGAAAGAAAGCCGTAGTCCTTGTGTGAGCAAATGTTTTGATAAATGTTATCTAGAACGCTCTGATGTAGCAGAGTTGGGTTTGTCATTTCGAAAAATCTGTTGTCATTGAAAACCGTTCCACCTCCAATTATTATTGTGTTTGGCAAAAGAAAGTCAAAGTCCTTGTGTTTAATATTTATCCAAAGATTAGATTTGCTGTCAAGATATAGCAGAGCTGGGTTTGTCATATCGCATATTCGGTTGCGTCGGGGGAAGCCATGCTTACTCCAATTCAATATTGTGTTTGGCTAAAGAAAGTCGGAGGCCTTGTGTTAGCAAATCTTTCGTTAAATGTTATTGTGAACGCTCCGATATAGCAGAGCTGGGTTTGTTATTTCGTATATTCATGTGGAATCATGGAAACCATGAATCCTCCAATTATTGTGTTTAGCCAAAGAAAGTCAGAGGCCTTGTATGAGCAAATCTCTGGTTAAATATATAGCAGATATAGCAGAGCCGGGTTTGTTTTCTGACACTGTGTTTATCTATTGGACTCCATGGCACCACATGGTACTCCAGTGTGTTTAGTGCAGCATATCTGCTATTTACCATAGTGTTTAGCTCATCGCCGCTTTTCCGTGATATTTTGCACAGTTTGGAAACCAAGACAAATGGGCCGTTTACCCTGAACACGACTCTGCTCAATGCAATTGGCCCAAAACGAAATAAAAAATGGCTTCCAATTTCAGAAAAACCCTCTTACCTGGCTGAAGTTTATGTAAAAAAAAAACACAACCGACCCTGCCTTACCCACCCTTCCCGGGTCCAACACTGCGCCCCTCCACTACTCAGGGTGTCTGTGTATATCTGCTGCTCCGACATCACATAGACAGCGCTGCTGGGCAGAGCCACGGAGGTCACTGATGCGCTGCCGACGTGACATCAGGGCTGCAAACAATAACTGACACTGGAAGCAGCGACTGGACCTGGGGAGGGGGAGAAAACAGACCATTTATTTTAATAAATTACAGCTGGAAGAAGGGATTTTACAAAACTGGAAAATATTATTAGTATTATTATTATTTATATAGCGCCATTGGTTCAATGGGGCAGAACAAGGACGAGAACATAAATAACGACGAAAATACCTTTCAATTCCCTTGATAAATGTACAACATGGTGTTATCTACATTCTATAGAGGCAGAAAATGTAGCAGAGCTGAGTAGCTTTCACACTATACATCCAACACTTCTGGACTGTGATGGCTGCAGGACTTCTTTGGGCCGCTTTACACACACCAACCTCTGTGACCAACTTCTGAACAGATCTCTGGTTGCAGTGAAATCATGGACACATTGTTCCATTCGTACACAGCCACAAAATAGAACAATGTGTCCATGATTTCACTGCAACCAGAGAACTGTTCAGAAGTTGGACAGATAAGTTGGTGTGTGTAAAGCGGCCCTTACTCCTTACTCAATAGCCTAAGAAGTATCTACTCCGTCTGTCTATCTGTCTATCTGTCTGTCTGTCTATCTGTCTGTCTATCTGTCTGTCTATCTGTCTGTCTATCTGTCTGTCTATCTGTCTGTCTTGTCTGTCTGTCTGTCTGTCTGTCTGTCTGTCTGTCTGTCTGTCTGTCTGTCTGTCTGTCTATCCGTCTATCCGTTCCCTCGATCTTATCCCTCCATCTATCCTCTCCATCTATCCTCTCCATCTATCCTCTCCAGCTGTTCCCTCCATCTATTCCTATTCTCTCTGTCTATCCCATCTATCCTATCTAGGATAGTGGATTAAGTAATGGGGGCCCAACTATAGACCACAATTGATTCTGAGTACAAGTGGCCTAAAAAATGGAAAATGGAGCGGTTGTCACTGGTAAGAGGATTGAAGGCAGACTAACTGTTCACCAAAAAATGACCATAAAAGGGATCTTTCAGCAATTTATTTGCTATGTAATCTGAAGACAGCGTGCTTTAGGGGTTAAAATGCCGATTCTAGCGATGCCTCATTTATTAACATCTGTGCTGCTGTTTACCTGCAATGCGTGTTTAAATACCAGGTGATTACCACTGCTGGACTACAGCAAAGCAGGAGCCCTAGTCCGGCACGCCTCCTGCTGTGATTAGCAACTCACTGTCTATAGACTTTGTAAACAGAGCCTAGTGTGAGCTCTGCTGTATTATTAAATCTAAAAGCTCTGCTTGTGTCAGAACCGCTGCACCCAGTAATCTAAGTGATACATTGTTTGATTCAGGGTCTCTTTGCCTATGTCTTCTTAAATTGCCCATTGACGTCCATTATACTCGGGTACTGGAGTCGCGCCCATCCAAGCATCCGACTGATCATTCCCAGTACCAAGCGTCCAAGCAGTATAGTGCTCGCTCATCACTAGTGATAACTTGTTTTAATTGGAAATGAGTATCGGGGTTAAAAGGATCATGTCATATTAACCATCTCCTAAAATGAAGATCAGCTGATTGAAACTCTACAAGGGAACCTTCCATATTGGAAATGTGGTGAAATTGATGGGCAGCATGTTCTAGAGCAGGAGGAGCTGAGCAGACTTATATATAGGTTTGTGGGGAAGAAATTTAGTATAGTGCTGAGCTGAAGAGTCCAGTGGGCGGTTCTGATCAGTGATTGACAGCCTTCCTCGTGCAAGTGTGTGTGTGTATATAGAAAAAGCTGTCAGTCATTGCCTAGGTCGGCCCACTGGACACCTGAGCCCCCAATAAGCAGAGATTTCAGGGAATAAAATGCAAGTTGAGGTGGAAACAAGTATCTCGCATGCCTCACTCGGAACGGCCCTTTGTGGACAGAAGCGTGGAGCTGCATAGAAACACAAGCATGCTCACGTTCAGAGAGGCAGGCGCTGTTCTGTGTGAGGCATGTGAGATACTCTCATGCAAGTCACATAAGTATGTTTCCACCTGTCCACGTGAATTGCTCTGCTGCAGTTTAAACCAGTTAATGCTGAAGCTATCTACGTGTGGTCGGTGGCTCTGCAGGTGGAGGTATAGGTTTATCAGGTGATCAAACCCCTGACCTTTAACTAAGCCTTCCCTTCCTCCAGATGACATCCACTCTGCTTTTGACCATGTGAGCTGAAGACGCCTTTGCACTTGCTGAAGCTTCTTGCTGTTTATTCTTATCCATGGTAGGAGATGAGTGGGTGTAGCACAGGGTTGGTTGAGGAGCATAGGGCAAGGGTGGTGGCCCAGACCTCCTCGCCATCTTAGGTACCTCTAGGTACAGGGCTAGCTAACCAGATTTCCTTGCCCATTATACCATCCTGCTTCCCTTCCCTCATCCGCTATACAACGTTCGTGACACCACCCTTATCCTGAATCTTTTCCTCCAATCATTGTGGGATCTGCTCTGGTCCTCAGAATTTCTGCACATTAATGTATTGTCCATCGTGAGTGACTTTGTGTAAAGCTGGGTTTACACGACCATATTTTCTCCGACCAAGGAAAACTGTCCGATCCCACTGATCAGAGTGGGATTGGTTCTTCTCGGAGGAGGAGAGAGAAAAAATTCCCCCATAAGGTTCTTCACTTTCTCCATTTGTCATCCATGGGCGGTCTGTTTTTTTTACAGGTATCCATAGACTTCAATGGTCGGGCGCAATCTGATTCTTGGAGGCAATTTTACGTTCCTCGAATCACTCGGTAAAAAAAAAAACTGGACTTGTGAGTAACATCGGTCCAATAATTTGACTGGTAGCACCAAAAATCCAGTCATTAACCAGATAATGTCACCAGGATGTGATACCGAGATGGAAGAAAAGCGAGAGGAACGTCCTGTGTTACGTAACTTATCTCTGATCACGTTCTATGTTTGTTTTCTCTGCCATGAAAGATCTTATCTCAAGTGTGAAAGGAATGGGGAACAGAGAACTTCAACTCAATGGTACACATGAAAATAAGCAACTTTAATCTAAATTATCAGAGAAATCTGCTGCTTTCTCTGCCAGAATTGATCAGTCATCAAAGTTCTCAAATTCTACACTGTGTGCAGAATTATTAGGGAAATGAGTATTTTGATCACATGATACTTTTTATACATGTTGTCCTACTCCAAGCTATATAAAGCTTGAGAGCCAACTTCCAATTAAGTAAATCAAGTGATGTGCATCTCTGTAATGAGGAGGGGTGTGGTGTAATGACGTGCTTAATGTGTGCTTAATTATTAGGCAAGTGCCTTTCCTTAGGCAAAATGGGTCAGAAGGGAGATTTGACGGGCTCTGAAAAGTCCAAAATTGTGAGATGTCTAAGGGTGCCTTCACACTGCGGCAGTGTCCGGTCCGGGGCTGTCATGATTGACAGCCTGGACCGGAGTTTTCCTCCATAGAATCCTGTCGGGCTGCACGGAGCTGGATCCCGGCGGGTGGTAATTAGCTGCTATCCGGCTGCTGTGTCGCCGGATGAAACCTGCAGAAGTGGGGATTTTCTGCCGATTCCAAAACCGGTGCATGCAACGTTTTTGGATTCGGCAGAAAATCCCCACTTCTGCACGATTCATCCGGCGACACAGCAGCCGGATAGCAGCTAATTACCACCCGCCGGGATCCAGCTCCGTGCAGCCCGACAGGATTCTATGGAGGAAAACTCCGGTCCAGGCTGTCAATCATGACAGCCCCGGACCGGACACTGCCGCAGTGTGAAGGCACCCTTACAGAGAGATGCAGCAGTCTTGAAATTGCCAAACTTTTGAAGCATGATCACCGAACAATCAAGTGTTTCATGGCAAATAGCCAACAGGGTCGCAAAATAACTGCCCATGAATTGAGGAAAATCCAGCGTGAAGCTGCCAAGATGCCATTTGCCACCAGTTTTGCCATATTTCAGAGCTGCAACGTTACTGGAGTATCAAAAATCACAAGGTGTGCTATACTCAGGGACATGACCAAGGTAAGGAAGGCTTAAAAACGACCACCTCTGAACAAGAAACATAAGATAAAATGTCAAGACTGGGCCAAGAAATATCTTAAGACTGATTTTTCAAAGGTTTTATGGACTGATGAAATGAGAGTGACTCTTGATGGGCCAGATGGATGGGCCAGAGGCCGGATCAGTAAGGGGCAGAGAGCTCCACTCTGACTCAGACACCATCAAGGTGGAGGTGGGGTACTGGTATGGGCTGGTATCATCAAAGATAAACTTGTGGGACTTTTTCGGGTTGAAGATGGAGTGAAGCTCAACTCCCGGACCTACTGCCAGTTTCTGGAAGACAACTTCTTCAAGCAGTGGTACAGGAAGAAGTTAGTAACGTTCAAGAAAAACATGATTTTCATGCAGGACAATGCTCCATCACATGCATCCAACTACTCCACAGCGTGGCTGGCCAGTAGAGGTCTAAAATAAGAAAAAATAATGACATTGCCCCCTTGTTCACCTGATCTGAACCTGTGATCCCTCCTAAAATGTGAGATCTACAGGGAGGGAAAACAGTACACCTCTGGGAACAGTGTCTGGGAGGCTGTGGTGGCTGCTGCACGCAATGTTGATCGTAAACAGATCAAGTAACTGACAGAATCTATGGATGGAGGCTGTTGAGTGTCACATAAAGAAAGGGGGCTATATTGGTCACTCATTTTTTTGGGGTTTTGTTTTTGCATGTCAGAAATGTTTACCTGGTGAAAATAAACAAGTGAGATGGGAATATATTTGGTTTTTATTAAGTTGCCTAATAATTCTGCACAGCAATAGTTACCTGCACAAACAGATATCCTCCTAAGGCCCCTTTCACACTGGCATTTTTGAAAAAATGCAGCAGATCCGGTCAAAAACCCGCATCTGCTGCATTTTCTGCCTAACGGCCGCACTTGTGGCACTGTTGCGGTAAGCCCCATGCATTTCCTATGGAGCTTGTGGTAAGTGTGCAGCAGATGCAGCAAGTGCAGTTTCGGCAGATGCAGCCGCGAAATAAAAACGTAGTCAGCGGCATCTTTCTTCGCGGCCACATCTGCTGCAACTGTTGAAACCGCACTTTCCGCGTCTGTTGCACACTTACCGCTAGCTCCATAGACCATGCTTGGGGCTTGCCGCAATTGTGACACAAGTACAGTCGTTAGGCGGAAAATGCGGCAGATGCGGTTTTTTGACCGGATCTGCCGCCTTTTTTTTTTTTTTTTTTAAAACGCCAGTGTGAAAGCAGCCTAAGATAGCCAATTCTAAAAAAACCCACTCCAACTTCCAAAAATATTAAGCTTTGATATTTGAGTCTTTTGGGCAGATTGAGAACATAGTTGTTGATCAATAATAAAAATAATCCTCTACAATACAACTTGCCTAATAATTCTGCACATAGTGTAAGGTAAAATCTGTATTCAATGAAGACTTTCCCATCACTGAGATAGGAGATGGCAGCTGTTACTGAAAAATGGGAGGAGGGAGTGAGCCCTACTCTAGCTTCTCTGATACGCCCTAGGGCTGTGGGGTACTTGGAACCGGGCTTTGGATCTGGGGAGTCACAGGGGTCGAGACCCGGCTTAGTGACCCTGGGCATCAACTTAAAAGTTTGGGGATTTTGGTTTTGGGGATGGTTGTCATGACGCCATCCTTGATGTTTGGCTATTGAGGGCCGACGACGCGGTGCAGGACCACTGGGGATGATAGGATTGCAGCTAAGGTGTTGTCGCTCCCCATGGGTGGATCAGTTCCCCAGGGCAAGCGGTAAAGTCTATGGTGGTGGTAGGCCATTGGGGTGCAAGACTGAGGGTGTGGAATAACCGACAGACACACAGTATGTGGTCTCCGTTACCTTTACTGGTAGTTGCAGGTAGAAACCAGGATACTGTCCACAGGTGATGTTGTGAGTCCAGGTGGCCTGGAAGCAAGTCGGAGGTCTCCTCACCCGGAGAATTCTGAGGCCTCCCTCCTGCGCTCCCCTTTGCTGGTCCTGGCTGCCTATAGCTAAGTTGCGACCCTCTCCCTCTGCCATTAAGTCTTTCACCAGTATGGCAGGCAGCAAGAGCTCTTCCCAGGCACCACTCCCCTGGCCACTGGCCCTGAGCTCTCCAGTGCTGCCTCCTGGTTCTTTGCTGTGGCCGGGAGTTGTGGAATCTGCCATCCTTTGGTTTTCAGGAGGTTTTGGCTGCTGAATCTGGAATACTCTCACAACCTCAGACCTTGGTGCCCATTCCTTGTGCTCTGCAGATTAGACTTTTGGAAGTGAATGGCCAGGACAGGGTGGAAGGAGCTAAGAGAGGTGGCATCGTCGCTTGGCCACAGTGGGTGGAGAAGGAGGAACACTATGGGCGTGACCGAGCATCTGAAATTGATGGGCGTGAGCTCACTTGTAGAGGGTGTGACTGACCAGACTGCCGATGTGGTGGGCGTGTCCTCGGTTTTCATTAATTAAGGAAATAAGCATTACTTCTTAAATTCACATGATTATAGAGTTGATTATAATAGAAGTGGGGCAATGGGGAGGGTGCGGCGAAGCTCCCACTTGCATAACGAGCTTATAATGGGCTGCATAATGTAATAATTAAGATGGCTTACCTATGCAACCACTAAGGGTATGTGCACACGTTGGCGGGTTAGGGTCGGCGGCGGCTGGGCGGACCCGCCAGGAAGCTCTGCAGCCGTCCACCGGCTTCCTGGCGGGTATGTGCGGCGGGTGTAGGGCGGGTGCACAGCGGGTTAGCGGCGGCGGTTATGCAGCGGCTGGAAGCAGTACATGATTCTGCTTGCAGCCGCTGCATAACCAGCCGGTTTATTGAACATGCACATTCGTTGCTAACCCGCTGGGAACCCAGCGGTTTAGCAACAGATGAGCATGTGTAAACCGCCGGTGTGTGCACAGCGGGTGTCGGTTTCCATAGGTTTTAATGTTAATCCAAAAGCCGGTTTGGATTAACATAAATTTACATAAAATTTATGGAAACCGACCGGCGGTTTACACAGCTAAACCGACCCTAACCCGGCATGTGTGCACATACCCTAATACTTCTCTGGCAATGGCAACTGTAGGCCCAATTCCTTTTCACCAAGTCTGTTTCCTTCCAAATCTTGACCCCCAACTCCTCCCCTTCTCTGACGTTCCAGGCTTTTCTACTTTTCCCCTGTCTCGGTGTCTCTTTGAATCTCTTCCCTCTAGTGATGGGTCGTTTGGGAATGATCTGAGACAAAGAGTTGGCTCCTTGCTGGGAACAATGGAATCCAGCACAGCAGTGAGAGCCACTAGTCGTCCCAATTCATGCGGTTTGTCTTCTGGCGACGATGTTTGGTCTTGGAGTTCTTTCTGAGACATTTAAGCAACCATGAGTACTTCTCTGGCCCAATCCACTGCTCACTCGCCTGCTATTTTTCCCAAGTCTTGGTGCCAACTCCTCCCCTTCTCTGGCATGTGGGAACTATCTGAAATAAAGAGCTGACACCTTGATGGGAGCGGTGGATGGCGGCACACCGGTGAGAAGCACTAAATTCTCCTAATGGCTCTCACAGGGGGTAATATCATGCAGTTTGTCAGAGAAAACCCCACCCATCCAAACCAAACACAGCCCGCTCATCTATTTAATTGGCTGCCTGCATGCTGAGGGTGTTGCAGCCACGGGTGGTGGTGGGGTTTGCCTGCATTAACATCACCTTAAATATGTGTTTCCCTGCCATCATTACTTCCCTCAAGGAAACACCTATGTTGTTACTAAGTTCCTAATTATTATTTTTTGACCAGCAGATGGCGATGTTCTTTCATAGACTCTTCAAGGTCCTAGTTGAGTGCAGCTTCTGTTGTTCCTTCTCCCTTACAGTAGGACTTCCACCGGTCGATTTATAACATCATTTTTTGTATATGCCATAAATCTGCTGGAACAACATACCCATGTAAGAAACACAAATATGCAACTTTAGTTATATATACCACTCCTGACGTAATTTGACTAAATTCTTCACATACAAGTATGTACACATAGAAACAATAGTAATTTAAGATGGATAACACAGACACCATGCATCTGCACAGTATTTTATTAAATTACAGTATACTTTAGTTTTTGCCCTCACAATCCACCAAACGTGATGCCCATGAATAACACAACAGATTGAGGAGCAGTAGTCTCATTTCAGTGCCACCCGAAACTCGCCCATAACAGTCTACAGCTGGCATATTACAGGCAGTACTTCAGGTGGCACTTTTAAAGAGCAGGGGCGAGACTATAGTGGGTACATGGGTTGCATTCGCACCAGGGCCCTAAAGCCCAAGAGAAGAGAGCCCATGGGATCAAATATGAGAAACAATAGTATTAAAGCCCTGTGATAGTTGGCGGCTCTGTTAAAGATTTTTGCATTGGGGTTCACCTGCTTCAAGTTACACCATTGTTAAGGCATAACCATCATTTTAATTTTTATTTCATAAATCAATAGTACACAAGATTATAAGGAACTTTGTCATGTATCTTATCAGAGAAATCTGCTTAATTCTCCTCCTGGACTGATCTTTCACTCTGTTTATGGGTAAAAACTTTAAAAGTCTGTATTCAGTGATGACAGATCATCCCAATAGAAGATAGGCGGTGGCAGTTGGTGCTTTTAAAACTCTATGGAGAAGGGAGGAGCTGGGGGAAGACACAAATATTCTGCTGCAAGTTCTCCTGAAGCAACAGTTCTCCATAGGAAATTATAGTTGGTACTTATAAAACTCTATGGAGAAGGGAGGACCTAGACACAGATGCATACATTCTGCTGCAAGTTCTCCTTAAACAAGAGTTACAGTTCTCCATAGAAAATTACAGTTGGTGTTAATAAAACTCTTGAGAGGGAGGAGCTAGAACAGGAATCTTAATTTCCAGGCCTCAAGGGCCACACACAGTGCATGTTTTCAGGATTTCCTTAGCATTTGACAGTTGGTGGTTTACTCTCTTATTACACATGTGATGATTCCAACTGTCAAATGCTAAGAAAATCCTGAAAACATGCACTGTGTGTGGCCCTCGAAGCCTGGAGTTTGAGACGCCTGAGCTAGACGGGGACACAAACATTCTGTGGCAAGTTCTCCTGAAACATCATATATATAAAACCCGAAGGCCACTTCCGGAAAAGGCCACGCCCACTTCCGTGATGGCCTTCGCCCAGGCTCATCCAGTGGACTGTAGCCAGGCTGCCCCCGGCTACAGGCACCGGCACACGGAACGTTCCGATCTCGGAAGTTCCGTGTGCCCTCCAGCCACTCCCCTCCACCCTCTGCCCTCCAGCCAGCAGCTACATGCAGGGGGGGCCCATTGCCCGCCACCTCGGGGGGCCACACACACCCTGGTGGTACCCGTGCTCCCTGCCGTGCACCTGGAGAGGAGGGAGGGCGGGACTTCCTCTCCTGCAGCTCTGCCCGCCCCTCCTCTCCTCCTACACCCGACCACCAGTAAGTCTGCAGCCATACACGCTGCTCTGCCCTCCAGCCTGTGTGCCCACACTGCCCTCTCCAGCCGTCCTCTCCCTCTCCAGCCGTCCTCTGCCCTCTCCAGCCGTCCTCTGGCCTCTCCAGCCGTCCTCTGGCCTCTCCAGCCGTCCTCTGGCCTCTCCAGCCGTCCTCTGGCCTCTCCAGCCGTCCTCTGGCCTCTCCAGCCCTCCTCTGCCCTCTCCAGCCGTCCTCTGCCCTCCAGCCTGTGTGCCCACACTGCCCTTTCCAGCTGTCCTCTGCCCTCTCCAGCCGTCCTCTCCCTCCTCCAGCCGTCCTCTCCCTCCTCCAGCCGTCCTCTCCCTCCTCCAGCCGTCCTCTGCCCTCTCCAGCCGTCCTCTCCCTCCACCAGCCCTTCTCTGCCCTCTCCAGCCCTCCTCTGCCCTCTCCAGCCGTCCTCTGCCCTCCAGCCTGTGTGCCCACACTGCCCTCTCCAGCCGTCCTCTGCCCTCTCCAGCCGTCCTCTCGCTCCTCCAGCCGTCCTCTGCCCTCTCCAGCCGTCCTCTGCCCTCTCCAGCCGTCCTCTGCCCTCTCCAGCCGTCCTCTGCCCTCTCCAGCCGTCCTCTGCCCTCTCCAGCCGTCCTCTCCCTCCTCCAGCCGTCCTCCTCCCTCCTCCAGCCGTCCTCTCCCTCCTCCAGCCGTCCTCTGCCCTCCATCCAGCCGTCCTCTGCCCTCTCCAGCCGTCCTCGTGCCCTCTCCAGCCGTCCTCTGCCCCGCCTCTCCCGCCGTCCTCCCTGCTCCTCTCCAGCCGTCCTCTGCCCTCTCCAGCCGTCCTCTGCCCTATTCAGCCGTCCTCTCCCTCCTCCAGCCGTCCTCCTCCCTCCCTCCAGCCGTCCTCTCCCTCCTCCAGCCGTCCTCTACCCTCTCCAGCCCTCCTCTGCCCTCTCCAGCCGTCCTCTGCCCTCCAGCCTGTGTGCCCACACTGCCCTCCTCCAGCTGTCCTCTGCCCTCTCCAGCCGTCCTCTCTCCGTTCCCTCCTCCAGCCGTCCTCTCCCTCCTCCAGCCGTCCTCTCCCTCCTCCAGCCGTCCTCTCCCTCCTCCAGCCGTCCCTCTCCCCTCTCCAGCCGTCCTCTCCCCTCTCCAGCCGTCCTCTCCCCTCTCCAGCCGTCCTCTGCCCTCTCCAGCCGTCCTCTGCCCTCTCCAGCCGTCCTCTGCCCTCTTCAGCCGTCCTCTCCCTCCTCCAGCCGTCCTCTCCCTCCTCCAGCCGTCCTCTCCCCTCTCCAGCCCTCCTCTGCCCTCTCCAGCCGTCCTCTGCCCTCCAGCCTGTGTGCCCACACTGCCCTCTCCAGCCGTCCTCTCCCTCCTCCAGCCGTCCTCTCCCTCCTCCAGCCGTCCTCTCCCTCCTCCAGCCGTCCTCTCCCTCCTCCAGCCGTCCTCTGCCCTCTCCAGCCGTCCTCTGCCCTCTCCAGCCGTCCTCTGCCCTCTCCAGCCGTCCTCTGCCCTCTCCAGCCGTCCTCTGCCCTCTCCAGCCGTCCTCTGCCCTCTCCAGCCGTCCTCTGCCCTCTCCAGCCGTCCTCTCCCTCCTCCAGCCGTCCTCTGCCCTATTCAGCCGTCCTCTCCCTCCTCCAGCCGTCCTCTCCCTCCTCCAGCCGTCCTCTCCCTCCTCCAGCCGTCCTCTACCCTCTCCAGCCGTCCTCTGCCCTCTCCAGCCGTCCTCTGCCCTCTCCAGCCGTCCTCTGCCCTCTCCAGCCGTCCTCTCCCTCCTCCAGCCGTCCTCTCCCTCCTCCAGCCGTCCTCTCCCTCCTCCAGCCGTCCTCTGCCCTCTCCAGCCGTCCTCTGCCCTCTCCAGCCGTCCTCTGCCCTATTCAGCCGTCCTCTCCCTCCTCCAGCCGTCCTCTACCCTCTCCAGCCCTCCTCTGCCCTCTCCAGCCGTCCTCTGCCCTCTCCAGCCGTCCTCTGCCCTCTCCAGCCGTCCTCTGCCCTCTCCAGCCGTCCTCTCCCTCCTCCAGCCGTCCTCTCCCTCCTCCAGCCGTCCTCTCCCTCCTCCAGCCGTCCTCTGCCCTCTCCAGCCGTCCTCTGCCCTCTCCTGTTGTCCTCTGCCCTATTCAGCCGTCCTCTCCCTCCTCCAGCCGTCCTCTACCCTCTCCAGCCCTCCTCTGCCCTCTCCAGCCGTCCTCTGCCCTCCAGCCTGTGTGCCCACACTGCCCTCTCCAGCTGTCCTCTGCCCTCTCCAGCCGTCCTCTCCCTCCTCCAGCCGTCCTCTGCCCTCTCCAGCCGTCCTCTGCCCTCTCCAGCCGTCCTCTGCCCCTCCAGCCGTCCTCTGCCCTCTCCAGCCGTCCTCTGCCCTCTCCAGCCGTCCTCTGCCCTCTCCTGTTGTCCTCTGCCCTCTCCAGCCGTCCTCTGCCCTCTCCAGCCGTCCTCTGCCCTCTCCAGCCGTCCTCTGCCCTCTCCAGCCTCCAGCCGTCCTCTGCCCTCTCCAGCCTCCAGCCGTCCTCTGCCCTCTCCAGCCGTCCTCTGCCGCCTCCAGCCTCCAGCCGTCTGGGGGTGGCCACATGTTGACTCAGGATCCAGGCGCCGGAGAAGACACAGGGTCGGTGGTAAGTATAGCGGAGTGTGAGTGTGTGAGTGTGTGAGTGTGTGAGTGTGTGAGTGTGTGAGTGTGTGAGTGTGTGAGTGTGTGTACGTGTGTGTGTATGTGCTGACCACGCTGGCCACGGCGCTGCGCTGACCACGCTGGCCACGGCGCTGCGCTGACCACTCTGGCCACGGCGCTGCGCTGACCACTCTGGCCACGCCGCTGCGCTGACCACTCTGGCCACGCCGCTGCGCTGACCACTCTGGCCACGCCGCTGCGCTGACCAATCTCACCGCACTCACTGCTAACCACTGAGCCACCGCACTCACTGCTAACCACTGAGCCACCGCACGCAGTACTAACCCCTCGCTCTGTGCTCCTGAAGAACGAGTTGACAGACAGGTTAACTCTTTCCCATCAATGCATTGACATGGACGCTGGGGGTCCTTTTCAACTTTTATTAATAGGTTAAGTGTAAAACTAGAAAAAACAAATAGAAATTCTCAGTACAACATAAGCATATACGAAGTGCAATACATTACATTGTTACAGGTCACACAATGTGATTGCACGATACGGCGAATACACAATATGTACAATGGCAGAAGAACGATAAGATGATAAACAACAGTAGCTACATTGTACATTTAGGTGGGCAGCAGCATATTAAACTCACCGACTGTGCTATGTTGAGGGAAACATGCAGATAAGCTAAAATCCAGGGAGAGAAGGGTCAGCATGTCAGGATGTCAGCTTGTATGAGGCTGTAATGGCTGCTGGAGAAGGGGCAGAGCCAGGAGCACGGCCTCATGGGATTACATAGGCATGGAGGGACCAAAATTAACTATGCAGTAAACATAATGTAATGTGGGAACATTGTCAACAGATGGCGCTATGGGATAAATCATTGCTGAACAAGCAAACAATATATTTTCTCAAGCAAACTAAATCCACGTATTTCTAAGGCACGACACTCCCCGTCTGGTATCCGGGGGATGCCACATAAACTTCAACTAGAGCAATAGAATAAGTTCAGAAACAAGTCTGCTAGCAATTGAAGTCTTTTCCACTGGGATTTGTACCAGTCTTTAGTAGTAGACTCTCCAAACGTCGGCGTGCTTACATTAAACTTCTGGGTGAGGAGAAGTGGAGGAGGGAGCAGAGATGGCTCATCAGGATCATTGATTGTGGACAGGACGCCTCATCATGTGAAGGTTTGTTTTTTTTTTGTTTTTTTTTTCAGGTTGACTTGAAAAGTTAAACCATCAGACTCTGAGTCCCAATTAAACCCTAGACTGCGTTGTACAGGAAGAGAGTCTGTGGATGAGTCTAGGACTTTAGATTCAGTGGCGTTGTCTTCTCTGCCATTTAATTGTGCCGAGTTGGTGTGCTTCTCCTTCACAAGGAATTTGTTGGGGCAGGGTAGGAAAAAGGATGGACGGCCACTCTCCAACGTGTTTGTGTAGAGAGAGTGAACGTTGTTTGACTTGTGAGCGTCTCTGAGGCAAACGTCCCCTATAACTACCCATCACAGGTCTAGCTTCTGAGCGTAGGGTGAGTTATGAGGACCGTTTATCTGTTTCCTCACCTTGTGGACTCTGATGATGTCTCTCCCTAGCAAAAGGACTAACTTGGCTTGGGGATTGAGTGCGGGAATAAGATGCGCTATGCTTCTCAAATGAGGGTGATGTAGTGCCGCTTCTGGAGTGGGGATTTCTTCTCTATTGTTCGGGATAGAATTACACTCGATTAGTGTAGGAAGGGCTAGGGATGTCTTCCCATCCAGGGATTCGATGTGATAGCCTGTCGCTCTCCTCCCAGATTCTTCACTCACTCCTGTGCATGTTTTTAGTGAGTAGGGCGAGCCGAGTCCCTCGATTTTAAAGATGTCAAAGAAAGCTGAGCTGGCAAGTGATCTATTACTCTGGTCATCGAGTATAGCGTAGAGTTTAACCGCCTTTTCTCTGTGGCCAATAGGGTAAACTGTAACCAAACAGATCTTTGAGCAGGATTTGTTAATAAGACCTTCTCCGCAGACTTGAGTGCACTGGGGTGACACTTCAGGAGGTGTACTGTCTTTCTCCTCCCCGCCGTGCTCTGTAAGTCGGTCTATGGATGAGGGGGTCTGCAGGGCTGGCCTTGGGTGTAGAGCTGTGCAGTGCTCTTGGCTGTTACACTCCGAACAAACAATACCGGCTTTGCAGTCTTTAGCTAAATGGGATGTAGATGCGCAACATCTGTAGCATATGTTATTCTCTTTGAGGAAGAGTCTACGGTCTTTAAGGGATTTTCCCCTAAAACTCCTGCACTCTTGTAGTGGGTGAGGCCTTTTATGTAGAGGGCACTCCCTTTCCAGGTCCATCGTTATTGACCTTTTGGGTTCTACTATGCTGTGGGTCTTGTGTGATGAGTCTGCAGAAGACACATTAGTTTTGTGTACGGTGACAGGTGAGTCTCTGGGGTTGCGAACTGGAACAGGTTTACTTGTTCTTGGGTTGACAGGATCTACGGCAGAAAGATTGAAGCTGGGATCGTTCCTGATCTTGGCCTGCTGGCGGACAAAATCTGCAAAGATGTGGAATGGAGGGAAGACCACGTTGTGACGCTGCTTGTAATCTGAACCCCAGTTCAACCATTTCTCTTGCAAACTGTAAGGTAGTTTCTTCACTATGGGTTTGATGGCTCTGGCTGTGTCTAGGAATGCGAGGCCTGGCAGGTCTCCTTCAGTCTTGGCGACTTGGAGTTCTACTAAGAGGTCGCTCAATTCTCTTAGCATGTGAAAGTTCTTATTAGAGATTATAGGAAAGTCTTCCAACCTTTTGAAAAGGGATTCTTCTATCATCTCTGAGGAGCCATAGCACTCATCGAGTCTCTCCCATAACGTGCACAAACCTTTCCTCGGGTTGTTGATGCTGAGATCTCTGATGCGTTTCGCGTGTTCTACCGATTCATTTCCTAGCCACTTAACCAAGAGGTCGATCTCTTCGCTGGCAGAGATGTCTAGGCCAGCGGTGGCGTTTCTGAAGGAAGCTCTCCACGCTCTGAAACTTTCGGGACGGTCGTTAAACTTTAAGAGACCTTTGGTGAGTAACTCACGACGTGCAAAGAACTTGAGGAAAGCAGGTAGCTCTTGTTCTCTGAGAAGGCGGTCCGGGTGCCTGTTGCTGTGATGAGGTCTCAGTGAGCTATTGTTGCCGTAAAATGCATCTTCGTCACGATAGTCACCGTCGGGGTCCTCTATCTTGAAAGTGTTCTTTGTGTAGTAGGGATCTACAGGTTCAGGTGCTGGTCTCACTGATGATGGAAGGTGGACAGAATTACCTTCATGCTTAATGTGGGATGATTGATGAATGAAGGGTGATGGCTGAATGACAGGATTCAGTCTCTCTCTTGGAGCTGAATGTAGATTGTCATCTAATGTGGAATGCTGTAGCACGTAGTCTGAAGTGCGTTGTGAGATATCACGATGATTAAGTTCAGGTCCTAGCCTTAAGCTGAAACTTTCACTATCGCAGCGTGCTGCTTCTTCTAAAACCTGTACCTCAGCTTCTGCTGCCGCTGCTTCTGTGTCTATGGCGAGTTTTGCGAGGTCGGCTTCCAGACGTGCCTTTTCTTTCTTTAGGTTCCACTCCTGTTCTGCGAAGGCAGCTCTCACTTTGGCGGCTTCCGCCTTCGCCCTGGCGATGGCAATTGCAGCGCTGCTCACAGACTTCCGTGAAGATGCGCTTACATGGGAGCGTGTCACATAAACTTCAGATCCTATATCTGACATTGTGTCTGTATGTGGCTTGACTGTTCTCTGCTAGAAGTCAGTGTCTGTGCTTCGACCCCGTTTATAGCAGTCGTTTTACTGTTCTGGCACCCTCGCTCTGTGCTCCTGAAGAACGAGTTGACAGACAGGTTAACTCTTTCCCATCAATGCATTGACATGGACGCTGGGGGTCCTTTTCAACTTTTATTAATAGGTTAAGTGTAAAACTAGAAAAAACAAATAGAAATTCTCAGTACAACATAAGCATATACGAAGTGCAAAACATTACATTGTTACAGGTCACACAATGTGATTGCACGATACGGCGAATACACAATATGTACAATGGCAGAAGAACGATAAGATGATAAACAACAGTAGCTACATTGTACATTTAGGTGGGCAGCAGCATATTAAACTCACCGACTGTGCTATGTTGAGGGAAACATGCAGATAAGCTAAAATCCAGGGAGAGAAGGGTCAGCATGTCAGGATGTCAGCTTGTATGAGGCTGTAATGGCTGCTGGAGAAGGGGCAGAGCCAGGAGCACGGCCTCATGGGATTACATAGGCATGGAGGGACCAAAATTAACTATGCAGTAAACATAATGTAATGTGGGAACATTGTCAACAGATGGCGCTATGGGATAAATCATTGCTGAACAAGCAAACAATATATTTTCTCAAGCAAACTAAATCCACGTATTTCTAAGGCACGACAACCACTGAGCCACCGTACTCACTGCTAACCACTGAGCCACCGCGCAGTGCTAGCCACTGAGCCACCATATACTCTGCTACCCACAGAGCCGCCTGTATACACACAATTAATTTCACCGCACTACCCTAACTATTAGTAAATAAACTATATATGGATTCTAGACTACCCGATTCTTTAGAATCGGGCTGCCATCTAGTCACCTATAATTCTGAAAAGGAAATGACAGTTGGTACTCGTAAAACTCTATGAAGGAGGGAGGCCCTACAGGCAGACAGAGACATTCTGCTGCAAGTTCTCCTGAAACAACAGTTACAGTTCTCTGTTGGAGATAAAAGTTGGTGCTTTTAAAACTATGGTGGAGGGAGGAGCTAGAGGCAGACATTGACATTCTGCTGAACGTTTTCTGTAAATGACAGTTACCGTTCTCCATAGAAGATGACAATTTATGCTTATAAAACTATATTGAGGAGATAGGGGTTAGAACAGGGGGTCTCAAACTCCAGACCTCGAGGGCCACACACAGTGCAGGTTTTCAAGATTTCCATAGCATTTCACAGTTGGTACTCAAATTACCAACTGTCAAATGCTAAGGAAATCCTGAAAACCTGCACTGTGTGTGGCCCTTGAGGGCTGGAGTTTGAGACCTGTGAGTTAAAACAAGACATATACATTCTGCTGTAAGTTATCCAGAAACAACAGTTATGGTACCTTTACACGCCGCCACAACAGGATGGATACAACCCGCTACAGGCTACAAATGTAGCTTGTCGAGCCAATATTGCCCGTAGTAGCGGCGTCTGAAGACGGGACGACACAGCCGGCTACAGATACCTCTGTATCCGTGCACTGCCCATAAACATATGGCAACATCGCCGATTGTAGCGAGCTGTATCGGCGTGTAAAGAAGCTACAGAAGGGAACTCTGGACACCCGGCGATGTAGCTGCAATGTGGCTAAGGCGTCACCCATGCTGCGTGATACCGCGCCCCTTCAGCGATCATTGGTGGAAGATGCTGCGTTACGATTGGCCCTTGCCTCACAGCCCTCCATCTTGGATGAGCTGTCCCTTCAGCACTACACATACGCGCCGTATGCACGATCAGATAGTAGTACAATTACGCGGACACACACTTGAACGTAAAATCATAAATGGCCCATGATCTACATACAGTGTGCACATCCTATCAACATGAAAACGAATAATGCGGGACACAGCGCACAAGTGTGTGTTACGTACCGCTCTGGCTTATTGCACAGCAGCTGCCGTAGAAGTGTTCCGGGTCTGGCAGTGCGCGCAGCGCGCACACAGATGCACACAATCCCATACCACATCGGAGGAGATTACCCAGTAGACAGATCAGAGCCGTGTTGTACGGACTGCACTGTGGGTCTTCTGCAGTAGGGGCCGCATAAGTGTGTCGGCCGAGTCACTGCGTGTTGGGCTACTTATAAAGGTGCGTCACCCCCACAGCGGTCGTAATGACGTCATGACGTTGGTTTCATTTTCACTCTGCCTGCAAGGTGCCAGCCCCGCCTCTGCACACACCATAGCAGTCATGGCAGCCGTGCACCGCGCCGCAACATGGGGGATGGCGGAGCTGATCATCCTCATTGATCATTGTGACCGTCGGGACTATTGGGGCCACCATCACCACCGCCACCCCAGGCTGCGCAATCGGTGCACCGTGCGGCGGATCCAGCGGGCCCTGCTCTGCCAACTGGGGGTACAGAGGACAGTAAAAGCGATCCAAAAAAAGATCGCTGACTTGAAGCACAAGTGCCCAGGTCGCATACTGGACATCCGTACCAGGATTGCCAGGCTGCGTGGTGAGTAATTGTTGCCCCAAAACACACACCGCCACATGTGCATGTCCCACAATACACAAAAAATGATGGAAACATATGACAAGGGACAGTGTGGCCTACACAATCAAACACATCTTCACAGTGTTGTGCTCATCCAGTCAGGCCTAAAAATGTCTCACACGCACAGTCCATGCATACAACATGAGTGTATGCATCCAGCATCACCTGGTTGATGCTAAGTAAGGCTGGGGTCACACACACAGATATCTGCCCACATATTGTTTGCACATCTCTGTTTGCAGTCAAATCATGGTCACATGTTGACATTTGGAGAGAGCCTCAAAATGGAACAATGTGTCCATGCTTTCACTGCAACCAGAGATCTGTCAACAATATCTGGCCACATATCTGTGTGTGTGTGACCCCAGCCTTAGCCGTCAAATACATACCCACAAGCTCTTTGTAGGACAACAATGTGTAGGCATGATCTTATTACGTCTTTTATGTTCAAATTTCAAACTAGATGCTGAATCCTCATCAGAAGAAGGGCCCCATGCCCCACCCCCAGGTGGCCCATCAAGAACCCCACCACATCAGCCTCAAGTGGCACCCTTGTCCCCAGGGTCAACACCTTCCCCCGGGCCTCAGGAGCCAGACGTCCCGTCACCCACCGGGACAGAGGACGTGGAGGACCAGTCCGCACCTGGCAGCCCGCTGGAGTGTGACCAGCTGTCCCCATCTGCCTGGCTGCTGGAGGAACACATCAACTCCCCACAGGAGGGCGAGGAGCAGCAAGTACCTGGCGGCCCAGAGGAGTCTTTGCCCCGTAGCCCAGGACCACTGTTACCCCTGAACCACATAATGTGGCCACGGAGCCCCAGCCCGGGAGTAACACCACCTCCCACTGTCTCCAGCTCAGTGGCGAGTCCTGGGGTGACCATGTCCCCACACAGTGACTATGGTGGTAAGTGTGTTATGTTGCCACAGACACCCTGCACACTGTTGCTTCAATTTCATCTGGGGCCAAACAATTTATGTAAACAAAGTAAACCATGTTGGTTCTCCCTTTTTCCAGATGGTGAACGTGCGGGCTCATATGGATGGAGCTTGACCCCATCTCCCTCCCCGTCTGATGGTGAACTGGATTTGGAGGAACAGGGTAAGTGGATGGTTGCGGCCAGTCATGACTAACCATCAGCAGTGACGAGTGTGTACTAAAGTTTGTGTTTACTCCCAATACAGGTGCCCCTACCATGGAGGAATTCATCCAGGCCCATCAGGCATTTGTGGCCCGTTTGACCACGGCTCTACAGCGTGGCCTGCAGGACCTTGGCCGCCTGGCTCAAATGCTGGCGGACCTACACCCACACCATGGTTCACACCCATGAATTTGAGGGATGCATTGTATCCTGGCCAAACATGGCCCCACAAACAGTTGTCCTTGTTGGACCCTAAAATTTTCACACGTTGGCTTGTTGCCTTGCAAAAGTGAAAATATTGGTTTTTATTTTTTTTTGCCCCCGTTGGGCTCTTTTCTTATAGTGTCCCACATTGGGACCATCACAAGTGTGGACTGGCTAGCCCCATCTGGCCTACAATCCCTATACTGTCCCACATTGGGACCATCACAAGTGTGGACTGGCTAGCCCCATCTGGCCTACAATCCCTATACTGTCCCACATTGGGACCATCACAAGTGTGGACTGGCTAGCCCCATCTGGCCTACAATCCCTATACTGTCCCACATTGGGACCATCACAAGTGTGGACTGGGTAGCCCCATCTGGCCTACAATCGCTATACTGTCCCACATTGGGACCATCACAAGTGTGGACTGGCTAGCCCCATCTGGCCTAAGCCTTCCTTGTATGATGGCAAATGTCTGTGACACATGTATGTTTACAATACAATGCTGTTCTAACTTTGTTATACGCTCCTTCATGTGACCTTACTAATATTTGGTGACCAAACCTCACCATAACCTAACTATGTGAGGCACATCACAACATCCCTTTGTGAATGTGCTAAGACATTCCAAATGAACCGATGGTGATCCTGCTGAGCGAGCACTGGCCCATATTGTGTGGCTTGGGGAAACCTATTATTGGCCACAATTACATTCACCCCCAAAAACCCACACAATCCTTATTCTGAAATGAATACACAATTGTGTTAATAAATAAAATTTATTCCAGCCTGGAATTTAAAATAAATTACAAATAATAGAATTTTAGTGGAAAAAAAAATTAAAAAAAAACCACTAATTTTGGCCAAAAATCAATCAACAAAATATACATATAAAACGCAATTCCTGAAATTATAAAGTCCAGACTGCCAATTCTGTGCATTGGCTACTAGTGTCCAAATTACTCCTCTTCTGTCGGCTCTGACAATGCCGCATCCCCCCTCCTCTGAGGGCAGCCCCGACCTGCCCCAGAACGTCTGGTTGAACGACGATGTGTTGAGGGGGGATGGGGTGACTGTGGCGGGGCCGGTCTTCTCACGGGCCGAGATGGGGCAGCTGGTGAAAGGGGCCACAAGGTGTGTTGCATGGGGGAGGGGACGTGGCAGCCCCATTGAAGGGCCCCATCATCGGCAGCATCAGCGGCATTGTGGAACACCCTCAGAAGGATCTTCTTCTGGAGCGGCTCCATCCCTCGCATTCTGTTGCTCATGTAGAGGGCGTCGGGGTCCATGTGGGTCCGTTGTTCATCCAACAACACGCGTCGGGCCCAGGTCGCCAGCTCCGTCTCAGGTGGTGCAGGACGTCGGCGGCGACGGATCCCGGAGCTGGGACCTGGGCCTGGACCCACATCACTCGCCGCGCCCTCCTGCTCAGCCCCAGATGTCATGGGCTGAGCATCATCAGCAACAGAATCCTCGGCAATGGAGCCGTCCTCTTCTGGGGCCTGTGGGTGGGGAAAAAATAAAAAAAAAATCCATTAGTGGAGGCTATATCAACTGTATACATTCACAACAGGACTCTATATACCACTCCCACACACACCAAGCCCAACTACCAGAATGCAAAATGAGGAATAACACAGTAAAGCAAATAAGGTTCAAGACCCCAACACCAGTGGTTCTCCTGTACACTCGCCTCGACCATTCCAGGAGCTCAGCTAAATACATAATTAGTTGTTTGTCACGTAGCCGTAATCCAATATTAGGACATGTCACCACAACACCTTGATACTGGGGGCTGTGCTGGCCAATGACACATATTGGGCACCTTCCCATTAGGACTCCTTTATGGTGAGAATCCACCCCTCACTCAATTACCTTTAACCCACTGGCAACAAAGCCAACACACATGTGAGACAGCACCATTTACTACATGGTACTATGTGGCTGTTTGAGAACAAACCACCTGCTATCTTGAAACCCTTAAATAACTAACCTAAACATACCAAGATGTTGTGGAAGAAGCAACATTGCAATACGGCTGGAAGCATAGAATAGAAAAGTCTGGTAAGTCATGGAAGGAGGGCAGATAGATTGACACCCCAAGGTGTGCCGCAGCAAGGAGGTCAATATGCCAACACATTTGGTGTGAAGGATTTATCGAAGCACACATGTGAAGGAAACATTGTGGCCCACCACTGTCACACAATTACCCACCTCCTGTGGCGCAGGTGGTGATGCAGCCGGGCCTACATGGGACGCAGCAACGGGGCAGTTGGTGGTCGTTCGATGCGGGCGAACCTCGCCCAGGATGAAGGTGAACAGGGGATAGTACCATAGGGTAGGTGATGGTACCTCCTCTGCTCCAGCCCCTGAGCGACGACGCTGGTACAGAATGTGAGCCCGCATGAACGCCGACCTCATGTTTTTGATCTTAAGTGCCACCATAGGCTGGTCCCACGTCTTGCCTACCCTTGGCTCCAAGCGATTTGCCAGAGCCACAAGACTCCTGTAGGCCTCGGCCCTCGCTGCCCGATTTTTATATTCGGGCAGCGAGCTGCGCCACAAACATTCGTGCCGCTGATACTCCGTGAGAAGCTGGGATTCCAATTCCACAGTACCCCTCGGCATCTGCCGATGAAAAATTAAAACAAAAAGAACACAGTCACAACACAAGGCATACCGACATTTCAAAACTTGCCACAATCATACACATAATCATTACCTTTCTACAGTGATCATCTATGCAGCTATTTTGTGGAGTGAAACTGGCCATGAGTGTGCCATTTTCTCAATCTCAGACCGCTACTAACTCAAACACATGTATGCTGCCAATATCAAGCCCCGGATATCGGTGTCCACCTACAGATGTTTCAAACATGATTTCTGTCCCCAATGTACCTATTGCAACACACCTTGACACGGTGTGTGCGTACATACCTGTAGAGGGCAACATGTGACCTAACACGTTGTGTGCTAACTAGTACCTGGCCAGTGTCCACAATGGTAAGGGGTCACTATATCAGAAAGGCGGGCTGGCTGTGTGCCAACACTGCACATACTACATGTAATGTGCACCCAGATGATCATGTAGGTGTTCCTCCAGACGTGGAAGTCCCATTTTACCACATGTACCCAACATCCCTGGAATGTCCGCCACAATTCTACCACCCCTGAAATGTTGATGTGAAGTACCAGCCAAAGATATAACACCGTGCTCTTTTACCATTGCCAAAAAGCAGAAGGTGCAATACATACTTACACTATATAAGTAGAGGCACTACCTGGCTACTGGGCGACACAGAATAAGGTTCACATATTTAATATTACGTGTTCAATATTTGCATGCCGCTTCAAACATGGCCATACACACATCGCCTAAGCTGCCTGTGCCAGAACCAGCTGCGTTCATTACATTTTCTTACAAACCGCTAAAGAGGCTTACCGTCAGAGCAACAGAAGTCAAACAGGACACTAGTAGCTCAATGCACATCGACGTCTGGACACGGAGCAGTGGCCATTGACCTGCCTTTATAGTCCGGGACACCAATCACAGCGGACACAATAATGCACATCCTGAAGGGGCACCTGGGTGCGGATTTGCCTTCCGCTAATTGGTGGAGATCGCTGAATCGTGATAGGTTGGCGGCCCTTTAAAAGTTGCCCATCCCGCCAAACATTACGCTTGCTGGCCAGACCCATTAGGTAAGTTTTTGTGGACACACATGGAATTGGCGCAGGGTGGGGTGCATATGTTGATGTTCTTGGAGAGCGCCGGAGACTGGTGTAGCGGCCGATATAGGGGTTTGTATTTTTGGGGACGACATATAGTGTAGTGTGTGGGTTAGGATACGGCATTTTGTGTGGGCCTTGACACTTTTGTTGAGATACATTGCTGTGTTTGTTTGCAGACAACATACAGGAGAATGGATGCATGACTGTAGACGGAACTGTGTCACTCATGTCGACTGGATCGATTTCTGCATACTGGTTGTGGCCAATGGAGACTGTGTTCAACGGGAATGGGATGACACAGGGCTTTGAGGTGTTGGGCGCCAGACATGGCATACATGTGTATTTAAAATGACACCTTCAAAAACCAATTACACCATGGGTAACCATCCGCAGTCATGTGCAATGTTGTTTGGTTCATGTAGCCTTCCTCAACCTTCCATATCGGGGTACGTCACATTCGTTATTCTTCTCATTTTTACTGTAATCAATTGACATTATGGGCTGTGTAATGGATTATGGGACCTGTTTGACCAACATTATTGGTGACACATGTCCCTTTCTAACTCACCTAGGTGCAGATGTGTGAATTTTGGGAGCTCCCATTGACGTTGATGTAGAGGAGGCCACTCTCAATCGCCGTGTGCCATGTTGTTTGGGGTGACTACTGGGTGTTTGCCGTCCTTGCTTCAGGGTTGTGTTTTGGGCCCACACAAGAGATCCCATCCTCTTGGCTATAGTGTGTAATGGAAAAGAGGTGTGGGTTGCTGAACCTGCTGACTTGCACACATTTTGGTCTATGTACTCATGTTGTGCTTTCACATCTACAGGTGCTGATATTGAGGATGCAGAATATCCATGACCGCAATGTTATCGTGGCTCTTGCGTTGGTGGAAGAGCAAATGTGGTATCAGGATCGGTATGAAAGGTTGATGAGGCGCAGACAGCGGCGGATGTGGACCCGTGATTGGCTTCTGAGGCGGGAAACCCGGGGCCACATGCAGCTGTTGCGGGAGCTGGAGCTTAACTGTCCTGATGATTACCGAAACTATCTCCGTATGCCCGAGGACTGTTTCACCTTCCTATTGGAGCGTGTTGGGCCAATGATAGCGCGTCAGGACACTATAATGCGCCCATCAGTATCAGCTGCTGAGCGGTTGGCGATCACTTTGCGGTTCCTGGCTACAGGGCAGTCCATGACATCCCTCACATACGTGTCACGTGTCTCCCTGCCCCTGCTGAGCCGCCTGATCCCTGAAACGTGTTGGGCCATCTGGAGAGCTCTGCAGCCAGCCTACATGAAAATGCCATTAACCGCTGCAGAATGGCTGGAAGTGGCCCAAGGGTTTGAAACCCGGTGGAACTTCCCCAACTGTGGCGGGGCATTGGATGGTAAGCACGTGAGGATTACCAAACCTGCCCTCTCTGGCTCTTTGTATTACAATTACAAAGGGTATTGTAGTATAATCCTCATGGCTGTAGTAGATGCCAACTATGAGTTCCTCTACGTGGATGTTGGAATGCCTGGTCGCAACTCAGATGGGGGGGTGTTTGCCCTAAGCTCCTTGGCAACACTACTAGGGAATGGTGGGCTAAACTTACCCTCAAATGAGCACACGACCGAACATCTCAACTTTGCGTTTGTGGCGGATGAAGCATTCCCACTTCAGGAACACCTACTGCGGCCATATCCCCAGAGGGCCCTTACTTCTGCGAGACGCATTTTCAACTACCGGCTATCCCGGGCCCGCCAAGTAGTTGAAAATGCGTTTGGGATAATGGCCAATAGATTCCGGATTTTTCATACACCTATACATATGAAACCGGAGTCTATTGACGCGGTAGTGGTGGCCTGCTGTGTGCTACATAACTTCCTGCGTCGTAGGGATAGGGCATCATACACGCCAGGAGGTTATGTAGATAATGCAGACGCTACAACAGGGGAGCTCCGTCCAGGGTCTTGGCGTGATGAGGCCCATGTGATTGTGCCACTCCAGCCGCAGAGCCATGGCCGCACTCGGCAGGAGGCCAGGGACAGTAGAGAAGCTTACTGCTCCTACTTCAATGGGTCTGGTGCAGTGAGCTGGCAGGACCAGGCCATATAATGTGGCTGGCTCTGGGAGTTGCTTTTTGTGTTTTCAATGAAGGTGACAGCAGGTTAGCTGCACCCCTTTAATGTTTGGTTGACCTTTTCCATTCTCTTTGTTTTCATTATGTGCATGAGTTTTCATTATGTAGTTATTTAGTTAGTTAGTTTAGGTTATTTTGGTATTTTTTCCATGCACAGTTTGCAATGTGTGGTGATTTGCTTATCCATTGAATTTGCCTGATGAATGTCACCTGCTCTTGAATTCTACAATGTTTTTACTTTATGTATATTTTGTTTGCACAAGACAAGGTCAAGATTCATGCAATATATTAAACCTTTTTCTGTTGGATCCAACATAATCTGTGTGAGCCTGATTACTTGGTGGAGGAGGGCAATGTGATGCAGGGTTGGGTGGGGGCCTGGGATGTCATAGCCACCTATTGGCTGGGATTGTGCACACAATATGTGTGGGTAGCCATGTTTTTCTGAAAGTCTTTTGCCCAACAGTGTTTGTGGCCATTGTGCGTACATGATCCTTTATTTTGTTGTAGGCAGAGGGTCCCCTGCACACAGCACATTGATGCAGGACATATTCTTGTCAGGTGTTTGCTAATACACTGTCACACAGATCTTTGACTTGGTGCCTTGGAAGCTGATCCACTACATTCACATCTGTCAGCACATATATTAAACCCCATTCAGCCTGTATACATACACATACTTCGCCACAGTTGTCACAGATTTTTGACAGAAAACGCACATACTGTCTTTTGTAAGACGCTAATGTGTGGCACACAAACGCACCTCAGTTCAATCTGCACACGCGGCTGTCACAAGCGCTGATCGTGCGTGACACGGCAAACACTTGTACTACGCACACATAGCCCCGGACCGCTACTTTCATACACACGGGATATGTGACTGGCCACCGCTCTAGCGTGACCCATTACCATCGATTTGGATGCATTCGCCAGGCTCCGCCATGTCACAAGCGCTTATTCCGTGCCACACTCCGTTCACTAGTACGGCACGTCTCGGCCATCCGCCCTTTCCGTCGTGCCCAATCACAACTCCGTAGTGTTGGCCAATGGTTGTGGTTTGGGCGCGGCGTACAGGTCTGTGGCACGCCTATTTGTTTTACGTCCTGCCTTTGTTGCTCCCAGATCACTCTGTGGTGGCTGTGTGTAAAGCTGGTACGCTGAGCTACAGACGGCTACTTGCGACACCCGGCGATGTATGTAGCTGTAGATGTAGCGTAGCGTAGCGCACCTTGTGGCGGCGTGTATAGAGGGTGCGGTTCCCGTTGGTAACCGTTCGGCCGTGCTCGTGCACGTGAAGTTGCCGTTGGTATCCATCCTGTTGTGGCGGCGTGTAAAGGTACCATTAGTTATACATATGATGCGCCCCCAGGCTATGGGGTACTCAGGAGCCGGGCCAGTGCTGTCTCTCTCTGGGATATCACGGTTGTCGTCACCCGATCCTATGGGCTGGGATCAGTCTAAAAAGGGGGCATTTACAGGGAATTTGTTGTGACGCCACCCGGGGCATGTGGTTAGTAGAACCACCGCTAGCGTATTCCTGCTGGGAATGGTGACTTGGGGCAGCGTGGATGGTAAGCCCTCCTTGTGCAGGGCTGAGGGTCCCCAGGGCAGGAGTAGTTGTGATGGATGGAGCTAGTGAGGGTTTGTGCTGGGTACAAGTCACTTACTTTGCTGCTGCAGCTCTCCAGCCAGGGATAACAGTCTGTGGCTCCTCAGGCAGGACTTGTCTGCGACACTGGAAGTAAACAATCTCAGGCAGTGGTGAGATTATTGGGTCCTAGGTTCAGTTATTTGGGCACACCAGGCTCCTTCTGTCAGTCACTGTTTCAGCTCAGGGTTCCTCCGGTCAACTAAGATGTGTGCGGCTGCCAGGCCCTTGTCCTCCCACTCTTCCTTCTGCTGTGGGGTGTCTCTCAGTCTCTTTCCCCTTCCTGTCGCCTCCAGGCTATGGAGTGGGCTTTCTCTCCTAGGGTCTGTGCCTCTCAGGATTCTACGCCTCCAGGGAACCCGAAACTGTCTGGGAAGACTCTCTCACTCTGTTCTGTCGTTCTAATTTCTCCACTCTTAACTCTTTCTAACTACCCCTGTGTGGTCCTGAGATTTTATTGTGTTGGTCTCTCCACCCACTTTGTCAGTGTCCACCTACGTTCCACCCCTTGCCCAACCTACAATCCTAGGCGTAGGGTTGGCGTTTGTGCGGTGTGGGTGTATTTTCAACCACCTTGCTTACCTGGCTGCACTTCCCTCTTGTGGCCACCTGGTCGCAGGGGCGCCACACATAGGAGATTACAGTTGATGATTATAAAACTCTATAGAGAAGGTAGGAGCTAGCAGAAGACAGACATTCTGCTGCAGGTTCTCCAGAAACAACAGTTACAATTCTCCATAGAAGATGACAGTTGGTACTTTTAAAGTTCTATCTCCGTAATGGAAAAAGTTAATTGAGACTTTTAAAAATACGTCTTCAATCCAGGAGGAGACAGGAGAAGATATCTCTGATCTGATATATTACAAAGAGTCTTATTTCCATAATATACAATTACAATATTAAAATCTTTAATGTAGCAGCCTTCAGTGCCCCTTCTCTTATCTGGGTCTGTAAACCTGAATGACAAGGAGGAAGAGAACAGAGAGGAATGTCGTAGATTGCTTATGTTTTGAGTAAAACATTGTCACGCTCATCGGTGTCAGAGCTCCTATGTTTTGTCTACTTTCCCATGGAAGATTTTATCACAAATATTGTCATGAGTGGAATGTGGTGGTGTAGAGGACCCGCCCGCTGGACTCCTAAAAAGTTACAAAGGGTTTTATTTAATAAAATCATACAGCTCCCCCCTATGTTACTCATGTCCATGTTGTCCCCTTTTCCTTGAATCTTCATGACCTGCAATACCAGATTCAGTCACTGGACTACAGTGGCGCTGTTTTTGAAAAAAAATCTAACTTTTTTTTTTTTTTTTTAATCCTCTCAATTATCAGGCAACTCCTTAAATTAAGGAAACCTTGTGTATAACTACATCTATTATTGCTCTTATAATCCGTAAGGGCACAAAAAACACAAACCACTCGCTGTCTTTACCGAGCCGAATCTCCAGGCGCGAACTTCTGTTATTATACGACATTAAAAGTCTCATCCGTGGGATCTGCACAGAGGTTAAACGTAGCAGCTCATTAAGTTTGCATTTTTCACATTGACTTTTTCTCTTGCAGATGACGAGCGGAGACGCGGCACGTTGTGCGAGATTCTGCCGACGCGGCACTATTCAGAATGACATTATTAATATACATACTCGTTCTATCGCTTCGAGGTGTTGGAGTCCATAAATGTTAGTATTTGTGCCGTACAGATTAACACATCCCCACGCCCCGACCCAATACTGCGCTGCGTATTATACCGCGGCGTATTGAAGTCGATAGGAAGCAACATTAACCGTCTTCTAGATTACATATAATTCGTCAGCCAGGTTTCCTTTTGCAGAAAATAATTTTAGTGAAATATGTTTCCAGACTTTATTTGGATTTCGTGCTTTTCAGCCCAAGTCATTATTACCCCCGCTCCATTATAATCTATTTCCAAGCAAATGTCACCGCGGCTAATGAGTTCATTTTCTGAATTTAGGGACTTACAAATCTTGTCTAATGCGCTGCTGTTGATTAAAAGGAGAGAAAAAACATACATTATTTTAAATGCAGTTTTACTTCTGGGTCTGATCCGTAGATCACGGATGTCAGCGAGCGGCAATTTGGCCTCGGTGAATTGCAATATTAAAGTCGAAATTCTTTTTCCAATTGAAAAATGTAAAATGGAGAAGAAAAGTAATGGGCGAAATAGAGTAAGAAATATATGGAAGGAAAAAGTTTACTTTCAACTCTGTGATGACTTCAGAACTTCCGCGCTCAGCTGGATCAGCGATCCCAGATTACTAGTAATGATGATCTCCTTACGTAAACGTGAAGTCTCATCCATCATCCACCTCCGTCCAGTTGTCCCTGCATCACGCTCCGGCAGCAGCCATATTTGCACACCCAAGTGATGGGTGTGCAAATATGGCTCTTGCTAGCGGAACTGGCCCATTGCATAGTACCGCCAGCGATGCCACTGACATCCGAACCCGACACCACCCTAAACTGACAAACACATTGTCACCGCTATTCCCACCACCGTTGACGCACCTCACCACTGCACACAACACTGTCTTAGTAAATACGCATGCGCGTACCCAGTGCGCATGCCCAATTACTGAGGCAGCTGCCATCTTCGGACACATGGCTGTCCACAGATGGCATAGCTTGTGTAATGGGGCATGCGTGCGCCAGGTACACACATGCGCGTTTACTCATGCCGCAGCCACAGCGGTGTGATGCACAGAGTGCATAGGGGAGCACAGAGATCACAAATGGAGGTATAGAAATTGCACAGGGGGGCACAGACAGCATACGGGGAGGGGGGGGAGGGGAAGAGCACACAGGGGGGCAGAGAGAGTGCACAGAGGGGAGCCGACCGCATAGGTGAGAGAGACCGAATACAGGGAGGAGAGCATACGGGGGAGACAGCTCAAAGGAGAGCTGTATTTTCACCCCACAGCACATCCCACTGAACACCTGCATTCATTCCCCGTAGACAGAACACTAAGCAGACAACACAGGGTGAGGGTATCATGCTAAGGTAAGACTTTATTGGGTCAACAGGATATATAGTATATTCCCAGCAAGGATTCAAGATGGTGCATGTGACAGAGTCTCACCCTTCTAATGACTCACCAGGGATCAAATTATCTGCATCTTTGGGGCATCCAGGGCCAACTGCCCCAGCCAGCAACACCCTGCTTTTGATGGGCACCCACTAAGAGGTAGTAGTTTTAAACATAGGAAACTGACAGAGCACAGCCAGCTATATTGGCAAGTGACCAGGTTGTCCCAACCTAGATTCTCTATGTGAATTTGTGGGCTCAGTGTTGAGCAGTAGAGCAGTTCTGAAATCCACCAGCTGGATCCATGGACCCTAGACTGACGTCATGTAGAATGACATACAGGTACCAAACTCTAGTTAGACTTTATTGGGTCAACAACATATAGTACATTCCCAGCAAGAAGACCAGGTGTATGTGACAGTCTCACCTTTCCACTGGCTCATCGGGTATCAAAACCTCTGTGACTTTAAGACATCAAGGACCCACTACCTTAGCCAGGAGCACCCCACTTTAGGCAGGCACCCACTGAGAGTGGAAAGCTTAGGAAACTGACCGAACACATACAGGTATGTGGCCAGGTGACCAGATTGTCCCAACCTGGGTTCTCCAAACAAATTTATTATATTAGTGTTGGGCAGGAGAGCAATTTTATAATCCACTAGCTGGAACCATGGACCCTAGGCTAAAGTCTTGTAGAATCACCGGTGATAGGAGCAGGCCCCTTTTTATATACAACTCCCACTTCAGGGCATTTTGTCCCACATGATGTATGGGAAGATAGTCATGACTGTTCCCTCATTTTTCACCAGTTTAATTGTCCTCCAGATGACAGTCTAGTACACCGCAGGGGGCTGATGCAATCATCAGGCATTCCACAAATTAGTAGACGAAAGGGGGTACTAGATAAGCTATTGTTTCACGTGAGTCTATGTTCCTTGACTCACCAGACAAATCAACAATACATCTGGCATAATTTAGAATAGTTCACCCACACACAAGTGTCCATATATTCCTTATTGGCACTGAATTGTCACATGTATTACTAACCTCTAGATAGAAAACCACAGTGGTGCTAAATCATCTGTCGTCAGGTGTTTGAGTAAAAAAACACAAAAGCCAAGGACGCGGAAATGAAACCTAACAAAATACAACCCCCACAAAAAACTGAATGCCCGACACTTGGGGCACAAAACCATTCGACTTGGGCAAAATGCAATTTTACACAAGGAAGTTAGGAACAAACTACTGAAAGCTTAGGACTGGGGGAGAGCCGAGGTAGGCACATAAACACTGAACATCCGGGTTGGACAACCAGAAGAGCTGAACATTTAAGATTAGGGCACAAAACCACTGTCTACCAGATAATAAGGGGAACAAATTGTACGTAGCCACTAAACAGAAGCAGCTTAGGCATCAAACCACTCGATAACTAGGACTTGGCACAAAACCAATGTAAAAAAGGGTGGTGGGCACATAACCTTACTAAAAAAAGGGACTCGGCACAAACACATTGGACATGTTGGACAATCACTAGACACCAATTTCTGGCACACACAACAGACTTATAAAAATTGGGTAGAAATCCACTGTGTACCGGGTGATGAGAGTATAAAATTTGTATGCAAGGGACACCAGGGACTTGGGCACAAACGCACCGGTTATTTGGATGGCACAATCCCGCCAGTGTCTGCTCCTGCGATATCTGCTTCTGTCATGATGGTCAGCCGTATTCAGTCTGCAGATGATGCTGGTGATAGAAAAGTCTGTGTCAGAAACTGGATAGTGCAGGGTCTACCCATACATTAAGGTTGGAGTAGCTGAGACCTGTAGTACTTTTCAGTCTGACAGTGTGTGTGTATTGTCCTGCTGTAGTCATTGGCTTCAGCCTACTTGAAGACAACACACCCTACTGAAGCTTCTAGTTTTCTGCTGGAAGCTGCCAGCTATAGCTTATGCTTTCCTGGTTAGGTCTTGTTGTTCTCCTGCTCTGAATAGGTTTTTCCTTTTTTTATCTCAGTCTGTTATTTGGATTCTTCTCCTGCCTGATGACTCTTTATCTTGCTGCCATCTTGATTTTGACCCGGCTCCCCGACTACTCTAAAGGTACCTTTACACACAGAGATATATTGCTTGATTGCAATTCACTGGTTGCAGTGAAATCATGGACACATTGTTACATTTGTGCACGGGCAACAAAATAGAACAATGTGTTCATGATTTCACTGCAACCAGTGAATTGCAAGCAATGTATCTTTGTGTGTAACGGTAACCTAACAGATCCTGATTTTGTCCATTTCGTGACCTACCGGCTTCGATCCTGCTTGGTGACTATTCCTGCATCTGGATCACTTCTCTGGACGGCAGCCCATCCATAGACGGCTATCTTCTGGACCCTGTTGTAAGTCCAGATTCCTGTATGGGTGTTAAAGGGTGTCACGGTCTATTGGGATTGTCAAATGGAGTCTGTCCAAGATACCCGTTTGAGCCTGTCGTCACCAGTGCTTTTTTTGTGGGGGTACGTGGTGGTACGGCGTACCGGAAAATACATAGAGGGGGGGTACGTAGCGGAAAACATCCTGAGGGGGGCGGAGCTATGCTGATACCCTACCCCCCCCCCCCCCCCGCTCCTCAAGTAGCCGAACCCCCCCCTCCCCCCGCTCCTCAAGTTGCCGGCGCCTGACAGCACCTGCCCCCACTCCCCAACTCCTCAAGTTGCTGGCGCCTGACAGCACCTGTCCCCCACTCCTCAACTCCTCAAGTTGCCGGCGCCTGACAGCGCCCCCCGCTCCTCACCTCGGTACTGGCAAATATTCATTTACAAAAAAAGCAAAAAAGCACTGGTCGTCACATTAGATCTATGTCACAAAACCACTATTCAACAAGAACTGTTCAAGGCCAACTGACATCATGAACCTGGCCACAAACACTAGACGCTGGGGACATGGGTGCAAAAGTACTAGAAACCAGGAACCATGGTACAAACTGTTGGACTGTAAGGTCTCAGGACTCAACCACTGGACACCAGGGACTGGAGCACAAAACAGCTGGACATCTGAAACTGGAGTACACAACTATTAGATACCAGATAATATGGGAACAAAAGCCCAAAATGACTGGACAACAAGGATTTAGGCACACAATCACTGTACAAAACTACCAGGACACCAGGGATATGAGCACAAAACAGTAGACACATGTAACTGGTGTACAAGAGCATTCGAAGTATAGGACTGAAGATATAATAAAGATCAGGGACAGAGAAGCTAAACTGCTGAATATTTGAGATGACTAATAAAGCCCCTTGATATCAGATAACAGGGGTACTAATCATTTCATACACAGGACTAAAGCCCCAAAACCTGGTTCACTAATCATTTAAGCTCTAAACTGTTGGATCTTGATACAAAATCATGGTACAATGGGGACTAAGGCACTAAACAACTGGACACCAGGGACATGGTCGTTAAACACTACACACCAGCAACTTTGGCATAAACACATTGGATGCTTTATACCGGTGGACACTATCACTAGCTACCAGGGACTGATAAACCAAACACTGAATATATGACCAGAAAAAGGAATTGACCGACACTCAAAATATCTCAGATAAAGAATTTATTCCATATAAAATACAAAGACGGGACATACAAAAAGAATACAGAATAGGGGCATGACAAAAGAGGGGGAGGGGCACCACGTTTCTGTCCGATGTGCAAATTACACAATGCCAGGCAATGCTCTCCACCCTTTTGCTTCTTGTCATGCCCTTATTCAGTATTTTTGTGTATGCCACTATTGCATTTGTATTTTATATCGAATAAATTCTTTACCTTTTTAATACTGTGATATAGCATTCTATATATATTCACTATCAGGGGGTAGTCACTCGCTTTTGCCACTCCTCAAAGTGGCAACAGGAACGACACTCTCCACTTAAAAGTTAATTTGGTTTATTCTTCCTCTAAAAACTGCAAGAAAATATAAACCATGAGTCTATCCTTAGCTTTGAACAAGACAAATGTCCATTGACAGATTTCAAGTCCGCTACCCTCTGAGCTCTGGGTACGCTCCAAACAGACGTGGTCTCTCCACCATGTGCTTCCTGCACCCTTGCAGGATCTGGCTTGGCTTCGTGACCAACTGAGTCACATGATAAATGCGGAGATACACCCATGGGAGGTATTCGGATAGTCAGTTCCTCCCATCACTTCCTGTGAACCTGGCCCTGTAGAATTAATAAGAGCTCATGGAATTGCAGGTTCCAGGGAACCCATTCCAGGTTTACACTGCATCTGCAAGACATACCAGCCATTTTCAACACAGCTGATTGCTTGGTATACTGCAATATTTTGAGTACAGTTCAATTACTTTTTCTGGACATGTACTTCAAGAACTCAACCATGTACCACAAACATGTGAGCTGGTAACACATCTTCCAGATGAGTACTGAACACTTGATACTAGTGTGCAGAATCAATGGATACTAGATACTTTGAGAACAAAATAGCCTATATCAGAAATTAAAGCTCAAACTCATAAACACTGTGTGCCAGAGACTGTGGCTTCAAAAAGATTGGACACTTAAGACTGGGGGACATTACCCCTGGACACCAGGGACAAGCACACTAAGCTGCTGGACATTCTAGACTGGAGTACTGAACTGGATACCAGATACTGGAAAATAACAACCAATGCAAGAGACTAAAGCCCAAAGACACCAGGGACAAGGCCATTAAACTCCTAAGTACTAAAGGACAAACCTATGAAAATATTTTCTTTTAATATGGGATATTTTTAATTTTCTAATTGGAGACTATACATTTTAGGTTCAGGTCACTATAAAACTCTACAAATATTTTCAAACTGAGTTTTGACCCAATATCTCTGAGATATTGAACCACTGTTCCATCACTTCACACATAGTTATACTCAAACGTTTACATACCCCGGCAGATCTTTTGCTTTCTTGGCCTTTTTTCAGAGAATATCAATGATAACACAAACTCTTTTTTCCACTCATGGTTAGTGGTTGGGTGAAGCCATTTATTGTCAGACTACTGTGTTTTCTCTTTTTAAATCATAAACATCCAAATGACCCCGATCAAAACTTCACATCCCCCAGTTCTTAATACCGTGTATTTTCCCCGCTAACATCAATGACAGCTTGAAGTCTTTTGTTGTAGTTGTGGATGAGGCTCTTTATTTCCTCAGACGGTAAAGCTGCCCATTCTTCTGGGCAAAAAGCCTCCAGTTCCTGTAAATTCCTGGGCTTTCTTGCATGAACTGTGCACTTGAGTTCACCCCAGAGTGGCTCAATGATATTGAGATCAGGAGACTGAGAAGCCTCTCCAGAACCTTTACTTTACTCTGCTGTAGCCAATGACAGGTCGACTTGGCCTTGTGTTTTGGATCGTTGTCATGTTGGAACATCCAAGTACATCCCATGTGCAGATTCCGGGCTGATGAATAAATATCTGGCTCAAGTATTTGCTGATAATGTGCTACATT